>CM023482.1:91839212-92192312 GCA_013339685.2 Hyalomma asiaticum | reverse complement strand
AGGTCGGCCTCAGGGGGTTAGGTCGGCCTCAGAGCGAGTACAGAAACGCATACGCGTCCGCACTTTCACTGCCGCGGCTGGTCCTCCACGATGGCGAAAGGGTATCCCGCAGCGCCTGGTCGTGACGTAGGTGCAAGGCATGTATAGCCACGTTGAGCGTGCGCCTGTTTTCTGTACGTACATCGTTTTCGGACGCGCAAATCTAAATGTTACGCACGTTTCACGATGCGGATGAACAGGCTACGTCGACAGACTGCATTCATCAAACTCGGATTCGATTTTTATCGCGTCGTAGCTTCGATACCACAGCTGCCATTGCGTCGGGCGCTTGCTTAAACCGAGCTTGCCTCCGCCGATGTACACACATTTCCCATACTGCACTACGCTCTCGCAGTGGCTTCTGGGATAGCCTGAAAAAGGTCTATTGAGCTATGACAAGTAAGTCACACCTATATAAGCGGATTATTAATGATTTATAATTAACTAAGCCATGATATTAATAAACAAGGTCTAATTAAGGTAAATCTAATTGTGCGAAGCCTAATTTAGCTGATATGAACAAATCTAGTGTAAGCTAGCTTCTAATTAGGCCGTGTTTAATTAAATAGTACTTATTAAATCACGCATAGCTAGGTTATTACTAATTAAGTCAAACCTAAGCTAGAACTTATTAATCGAAGGTAAATTATGCTAAGACTTCAAGGTCAAGCCTCATTAAGTTGAGACTAAAGATTTCAGGACTAATTAGGCTAACACTGATTAAATCAGGCCTATTTCAGGTAGTATTCATCAAGCGATACCTAATTAAGATAATATGTCAAAGAACAGCGTAACTAGGCCTGTACCAATTAGGCCATGTATAATTAATATGACTAATTACCTCAAGCATAAATATATCATGACTGAAGACCTGCGTATTAAACAATGTATCATTAGGTATAAGTTATTTAGACCGAGTCTAATTAGTGTAACACTAATTAGGTCCTGCCTAATTCAGTTAAGAGTGAGTCAAGTCTCAATAAGCTCAGATTATTAAGTTACGCCAAATTAAGCTAAACATTACAGACGTAATGATTTCATCGAAAATAATTTACTTTAGTCAACGCTAATCTGCTGTAATCCTTAATTCACCCTAATATAAGTCTAGCGTAATTCGCTCTATAATATGCCATAGTCCACCTTAATGCACCTTAGTCTGTCTTAATCCACCCTAATGCGCCTTAATGATCTCTAATCCATGCAAGTACACCCTAATCAGACCTAGTCCTTTAATCTACCTTATAGAAGAAATATTTTGTGTTTGACTCCAGCCATGTTATTTAGTACGAGTACTAGAAGGTCGCGCATTGGAGTACCATAGGGAATAAGCCCATCTACAATCACTGATGAATTAAAGTTTGGGATTAATTTGTGATTTATTACAGGCTGCAGGCATGCATTTGTTGGCTTCTTGGGAAATTATATTTATGGTGACTCTTGCACCGCACCTTTCGCGTCCACGCCGAGGTAGTTTACGGACGCCTTCCAATGGCATCTATGAGGCTTGCGCATTAACAAATATATTTTTACATATTTCCAGCAACTATTTTGCCTATATAGGTGCTCACAACGCAAGGAAAAGCGAGCGCACGGCACGCACGGCACGCACGCGCTTACGGTTTTAAAAAAGGCGCGCTGCGAAGGGCCCGCACACAGCCGAGGCGGGCGTGTCTGCCATCGGCCAATAGCAGCGACGCTCCTTGTAAATGCTCTATGACGAAATAGAGCATATTCAAAGAGCGTGAGGAGAAGCCGCTTTTTGAGCTGAGGGCTCCTGAAGAAGTGGAAGCTTTGTGCTCCGCTTGTGAACGCTACGCTTCGCGGATGACTACAGCATTTGGCTGAGATGTTCGTTACAGCGTAGGCAAGCCGTAGAATATGTTTTTTCACCAAGCCCGGAGGGTGATTCAGGACCCCTTTAAAACACAGCTGGAAAGCTGCCGCTCTTCTTTCAACAAGGAGGTCACTGGGGGCACAGATAACGTCACTTGACTAGTGTTGTTGCTCCTTCAGAAAGATTCCGGGGTATTACCCCAACTTTTTACGTTAACGCGTAAAGCTCGACATATTATTTTACCTTTGAACGTACTGTGTGTACATAGGCATTTGTTGCGTTTAAGCGCTCTTATCTGTACGTCATCTTGTTACAAGGAAATCCTACGTATGTATCGTAGTTCGTGACGACAGCGTCCTCTTTGCGACAGCATCTGCAGACACACATCATACGTTCGAAGCACATTGTTCCCAGGCCTTCTTTTTTTATACCATCTTGCCTGCTACTAGTGAGCACTAGTGGCATATTAGTGCTGTCGGGCGTCTGTAATTCGTAACAAGTAAAAGCGTCGCTACTTTTGATGCGTCTAACATGAGACTCAAAGAGCGATGACTTTTTATAGAGACTGTTCTTAATATAACACTTATGGACAAAACTGCAGTAGGGAGGTAAGTGCAATTGACAACCTCGTTCTACGCTGCTGCTTTCTGCGCACACTACTGTTTGTACTGTAGAAGCGACAGTGGGATAAGAGAAAGTGAACACTTGCGTGCTGAATCATGATTTAGTACAGTATATTGCGTCGTTTTCCTGTTCTCCGTATGCAGCAGTGCCTATAGAGCTTCCCATCTCCGGTCGAGCTCTATGGGATTCTTGTAAATAAAATAATCTACCTCGGCAGTCGTTGTGAGTTATTGCCGAGGAATTGCGCAAGCCTTCTAAATGGTTGGGCCATATTTTCTAGGCAACTTGGATGGTTGCATAAGGAAAACGATGGGACGAATGATGCTGCCCTAGCAAACAGCGTTTACGCAAGCGAAATGATGTGAACGCTTTTCCGTGTTTCCGTCACTTCTCTATAAATGGATGGACGGAGACCTTAGCCGGATGTGCATTTTCACCTCGGTTTATAAGCGCGATTGTGCCAAGTTTGCGAAAGCAAAAGAACACCCGAAGGTCAGCGTTCCTGTCACCTTCTGTGCTTGTTTCCTTTTACATTTGCAAAAGCTGTTCGTACGATTGTTTAAACTGAACTCGTTCTCTGCGTAATTAGTTAGCCCCGCGGTACGTCCTTATTAGACATATCTGCCACTCGCTTGACTGTTTGCTTCAACTGGCCTTAGAACGGCAAGATTAGCATCGCATATTTTGCCACGCGGGTACTTTTGCAAGGAAACTGTACAGGCCTGAAAAGGCCTACAGTATTGAATAAGTAAATAAATAATAAATAAAATGAGGGGGGGGGGGGGAGCAAGAAGTCACGTGTCATTGAATGAAAAGCTAGAAACAACTAGCTCCAACTCCCTTTCGCCTATGGGCCGTGTAGGCGAGGAAGGTCGTTAGAGTAGAAGAAAGACAGCTAGGCTTATTGTTCGGTACGTCTGAGCACCCTAGGGAGGTTGCCGTCGTCATAGTTCTTTACTTCTACTTATGATGATTATAATTAGTAATTGTGCTTGATCATCGTTACAATTTTAATCTTGTCAGCTGAACTTTTGGTGATAGAAATTTAATTATTATTACTGCCGCCGTGATACACCTAGGTGCCGATTTGGAAGTCACGAGAAGAATTGATTTTACGAAAAATACTAGAAATAATCAGAATACAGCGATGCATGTAGAAAAAATTATGTGATCATGTGATTTCCTGGCTTAGTATTTGATGCGATAAAAAAGAAACGTTGAGCTGGCAATGTCGCTGCAGGCAGCGTTTCAGCAAGTGAGTTTATCCTCGCCAGGGCAGCAAATGCTCAACGATTGTTTCATCGCTTCGAGTCCCGCACCTTCCCCGCAAACGCGTCCTTGGCTTTAACTTTTATAACTCATATATACGCTTTGTCGATATCTTCTTTCACACTCACTTGTCTTTCCGTATATATCATTGGCAACCACAATGGTAACATTGGGCCCAATTAAGACAGACATGCTGCGTAACCGTGGGTAAAGTATGCCTTAAGAGTCAATTTAGGATACTGTTTAATACACGATGTCGGGGTCATAAATAACAAGCCTTTTAACTACTGGTAGTTTTAAGGTGAAAGGTAGAAAAACATTGTTCATTAATAATTTTGAGGCGCAAGAGAGGCCCAAGAGAATTGGCAGTGGTTACGCAGCCGCTGTTTGATTGATTTGTGGGGTTTAACGTTCCAAAACCAGCTCTGATTATCAGAGACGCCGGAGAGGGTGGCTCCCGAAATTTGGACCACCTGGGGTTCTTTAACGTGCACTGACATCACACAACACACGGGCCTCTACATTTCGCCTCCATCGAAATGCGTCCGCCGAGGCCGGGATTCGATCTCGCGACCCTCGGATTAGCACAGCCGCTGATGAGGCGTGCTGCTTTTCTCACGCACGCAAGCTTGACCTCTAGTCACAACGGCAGCCTTTAAATTGGAGCAAAATGAGAAAAACGGGTAGGATAGTTAACTTTAGGCAAACCTTAACGTACACTCCCTGGCTTGTCTGATAACCGTATCGTGATACTGAACTGTATTTGCTGGAATACAACGCCTCGGAAGACAGGGAAACATTCAGGTCAGTTCCATGCCGCGAAAACCGTCTCAAAAGCGAAGCTGACGTAAGTGGCAAGGGCGTTAAGCCGTCGATGTGCATGACTGGCTTGTTATGTTAGTCATACCACTCTTCATCATTATCTACTGAACACGTACGTGCAGTCCTTCACGATGCACTTCTTCATTTATTTATTTATTTATTTATTTATTTATTTATTTATTTATTTATTTATTTATTTATTTATTTATTTATTTCCTTCTTTCTTTCTTTCTTCCTGTCTTTCTTTCCATTTCGAGCTGCTTAAATGCAGACGCGGCTGCGCGCCTCAAACCCGCATATTCGCGCTGAGGCTTTTCTACACTTTATGGCACTTTGTCTTTCGCGCAACCGCTACCTTGCAGCAGTGGGCAAGAGTAACAATAGATCGAGTGCGCCAGCGGATAGTAGGTCGAGGGGAAGAGCGTGTCCGCTTTTCCCTCCTGCGTCGCAACTAGCTCACCCGATACACTGTGCAGCTTCGACTTTCAACAGCTCCGCTGTTAAAAAGCGGAGCTGTTCATGCTTTGTTCAAGCAGGTGCTGTTGTCATGCTTTTCAGCATGACAACAGCAACTGCTCGCACAATTATGACAGTCGCCCGTGTTGATACAGAGTATTAGATTATAAGTTTATTTTCCTAACATGCTTCAGAGGCCAAACAATAGTCGGTCCACAAAGTTCAGTGCGCAACGTGCCAAGTACAAACGTACAAGTCGCAAATCGACACGGTACGAGAAGATACTGGTCAAGCGGCTACTCCGCGACGCAAACTCTCATAGTGCGAACAGTGGGAGCGCCGCAAACTTTTCACCGTATTATGATGCGGCACATATTCAACGGCAAGGCCATGTTCGCCTCCGCCTCCTCCTCCTTAAAGAGATGGCGTGAGTAGAGCATGGGAAGCGTCTAACACTCGGGAGAACATGTTATCATCGCCCCGCTGGTTTGGACACGTCGTTGTGTTTCATTTAACGCCCAAGGTGCCGCATCTCATCGCATGCCTAACAGGGCCGTACATGTAGAGCTGTGCACTCTGCACAAGTCAAAGCCGAGAGAGCGCCGTCATGCATAATTCCACTGCCATAAGGACGGCTCGCTGCTTTGTGCAACTCCTACGGCCTGCTTGCGCTTTCCCTGACACGGCAGACGCCTTGCTCTCAGTAATGCGGCAATGCATCTCGCGATATCGTGAGAAAAGGTTGCACTCTACTTCGTGTTTATTAATGTGTTCTGTTGCATTCGTTAGCGCTGAAATAGGAGCCCAAGGAACAAGAGTTACGGGCAACAAGACAACAGGCCGAGTGGTAAGTGGAGCACGAGCCCCCGAGTTTGCAGTCTCATGCAGGTGTAAACAGTCAGAATAAGGAGAGTGCATTTTCCAAAGGAAGGGGACAGTATTTCTCCATTACCTGCATGCTCAAGGTAGCAGCACTGCGTGGTATGAGAGGACAGCTCCAAGAAATGGTGACATGCTTTTAGCATACGTGGCAGTCGAGGAGTGAACTGGGTCGAAAAACATGGTTAAGACTTCATGAGCGTAACAGTTGTTCACAGCGGTGATAAATCTTACACCGCGGCTGGCCTTGCCCGCCGAAGTATGCTTCTTGCTTTAACCTGGAGAAATCATAATTGCCTTCATGACCTCAGTGTAGTTGTGGTAGGAATGTTGCTCTGCGCGGCACGGTTAAAATAAAGCTGTGGCAACCCTCTCTGCGCCATAACCAAGAGGTTCTCGTAAAGAAAAAAAATCAATACTACCGAATCACACGAGGAAACGCAAAAATTTTTTGCAGAGAGATGAATTTCAGCCCAAATATATCAGGATAAACAAGCTCTTACACATTCAAACTTATTGACGTAAACTTCTTGTGGAAAACAATTTTTGTTCATATATTCATGCTCATGCACATGCATATACTCGTGCCCAAGGACATATTTATGCGCATGGGATTCGAGTTGTCGATGCATTCACTCTCGTGCTCTCAATCGCTAGCCTCCTGGTTAGCTCAAATGGCGGAGCGAGCGCCCCGAGCAGGCGTTGTTCCCGGGTTCCAAACCCGGACTAGGACGAGTTTTTCGGCAAGTAGTAAGCTTTGATTTCTGAAAAATCCGTATGGATTTCCTTGTAGCTTTGTGCTACAAAAGGGTGGATGCTAATTTTCCCTTTCATAAACAATCCGGAAATCTCGTCAAGGACTCCAAAAGCGCTTCGTGCCAAACAATGACATTATTAAAGGGCACGCCGTAACGGCGAACCTCAGTTGCGTGGTGTTCTTTAAAGTGCACTAAAGTTTTATAGCGCGGCGTTTTCCCATTTCGCCGTATCGAAATTGCCCGCAATAGTTTGGAATTTAACCCGCTTGCAAGAGCTTAAGAGCGGTACAGGTGAGTGGGTCACCTAGCATGGCGAATTATTTGGCATTCCACAGTCCTCGTCCTACTTCTATTTCACAGTGACGATTAGCATCACAGAAACCGTGCTTATATATATATGCGCAATTGTAGACACTGTCATTTAAGATACCCATCGTGCAAGCTAAGGGACCGATATTGTTGACTTCGGTGTCTCTTTGTTGCATTCGCACGACGTGCAAATTTTCGCTGCTCTCCAGTTTACCACCTGGTTCCCTAATAAGTTTTCAATGTTATAAGACGAAAGCTCTCGTAGAAAATTTATCATGGACAACTCAAGTGAACTTTTTCATATCATTTATATGTTTTGTAAGGGCTTTGCTTTGAGCAGGAGGCAAAGGGCAAATATTTTTTTTTATTATGTATTCTTAAGATTGATTCTCTGTCATGACATACCCACTGTCTAGGGCTCTCAGAGACGACACCATTCAAAAGAGCCATGACAACGAAGACCTTTACTTGTCTGTATCTCAACCCTGACTAATGGCCGGGTGCCGCTCCACGCGCTCCAGGCTGGTGGTACTATACTGGTGGCGCCTATGACGGGCGCATAAAGCCAGATGAGGATGATGATTGTAGTCGGGCGCCGCCACACAGCCAATTCCCCATAATGTATAGTCTGTATCATATGCAACTCCTAATCTATATTTAACCTTAACCTCTTAATCTAATCTTAAACTGCAGTTAATATATACAACTCTTAATCTACAACCCACAATCTATATAACACAACTCTTACCACATCCTCTTTCGCGCAGTCTACATTTTCTTATGTTTAAATTTCTTAACGCGTTGCGAAGTCGTGGGCTAACGGGTAGTGGCGCACAGTAAAGAAAAGGGTCACTCAATGCTCGTGCTAACGAGCTCATACAACGGAACGTTAATTAATGGCCAGCTGGCAAGAGCACTCTTATTTACCTCTATATTTTCAAGGAGAATGAGGCAGTTTTCTCACTTGTGCGGACATGTGCAAGCTTTCGAATTTCGGGGAGGCATACACAAAGTTTAGCAGCCCATTCTTATTAGGCAAAATGGGGGCAAGCGAAGCTTGACGTATGCAAGCCTTCCTTTCTTTCTCATTTTCTTTCTTTTTTTTTTCTTGCTCGTGGCCCTTCTTGCTCTCCCACTTTTCGATTTTATTTCTTTTTCTTTTGCTGAGCTGTTTCTTCCCGTCTTTCTTTCTTTCTGTCTTTCTTTTGCCGAGCGTAAACTAGAGAGCGTGCGTGTGTCACGGGCTGGCGTCTACATCTTCGTGCATAAAATATAAAGCACCACCTTAATTAAAGAGCCAGTGTGATGAACCAACCGCGGCTGCATTGATTACCTCTGTCGTCTCGAAACCCGGGGATGATGATCTTTTTTAGTTTTTTTTCTTTCGCTATCAATGACTTCACAAGCCGGCTAACACAAGCTTCGCATGAAAGAAAATGTATTTTTTCTGTTGTCAGGAGCAGACCGAATCCACACATTCGCACGGAATTGTAGCTACTAAACTACTACGCGAAATTTCAATCACTAGCGCATATTAGCGATTTGCATAGTAATTCGTCGGTAACTTTCTTCAGCTCCTACTTCATATTTTGCTATAAAAATGTCCTCTTTCAGGAGTTACGTTCGCAACATAGTTCACCCCGAAATTCAAGCTAATTATCTGTGCAAACAGGAAGAAGGCTACGTACCTGCATAGGGCGTATCACGACATTTTCTACACGACGCCATCAATTTAACTTTCTGGTCGGCGGATACTAAGATAAATGCATATAGCTGCCTTAGTGTCAATGAAGCCGGAAGGGCGGCACATATTATTCTTCATTACGCTGCTCCTCATATTAGAAGTTATGTTTATTTAAGCGCCATAAAGACGATCTTGTGGCTACCAAGCGTTATGCCGTTAACAAAGACATATGTTTTCACTCGCACGTTAAAATTACCACAGACGAAAATGAATTCAAATAGAAACACCCGACGCTATGCAGGTATTCGCTTAAGCGGTGTGAAATATTGAGACCCGGTCCGACGATTTTTGTGTTTTTTTTTAACTGTCGAGTTCCAGCTATGGAACACAGCGTGAATAATTAATTGCCATGCAAGTACAATTTCCTTTAGGTTCGTGGTTGACTGATACTTAACCGCACTTACGACGTTAGGTCTTATCCCTGCTTCATGTTGCATATTAGAAGCGATATCGTGGAAGCTTCGTTCCTTACTCATCTTACTGTTTCTTCTCAGCGCTAACACCTATCAAAACAACAAAAATGGAAAAGGGACTGTTGTCATTTGCATAACTTTATTGTTAGGGAAAATGGGACAAAGAAAGCGAGGAGACAGAGATGTCCAAGATAAGTATGTGCCAAGGGCACTCTTGAACAAAAGCGCATACAGCTTAGAAGGGGGCAATTCGAAGACCGTCACGCAGTCACGCACGCTGTATTCGGAGAGTCGTTGTCTGGGTCGTCGCGGTGATACAGTGGTTTTGGCGCTCGGATGCTCGCTCGAAAAACTAGGGTTATATCCCGACCGCGGTGGCGGATTTTTCGGCGGACGAGAAAACGCTAACGCCTGGAGTTCTCTGACGTGCACTGACAACGCTCAGTACACGGGCATCTACCATTTCCGCCTTCATTCAAAATGCGACCATCGCGGAGAGATTCGAACCCGCGTTTTTCGGGTCAGCGGTCAAGCATGATAGCCACTGGAGTGTTTACGAGACATGGAATGTGATAAGAGTGTTCCATATTATGTAATAATATTGAATATTCTCCTTATTGTGAAGCTATGGAACTCATGTTTTTTTTTTTTTTCTGGCCAATTACAAGTTCGAAAGAGAACAAACTGAAATCTCAGAACGTGTTCTACTGTTTGAAATGTACTGCAAGCAGTCGCCAAAGTATAATAAAACATGAGGCATGCTGGACACTGCACTTATCCACGGAATGTGTTAGCGATTCATACTGCTCCGCAACACCGCCCCGCTTTTACAGGTATCCTAGAATGGGGAAGAAAACTTAAGACGTGTGACCGTCAATTTCGACAGGAACAGTCACAAATATTGCATATGACACCCCCGCAAATGCGAACTTCCAGTCTCAGCGCTTTTACTTCTAATCTTCCGCATTTCGTTTCGAATAAAACACTGGCTGATTGGGAGATTTCATGCCAGTCAAGAAGTTTGGAAAAAACCTATGTATTCGGACTGAATTGCTACACTGTACGATGAACACGATGGTTGTTGAGATACCCCGAGCACTCAGGACTGTCTGACGACAATAAGCCATACCTCAAAGACGCTGACATTATAATGTTAAAAGAACATAAATATAAACTATAGTAAAGCATAAAGAGCATAAATGGCATGTTTGCCAGTCCGTATGCAGCATTGTTATGCCGGCGGGGTGTATCTAAACACCACGCCGGAGAATGCACTACAGCAAACGTTTTCGCTCCAAGCACGAGTATGACAATCTCACAGTCATGTCCTTCTACGGCAAGTCCATCCATGCAAGAATTGACAAATCTCAACCGAAGTTCGAGATCCCCAACGCCATGTGACCTGCCCACCCTGCCCGCCTTAAACAGCTAGCACAAGTTTTTTGTAACTGTTTGTCCAAAGGCGAGCGCGCAAGCTTTTTGAATGACTCGTATGTTCTGGCAAGTCACCACTAGAACTCTCATCCTATAGCCCGATCACTTTGGCAAGTTGCGTGGGCAAAGTCATGGAGAGGATGGTCCTAGGACACCTGGAGTGGTACTTGGAGTACAACAACTGCTACCCAGATGCCATGGCGGGTTTTCGTCGAGGCCGATCGTCGATAGATAACGTCGTAGATCTGGTCACACATACGTTCAGCATGATAAAAGCGGTAAGCGTCTCTGCGCTTCCTTATTCCTCGACGTCAAAAGGGCATATGACAATGTTACCCACGAAGCAATCCTCTCTGCTCTCGAAGAGGTAGGAGCGCGTGGTCGGACGTTTCGCTGGATACGGAGCTATCTCTCTATGCGTTCCTTTTTTGTAAGCACCGAAGACGGCCGCACTTCTCTACATTACAGCTGCCGCGGTGTTCCCCAGGGCGGTGTACTTAGC
The DNA here is from genome assembly GCA_013339685.2 of Hyalomma asiaticum. Taxonomy (NCBI): domain Eukaryota; kingdom Metazoa; phylum Arthropoda; class Arachnida; order Ixodida; family Ixodidae; genus Hyalomma; species Hyalomma asiaticum. The sequence continues at coordinate 92,181,229 of CM023482.1, read as the reverse complement.
CCTGTGCTATTTAATGTCACATTAATTGCTTTACTTCAGCACTTTCCAAGCACGGTCAGGCTGTCAATGTACGCTGATGACATCTGCGTATGGACGTCAGCAGTGACGCGGTTACAGTTGCGAGGAAGAATTCAAAGAGCTGCTAATGAAGCTGCTATCTACCTCCGTAGTAGAGGCCTAGAAATTTCCTCCGAGAAATGTGCACTGATGCCTTTTACGCGCAAATCTATGACTCACTACACCGTAATGATAAGTGGCCAAATCATACCCTACGTTCGAACATATAAATTTCTCGGTGTCATAATTGACAGAGATTTGTCATGGAGCCCTCATGTATCGTACATGAAAAAGCGGTTGACGGGCATCTGTCACTTGTTCAAGTTCTTCTGTGGAAAAGCATGGGGAATGTCGACACGTGCAATGCTGCAGCTATACAGGGCGCTTTTTCTCGGCTTTCTGCGATACAGCTTGCCAGCTATAACGAACACGGGCAAAACAAGTCTACGTACAATACAGTGTGTACAGGCTCAGGCGCTCCGGATCTGCCTGGGCCTACCACAGGAGTGCATCAACAGTGGCGACAATAGCAATCGCTAGAGACCACCTTATCAAGACCCAAATTGACGTGGAAGCGCTGAGGACACATATCAGGCATCTTGCCAGGACCCCTCGGCGCCACCTCTCTCTTTGCCAGTGGACAGACCACGCACCCTCTTTCAGCCAAACGATAACCGCACATGGTGACTCGTTACCAACTTCTTTCACCCCTGCTGCGAGACCTTCAATTACTCCATGGTGTCTCGCTCAGCCGGAAATCAACATGACAATTCCTGGAATTAAGAAAAAAAGCCGCTTTATCATCACCAGCGCTTAAACAGCTCACGTTACTTCTATTGTACGAGAAGTACCGGGACTCTACGCATATCTACACGGACGGATCAGTGCTCCCAGACAGTTCCGCTGTAGCAGTCGTGATACCTGCGAAAGTTGCAACCTTAAAATTTAAGACGACTCATCCGACAACATCGACGGCAGCAGAGCTCGCAACGATCCTTACTGCCCTTCATTTCATCAGAGATGAAGCGCCACACAAATGGACGTTTTTCTGCGACTAGGCATTGCAGTCCCTATTGTCTCCTCTACGCCGTGGACCACATGAACAGCTGGTGTTCCAGGTTACAGACATGCTGCAGCATACAGGGAAGGAAGGCCACAAAATATCTTTTCAGTCGCTTCCAAGTCACTACGGATTTATCGGCAATGAACGGGCCGATCAAGCCGCCCGTTCTGCTCATGATATAAACCAACAAGTACCCTATACAATTGTCAATGCACGGACGCGGCACGGATGCTCCATCAGCTTGCTCGCAAGTGTACTGTATCGCAATGGGGTGGCACACATTTCACATACTCCCGATTTCACTCTCTCGATCCGACGTTAAGCCTTCGAGTCCCACCCAAGACTTGCCGAGGAGAAGCCACGCTCTTATACCGACTATGATTGGGCGTCGCTTTCATAAATGGCATATGCGTTCCGCATAGGGATGGCCGACACCGCAGCCTGTGACCACTGCGGTCACCAAGAGCCAACTGGGCACATTTTGTGTGACTGCCCACGATACAGCGCAGAGAGGCAATCTCTTCGCCATGCACTCAACAAACTGGACGACCAACCACTGTCGGATGAAGGTATTCTACGCCATCGTCTAGACATCACGTCGCAGAAGAAGGCCATGCACGTGTTACTGCGCTTCTTGACATCCATCGGCCTTCGTGAACGTCTCTAAGTGGAACTTTGTGTGTGTGTGTGTGTGTGCGTGTGTGCGTGTGTGCGTGTGTGCGTGTGTGCGTGTGTGCGTGTGTGCGTGTGTGCGTGCGTGCGTGCGTGCGTGTTTTATTTGTTGTGCTTGCCTAGAATCTTGTACCCTCTCTCGCTGTCATCTTCCTAATCCCCTCCCCCTTCTCCCCAGTGCAGGGTAGCCAACCGGAGACTGATATCTGGTTAACCTCCCTGCCTTTCTCCTCTTTCTCTCTCTCTCTCTCTCGTATGTTCTTTGCGTTTTACCCCAATCCTTGCTTTTTCATGGAGAAGCAAGCGGCAGTGCCCCTTCTTCGTCTCTGTGCGCTTCAGCTGTAGGAAGGCACTCATACTTTTGCGACGATATGTCAACATTACTGTAGAACGATCCGAGTTCTCTACTTCCTTCACCACTTTCTATTGTACTTTACTTTTCTGACATTGAAAATCTCATGAAAAGCTGCTATACTTAACGCTTTAGTAGGGGAGTAGAGAGCAGGAAATATTATGATGGTTTATTGCGCAAATATTGAAGAAGGCATGTTCGTGGATTGATATTTTTATTTCTTTCCATGAAGCCCCTACGATATCTGAGCTAAAGGCAGTGGCAGCATCTCCTTGCTGCTGAGGCGCACTTCATGCTTCTTTGATGTCGTATTTGCGAAGCATACCTATTTTTAAACTCACACTTCGTAGCTCACGGCACCTGTTTGCTTCGAAATGCATCAGTCTATACATTCCTTATGCGTCTGTCCTTCCCCTTTCCACGTTCCTGCCTTCGCTCATCCGATATCGCGCACTGTTTACATAGCGGATAACATAAGAACATAAAGGAAAGACAAAAGAAAGAAAGAAAGAAAGAAAGAAAGAAAGAAAGAAAGAAAGAAAGAAAGAAAGAAAGACTGGCGACGGGAATTGTATGTTGCCGAAAGGACAGATAGTCAAGTCTCTGAGGTAACGAAGCGACGTGAGGCTCGTCAAATTTCAATTCACATTGACGGGCGTCGTCAGTGCACGCATGAATACCGGAGAATCCGCGCATCGGCAAGTATACTGAGAGATAAGTAAACGTTTCACATTGCAACACTCCTACGTGTCTTCCATGTGGCCACCCTAGATACCCACTGTGCTTAGATTGGTTGGTTGGTTACAACTTTATTTACTGTGCTTAGATGTGGTCTCGATATTTCCGCATGGTCCATTGGTCCTTCAGACGCTCAGTCGCGCGCATGTCTTACCAGGACCTTTCCCAGTCCTGCTCTTGAGAAAATAAAGGACAGAGAACCAAAAACAATGAGGAATGAGGTGGGCGAGGGGAGGCGGTGTTGGGAGTGGAGAGAGGCGTCACAGAAACTAAGAAACGGAGTTTATTTCCATTATCACTTCGTCCAAACTTAATTGGCCTCAGGCCCTTACGGTCAGACCGCTACAAACGCGGAATTAACCTAATCTGAGCGCCTTGCACGCAATTTATCCCGATGCATTCCCCCACGACGCTTGACCCGCACAAGAGGACGCTGCCACGCCAGCGCACGTGCTCAGGGAGTGCAGGGCTAGGTACATTAACTCCTCCGATACTACCTTGGCCAAGAGGGACGCGGCCCTCCGCAGCCCACTTCCTGGCCGACCAACTACGGGCCGTCTAGCAGGCCCGCGGAGCGGCTGACTGTCCCGAGGTGGGAGGAGCCTGATGCGCGCTGACGCGCGCCCTGCCGGACATCATTAATGTTTTGCATCCATCCACTGCCGAGTGCCATACTATTATAGAATCTCAAAATTCGGCTACAAAGTGCGTATTGAAATTCTGCCGGAATGAATATATCTCCGACAGCACCTTCTAAGTAAGATGCGCGTGAGGTGCCACTTGTAGGTAGTGAGACACTACATATTTTCGTGCGTACTTGCCATGACCTTTAATGAATTCGACTAGTTACCTGAAGGATGAAATTTTTATGATGCTGTATTATTGAAGCTAAGGTGCGTGAAATTGTATTTAAAATAAGGAAAGAAAAAACAACGCGGACAGACATTTACGAAGCTAGTCATGTGAACCTTTGATTACTAAGATATATTTGCTGATATTTTCTTTACAGCTGCTGCGCTGTCGCAGGACCAACCCGTTCGGTATTAGCAACGTTACGATTCTTATATGTGTGTTCATTTCGTATAATCACGGCCCCCCGCGGTGGTCTAGTGGCTATGGTACTCGGCTGCTGATCCGAGGGTCGCGGGATCGAATCCCGGCTGCGGCGGCTGCATTTCGATGGAGGCAAAATGTTGAGGCCCGTACGCTGTGCGATATCAGTGCACGTTAAAGAACCCCTGGTGGTCAAAATTTCCGGAGCCCTCCACTACGGCGTCTCTCATAACCACAGCTGGTTTTGGGACGTTAAACCCCACATAACAACAACAACTTATAAGCACGCAAACGCAACGCTCTTGCATGTGCTTCGATCGAATGCCTGCGCTGCCTGATTGAAGAAAAACAATGGTCCCATGACTGCCCGACGTTTATATGACAAACGAGATGGCACACATGCGTCCACAACCAAAAATTGCATTTGCTGCGTCGGCCAGCCAGATATCCTCAATACAACGATAGAACTCGTGTCTTGCGCAAACACGGTGGTTCAATCTGTATTAGATTGGTAGGCCGCCTACGGAGTTGCTGGTATGCACGGAGCACAGGCGGGCCGGTGGCCCTGCAATATTTCTGCGTGACTGCCGGCATGCATACGTTCTGCTTTGGCCGAACGGATGTACATACGTATGGCCCGGTGGCCGGCCTTTGACCTTGGCCGTACGGGAAAACGTCTTTCGCTGTTCGCGTGCCGGTGGCTGTGACGTCGATGTCCACCCGCCTTGATCCCGTCGCTGGCGTGAGAACTCATACTCGGATGACAGGACGGTCAATATTTGCACGGACTGGAACAAGATATGTTTGCTTTTAATCCACAGCGTGGTGCCAGTGTATAGGCCACGCAGTGTAAGACAACCACAGGAGCCGCACGAGGTACATGAAAGCACTGAAATTGAAAAACTATGTACATGCTGAAACCGCCACTCACACGAAGCAGAGTGACCTTTTATAGGAGATTATTTCTGACCATATATATCTGTATTTACACGAGCACATAAGGTATGGCAAAGATTGGTTGGTCGGACACAGGCGAGGCTATGAATAAAAGATCGGACGTCTAGGTTCGAGATATGAAGGTAGCAAAAGTGTGCGGCAGCAGCTTTTATTTTCAAGGTCAATAAAGAAAGTCTAATTCGACGACACTGTGGCTTATAGAAGATTTCATGAAACGCCAATGTGACCATCTGAGATTGGCGAAACGAAATGCTGCTATCTCGGCGTTTGCAAACTCTGGTTTATTACTGCATGTGGGATTTCTGAGCTGCAAGAACGGTTGGATGGGCGGTGGGCGAAAGGGCCGAGGAGTAAAAGACTAGGTAGATGACATTGCATCAGTGTAGAGATGGAATTTTTCCTATAACTCATATAAGAGAGAAGCGAATCTACGGGAAAAATTTAAAGGTGAGGAGGCTGGACGGTCGAGCTTACGAACAGTATGATACACTAACAAAGCCGTCATTGCTGCTCCATTAAATGACAGCAGTGTGAGGATTACAGTGCGTCTATGATGGGACCTATCCACTTTGCCTATGCATTTATGGTACGTGTCATCTATTCAACGTAGTGTGTATATTTTGCAAGGGAACGACTTGTGTACGCCAATGGTTAGCGACGTCTTTGTAAATTGCACAACGGGATGAGATGGCTCATCTGGGCTCCCCTCCTCCTGTCGTGTAAGGGTCTTAATCCTATCGTGCAAAGAGAAAGGAAGCGTAGTCCGTGGGAGGCGTCGGACGGTATTTGGTATAATAAGCTTGGAAAATGCCCAGGGCGTGAGGTGGTGTCGGTTGGCGTAAGATTAGGAGGAGGCGCAGGGTGGTGAGGGGAATGAAGCCGATGTTCGTGGTTAGCCCACGGTAAAGTCAAGATTGGGTACTCATGCACTCTGCACAAAAGCCTTTATCCTACTTGCAACAATTCGCTGAATGTCAATTCGTCATTGGCGAAATGCTTGCTCCCTGATTCGGATCACACCGATTCTCTCAGTGCGCGAAATCTGCAGGTTTCTTTTTTAGTATACCTCTTTTGCAGCCTGATTTCACAAGCCTTTATCAGGTATTTTGCCGAGTGTTCTAGGCAATTCTAGATGTGGTTTGAAGTTATAGACCACCATAGCTCAATTCATAATCGCCTTTCGCTAAAGTCAAACTAGCGAAAGTACAAAGTGGCGCCTCGTTGTTTTGTGAATGCCCATTTCACTGTATCCGAGCATGCTGCTCTCCCTGGCCATTCCGTCAATGGTTTAAGCAAGCTTGAAGAACTGAGCAATAGACAGAATTAGCATCGAGGCACTTGTGCTGGGCGTTTGCATACATCATGTACATCGGAGTCGTCTCTTCTTCTTCTTCTTCTTCTGCTGCTGCTGCTGCTGCTGCTCAGCCTATCTTGTTTCCACTACAGTATGACAACTGCATCCAAATTGTCTTGGCAAGAGTTGTGTTGCGCCCGATGCACTAGGGAGCCGTGGGCCGTAGCCGCTATCATAGCCCTCTTCACCTTTATACGGTGACCTGGCACACGGGGCTAAAAAATTATATCTGGTACACGGGACTAAAACCGAATAAGCCTGGGGCATACAACAGCTGAGACAAGTAATATACAATTGCAGTCTACCGGCCGTGTTACCAAACTTACTGGCTGATCTGTTGGGACTGCTAGAGGATATTACTGCGGCTACCAGCCAGGCTAGCCGCTTTTCAATGCGGGTGAAGCGCAATACCACGTGTTCACCTAAAGTTCGGTGCTCGCACAATTATTCGGGAGGCCCTCTATAGCCCGTGCTTGATTATGATGTCGCGGTTTCACCAAGGAAAAGCTTCGCGATTATTGATAGAAAGACCATGTCCATTTGAACAGCTTGCTCTCTTCGTTCTTTCTTATTGATGTTATTATGTTACTATAGATGTTAGTATGTTGCAGCAGTGCTTAAAAGAAAAAAAAAAGGTTACAGATAGCAACGGGTAGTTTGTTCAGTATTCATTTTACCTGCACAATTTTGGTCGAACTGTATTTGCTACTGCTGTAAACGACATGAATGATTCATGCAGTCAACTTGGTACCTTGAGAAATGCATTTAAAGAGTCTGAGAAAAAGCACCAGAGTTATGTTAAACAATGGCACGAGTAGAAGCGTTCTTGAGAAGTTGTGCGGTTCTTAACTTTTCTGGCAAATGCAATTAATGTGTGTTTCATTCTGTTAAAGAATGAGTACCGCAATGTAAACAACGCTGTGCATCTTTTATTCCTTTGTAGACTACACGCAAATCGCGCGCATTCGATAGTTCCTTGAATTTGAGGCAGAACGAAGAATACTGGAAGAACATTTACAAACAATTAGGAAATTTTCAGCTTGGCTAAGGAATTTTCGAGTGGTATGCTTGCTCAAACTTGCTAGCAGATACACCGAAGTGAAATTTTCTGAAAACGTAACGTTGTCTACAATATTAACTGACAATAGTGAAGGAAAACACTGTTGGTTATTGTATTTCTCAAGCTAAATGCAAGTGAAGTTGGACGAACCATAAAATACAGGACAGAAAATGACCTAGCGACACGCTTGCGAGGTTTTGGTGTGATTACAATGGGTCTGTATGACTCTCCGTCTCAACATAAGGGCATTCAGTGCATGAGTTCTAATGGTTTATGTTAGCCGAATAGTAATCAAGGCAGTTAAAAAAAGCGAGACGAGACTGCAAATACACGGAAAGCTTGTAAACATGGATGCATTCCCCCGCAGCATAAAACGCATCGCAAGAGCAAGCACATCATGCGGAAGTAGGGGCAGAGTATATTATTTAAATATCATAGTATGACAGACTAATTAAATAATAACAGCGGATAGGGAGTTATATGCACAGCAGCGTCGTTACGCTCTCGCAACTCATCAAGAAGATCTTTCGTAAAGGTGATCCCGACTCTCTGCGCAGCTCCAGACATGACATTCCTTTATGTAAGTGTGTTGTAAGCGACGTTGTTAACCGAGTGCGTTAACAACGCCGTTGCAGTGATGGAAGGAAACGAACAAATAAAGAGCTTGAGGTTCAAGCAAGGGCATATACTCGGTTTCGAAGGCGCACATTTTGTCGCGCGGTGTGTCATCTTCTCCAGTGCCAGGCCGTGCTACCTACTAAGCCCTCTTCCGAGCGAGCGCGCGTAATGAGGGCAGGAATCTGGCCGCGTGATCCACGGCCGACAGCGACACTTTAATGAAGTTTCCTCACTACCCGCGTTCACTCGCTTTCGAGCTCTTCACGAGCAGGAGCCGTGAGAGCACATCTCCGGTATTAAAGTGCAAGCCCTCGACTCTTCCGTATCGACCAATACAGCCTTGCAGACAGGAATCTGCGTGCCATGCACGACCTTTGATGAAGAGTGTTTAAAACCCACCGCGGGAAGCGCATCATTACACCCGCGGTGGGGACACCTAGATAATGACTAGCGTTGAAGTACAGCTATGCTTTCGCATAAACCTGCGAGATTGTCCAAGTGATTAGGTACGCTCTTGAGCCACTGTTTTCTATCTTCTAAATTGTTCACTACGCGTAACCGCACGTTATAAATACTTACGCTGGTCGATATAACAACTGTCATCAGCACGGTGATAAGCTCAGCCTACCTTTAGCAATCAATAATAGCTGGGATTGCGAGTGCCAAACCCGCGATAGGATTAAGAGGCACGCCGTAGAAAATGCGACAGCCGCGAGTGGGATCGAATCAGCGTCCTATGGGTCAGCAGACTAGCACCGTAACCGCTATACCACCGAGGCGAACATTGCTCGAGTGATTAACGAGTTCACTAGCTGCACTAACCTGACTGTACAAGACATACCTCACGGAGGTAAAGGTCTTAGTGCATACGGTTCACCTTCGGGCTTCAGGGCCACGGAATATTGAAAGAATACTTCGGCGCATTTAACCCGTTACATTCAGAATTATTAATGGTAAATGTAAACAGCTCGTGTTCACAATTTGCGATGTGCGTGCTCATGATGGTTCAAAATTTCAAATAGGAGTCGCGCTTTCACGTTTCTCTGTTTCAAAAGGTATCAGTTACCAAATCATGTTAAAAACCTCATGCATCTAGTTATATTTGTTCGTGATATATATTAATATAATATATTAAAAATTCGTTCGAATGAATAGCGAATATCCAATGGCCCAAATACTGGATACGAAATGGCTATGGATGCCTTCACTTTGCACGCTGATAGGACAAGCTACCTCGAGGAATCGCGTAATCAGTGCAGGTGATTGGACTGTCCCTTCACACGTGGCTTGATTTTCATAAATCTACCAAGCTGCCTGCACATATGGGGAAGATTTTAAATACGGGTTGTAGAAAAATAACCTTTCTGTCGGGCGGCGCGTCCACAGTTGCGTTCAGTGTGGTCTACTGTGGCCCGCGTCGCGACCGTACGAGGTCGACAGCGAGCCGAGGCCTCTGTTCGTGTTCTACCTTTATATACGCTGTCAGCCCCCGTGACGTAAAGTGAACGCTTTCTTTTCTGCTCAGTTCCCACAACGTGGTACAAGCGCGATGCTGCCGTACAGCAGCAACATGGAACGTAAATAACTTTTAACGGCCTCTGCCCACGGGTGTCCTTTCTCGTCAATAACACTCTTCTGCGAGCGGCATGTTCATTCTCTTTGTGTGAGTCTGGCCCCGCTTAAGCAAACCTGCATGCTCGCTTAATAAGCCAATGTTCACTAGCATTCAGAATGTCGCTAAAGCTGCCAGTGTTACTTCGTATATTATTGTATCGTGCGTTGCTATCGCATTCATTGCTTTGCGCTTCTGGCGAAACTGCGACTTTTTTTATCTTAAATAGGTCCGTCACCTGCAGGTTTGCTTAAGCGTGGCCAGACTCACACAAAGAGAATGAACGACCATGACATGCCGCTTGCCGAAGAGTGGTATTCATGAGAAACGGCGCCCGTGGGCAGGCCGTCAAAGGTTATTTACGTTCCATGTCGCCGTTGTAGCATCAGCATCGCGCGTGTACCACGCTTTGGGAAGGTTAATACACGGAGGCATTTAGAATCTGCTCAAGTATCTGCTCTATGAAAAAGGCGCTAAGTCAAATAATTGACTGATTGATTGATTGGTGGGGTTTAAAGTCCCAAAACCAACTATGATTATGAGAGACGCCGTAGTGGAGGTCTCCGGAAATTTCGACCACCTGGGGTTCTTTAACGTGCACTTACATCGCACAGCACACGGGCCTCAACATTTCGCCTCCATCGAAATGCAGCCGCAGCGGCCGAGATTCTATCTCGCGCCCTTCTGATCAGCAGCCGATTGCCATAACCACTAGACCACCGCGGCGGGGCGCTAATTCAAGTAGGGGTAAGTTATTGTAAAGTTGGTACGCAAAAAAGTCATACTGCAATTTCAGAGAGCGTAATATAGAGACTGGCAGCTAAATGCTTGCCTCTCAGGAAAGAAGTTCAGGCATTATGTTACCCCGAGGACTCAGAGTTACAATGCGACTTTGTGGATAAGGAATTCTCGGAAAGTGAGGTACTCACGGCGCTGCATGATTGGAACAGTAGGTCAGCTAGCAGCGGACCTGGATGTCATTTCTAGCTGATTGCTAAGAATTTGGACGATGGATCCATACAATATCTGAACACATGCATTGATGATTTATGGATTGGGTATATCCTGATGAATGGAGGACGGCCTATGCTATTTAATAACAAAGCCGGGCAAGCAACTCAACTTGGAAAACCCTAGACCCATTTCGCCAACAGCATGTCCAACGGAGATAATGGAGCATGTCATATCGACAGGTTAACAAAATATGTGGATTGTGGACAACAATGACATCCTGCCGTATAATCGCACTGCGTGGTTTTAGACCAGGCTTGTCTACAAAGGATTCCATCAATTGCTCTTAGCCGATCGAGAGAACACCAGAGCTCTTTTGGGGTTGGATGACAGAAAAGCTATTTGAGAGAATTAAGGAAAGAACAATACTTGTGGTCATTTCCTTCATGGGGCTGGGCAGGAAACTCCATGAAGTGGTCGGAGCCTTTCTTGGCAATCGCTCAGCAAACTTTATATTCAAGGATATTAAATAAAATATGGACCTCAGTAACAGAGGGGCGCCACAAGGGTCGGTCTTGATACCCACGCTTTTCAAGCTTCCCGTGTCGAAAGCGGCAAGGGGATTACAAGGGATAGGGCGCATTCACTTTACCTTTTATGCAGACGATGGGACTGTGCGGAACGCTGACGGAGGTATGCGAAAGGCGGAAAGCAGATTTCATGGGGGCATTTATGACGTAGAGGTCACTTTAGAATACATGGAACTCATATAGCTCTTAGTACTCAATGGCAGGAGAAGGGGTAAAAAACTGAGGGGATATGTTCCCGATGATGAACCCATTAGTCTTATGTTTATTCCTGGAGGCAAACGGGGCAAACGGATAAATAAATACAACACATCACAAGTAAGACTAAAGAGGTAATAGCACATAGGACTGCTAAGGAGAATAACTGAAAAATACAGCGGATTGGGAAAGGATTGCACAATGAGATTGATCCATGTCAATTCCTATATACGTAGGCACGATGCTTAGATGGACGCATTCAGAGATAAATAAATTGAACCGGTAAACAAAAGGCTTCTCAGAACAACAGGGGGATTGCCGGTTAACAAGCCGGGTGGCAACTTAGGCTGGAAATCCACAACGCAATAGCCGAGACAACCTAAGCACAGCAACTTTCCCAAGGAGAGAGGCTCTCTGGAACGAGGTCAGGTAGAGCAATACTCGAAGAGGTAAGGTGGAACCCAACCAGATCTAAAAATTCAGGGGAAGACACAGAATAACTTAAAGATAGCACAAGAGAGATTACCAAGACGACTCCTTTCCTTAGAAATATGCACCCGGTGCACAACCTGAAAAGAAGAAAGGCAAGGGCCGAAGCTGTCCTGCAGGAAATAGAACAGGACAGAGAACGTGAGACTTTTGTAGATGCTGCGTGGGTCAGAAAGAAAGCCATTACAGTAGTAGTATTAAATGCAGAGGGGCTTACTCATGACGCTATTAAAATCGCGCACCTAAGATGCGACATTCATGGAGCAAGTACCGACAACATTAGCTTTAACGAATAATAAGCGAACACAAATTTAGAGTGAGTCTAATATGGCTATCAGACACTTTACCGTAGCCCTGGTACCCAAAAAGGCTGTCCAGCTGATTGGTCAAAGGGACAGCCAATGGATCAAAATCCCCTATGTTCCTGCACATATATATAGGGTCTGTCGATTCATCTCAAGAGAACTTAAACGAGATGGTAAACGCGGTTGCACGAGGACTTACTGTCGGTGCACGACGCGATCAGGACCACAGTCATATGCACGAGGAGAACAGGGCCCGTTTACTTAGATATAATGACGTCGCGAAGAGTTGACACGTAAATAAAAGGGAATTCCCAGTGTCGCAGGCTAAGCTCATTGGAGCTCAAGAGTTGACTCTGAAATTCTTACAGATAAGAACTTATCTGAGTCCAAACTCTACTAGCAAGCAATATCCAGAAAGACAGGTGCCAGTCAATGGCGAAAAGTGATATGGCGTCATTACTCTGGATCATCTGTTCTCGTTGTGTCCTGTGGCTTTCAAAGATAAGGCGGTTAGGTTAAACCTAACGGTACGAGCATGAAGGCGTCTGTGTCAGCCTAAGTGTTGATCTTCAGGACCTGAATAAAATCCATCATACCGTATATGTTTTTGTAATTCTTATGTTATAACGAGGAGAGCAATTAGAGAAAAATATAAGACGCTTGCCCGTATTAATAGCAATGGAAACTACATGTCAGTTACTAACGGATAGACTGCCGGGGGTGTTTAGAGCGCAGGCAACATCGAATGCTAAACATTGCATGATAGTACTGCCAAAGGGCATGCAGTCAACATCTCCAGGGCCGCAGCACATATTGCAGGAGGTCAAAAAGAAAGAGATCAAAGAAAAACGAGGTCATACAAGGAGGAAAGCCTCTTCATTGTCTCCTTGAGTGACCGATGGCAAGTTATATAGCGGACAAGGCAACAAAGCAAAGTCGCTGACCTTATGAACGGCTCAGGCAAACAAACATGTGAGGGCGGTATGACGACCATGTGATTGGGCGAGACCATGCCTTTGTTTTTTTGTCACTGCCTCTTTCTTTCAGTGTTTTCGAATGACACGGGGTGACAACAACGGCTTTGTCTTTCGAGAATGAAGGTACCGAGAAAATGTGACAGTGAGACATTACCCGTACCTTCTTTATATATAAACAAGGCGTAGCGTTACTCCCAGGGACTGCATAATAAACACAGCACCTTGTTTATGAAGACTAACTGCTTTTAGAAGTGTCTTTACGCAGACGGCAGAATTGGCTTGCGCCTGAGCAAATTGCCTAGAACATACAAACGTATCAGTCCTCAAATAGAAATTCAATAAAGTTCTCAGAACATTGGAAATGTAGATGTTCTTCCCGTTTGTTGGTCGGCCATAAATAATGTTTTTCAACACGCGATGATTTGCTGCATGTTATGGGAAATAGACAAGAAAATTACTCCTTACCTGAAATGACTTCTAAACAGTGAGTGGCCGGTTATTGAACTTTTGCCCTGTATAATATTACAAAAGAAACATGTGTTCCTTCAGTAATCTTACCATAACTTTTAGAGGAACATCAACGACACTTCGTGTGCAGACAACTGAACCGCAAGGCACAATAGAACGTACAAGCCGCAATCTCTGACTATGGCAAAATCGTCCATGAAGGACTCCTCGCTAGGTCTGGTAATGTTGAGCTGACAAGCACAAATCACACATTGTGCGCTAACGAGCGTGCCAGCTAAGAGTTGCGTCGCTGGGCGCTGCGGAAAAAGCTGAAAATACAAACTAAACGGTGTTTGCCCTTTCCCTGGCAGGCGCCGACCTAGAAGACAGGGGGGTGACGTCCGTTAGCCGGCGGGCCTACGTAAGTTGGCTGTCAATCGGCTAACAGTGACACATGACACTTTAAAAAAAAAACAAAATGTCGTCGTCGGAGATACCAGCATGACCGCGCTCGTTCGCTACGCTGAACATGACGCTTCTATACTGACGTGGCGCGCCCGAGGCTTCCCGAGGAGCGGGTCAAAGTGATCGCGTGAGGCGAGAGGAACGCAGGAAAGCGTTCGAACCCAGTCACGCCTTCTTTATTGATCACTAAACCTATTATTAAGGCATCATCTTTTAAAAAAGTTTGGCGGGTATGTGTTCATTGCAGATCGATATACACCTACTTCCGCTATGTACACCTACTACCGCTCTCCTCCGGAGTGGAGGGGATGGAGAGGATTGAAAGGCCATTTAAGCGATAAAGTGGCAATGTTTATTTAAGTATGACTCCGTATCCCACTTTATAGCTAAGTGTAGGCAAGGAAAATCAGTGCCCCTTTTAGAATATAAGAGTACGAAAGTGGGTAAGTTAGTTCAAGGGCATAAATACGGTAGCCCTTGGGCTACAAAAGGAGAGCTGCCAGGTGAAGCTCTTTCTTCTGCTTTTTATTTTTGCCTTGCCGCGATCTTGTTGCCAAAGTATCTTTAGAAGCCTGCGAAAACTCGTTGGCAACACCAAAACTATACAAAGAACAAAGCGCATATCCCAGCACTACGAGCCGATAACTTGTGGTAGGAGCGAGTCGAACAAATCAGTCTGCAGCGACCGTCATAGTATGAAACAGCCAGAAATGTGATTTGAGCATTTCAAGTCTCTAGTGACAGCTTTTACCTTGCTAGCCATTATTATTATTTTTTTTTTGCGTTGAAACGAAGTTTGGCTCTTCACTCATCTCATGGATTTTCGTACTTTCCAAAACACAACCCCGCCGCGATGGTCTATTGGCTATCGCGCTTCAGTGATAACCCGAAGGTCGCGCTATCGAATTCCTACTGCGGTGGCCGAGTTTCATTTGGAGGAGAAATTCTAGGTGCACTTGTACTGTGCAATGTCAGTGCACGTTAAAAAAAGGTGAATTTCCGCAGCCCTCCTCTACGACGTCTCTGACAATCATATCGTGGTTTTGAGACATGAAACCACTCAATTCTTACTTTCCAAAACACAAGAATGCACGGCTGCGCATTTCCTGTGCTGCGTAAGGAAGCCATAACTTGACTTTACAACCTGGAATTCCGAAGTTGCAGTGAATTCTATGGCCACTGATTCTAGGTATGCTAAAGCTGCAGCGTTTTGCTAGTGTTCCATCAGACTGTACGATCTATGTATACCTGATTCGTGTAATGCGTGTGCCGTGCAGCGTTTAACGATGATGGTGAATCATTGTGGGATGGTTTTGTGGGCCCACGCACTCAGACAAAAGGGGACGAGGTGTAGACAAGGACAAAACATTTATGACGGCTCGGTGAGACTACACATAAACCAGTACTAGGCTCGCGCAAGTCGTGTCTAGATTGTTGGCGGCGTACAAACTGTTGTTTCGCGGCTCAACGTTCCCGCACTACATCCGCTCACGCACACAACTCACGCTGTTCACCCGCTCGCTGTCGGTCGTGTGGCTGTGCAGCGTCGATGTGGTGTCCCTACGGTGGCGCCGTGGCCGCAGCGCCAACTCTGACTCCGTCGATAGGCCTAACGGGCGTTGTCCTGGATGTAATGCCAGGCCACGCATACGGCGGTGACCAGCGCACCATATAGGCGCCGCTTCGCTCCAGTGCCCAGCCTGTGGCCACGAGCACAAGGAGGAGGGAAAAGGAATAGGAAAGGCAGGGAGGTTAACCTGTGTTGAGTCTGGTAGGCTACCCTGCACTGGGGAAGGGTGAATGAAGTGGAGGGAAAGTTCTAGAACCTAGACACAGGGGAAAAAGAAAGTAATAAAAATTGCTGCACTGACGCTTACTTTATGGAAGTTCTGTGTCCATTTTCAAAGACGGTTAATTAACCCAGTAGCAATCAGAAAATGCTGCAATGTTTTTGTTGCTTGGCGAAACCGAGATGCACAGCGCCATGGACCTAAGATCATTTCGCAGTCTTTCGCAGTCTTGCACAGAGTTTCATTCTTTCATGTTGGGCAGTGGCACAGGCGGTTCTCGATAGTTTCTTCCACAGCGCAGTCTCTGCACTCGGCGCTTTCCGCCATTCTAAGCACCACCAGCACAAGTTCCGCTAGTAGATGCCCGAGTTCAGCCATCAACAGTAGGGGACGCGCAACAGGACCGGTAGACGTGACGGTCGCTCCCCCGAGAACAGGAAGTCCTGTCCGCCAGCTCTCCTGGCCTCTCTCGCTGCCTCGCACTCCCTGTAGCTCGAACCGCCTTCCTCGCGCCGTCCACAGCACACTTCTTCCTAGTCCGATGTAATTTTCGGTTCGCCACTCGTAACACACGGGTGCCAGCACTCATTCGCGCATTCAGCAGATGTGGAAGAAGATTACAGTAGGGATATAATTTAAATTGTTATCACAAGCTCCTTGTATATTTCAAGAGAGTTTCTACAGAGCCATTACACAGGAAATACGCCTGCATATTTGCTGTTGAACAAGGACATGTCCATCGGTCATATATATATTCTTTCGACGTAGACCAGACCCTGGTCGAAACGTCGAATTAAAATCACTTTTTCACCGAGAGTCGTTCCTTTTGGCACAATCTTACGGGCGGTAAGCAGAGTCTCATTTGAATGCACAATTAGGACAGTTTTCTGGAATATACGAGCGCGCTTAAACGGTTCGGTATGTAGCTCGCATATATGTAACTGGCGTAAAACTACCGTAAAACAAGAGGGTCGAGATCTGTCATTAGCGAGAAGAGCAGTTAGGGCAGAGAAGGTTGAGCGTATTGTCTACCCGAATCCCTTAGGGCTTCGGCCCCAAATGAGCTGACGAACAAAATGTCAACCAATAATGCATTTCAAAAAGCCTTTACCCTATCTTATATATGTATATCGCATATATGCAACTGGCGTAAAACTACCGTAAAACAAGAGGGTCGAGATCTGTCATTAGCGAGAAGAGCAGTTAGGGCAGAGAAGGTTGAGCGTATTGTCTACACGAAGCCCTTAGGGTTTCGGCCCCAAATGAGCTGACGAACAAAATGTCAACCAATAATGCATTTCAAAAAGCCTTTACCCTATCTTATATATGCCCCACTCCTAAAGACTACTTGGGTTTGGCTTCAGGCTTCGAAAAACATGTCGACAAGTACATCCAGAATAACTGTTACCTGGACGGCGATTCGCCTGGAACGAGTACACTCATGTGCGGGCTGGGCCGTTCGCGGAAGGTCCACGGGCCACGTGTTTGAGACCCCTCCTCTGGAAAAATAAAGCGGACTTCTTCAGTGAAAACTTAACGCCCTCCTGGCACTCATGATTTCAGTGCGAGACATCAACTGCGACAAAATAACCAACTACGTTGACAAAACTGGGCGCAAGGACTGCATAAAGGCAGTCTCTTACGTTACTAAATCTCTGGAAACGCTTTTCAGACCATCCCTCTGAATAACGGGTAGAGAAATGTGCCCTTTTGTTTTACACATGATCCTTCGAGCATCATTACGAGGAACATGCTTTGAATCGGGCAGCGTGTCATTTTTTATTTCACTACGCTTCCTTTTAAGAGCAATCTCTTTGTAGCGACATCACTCTGAAGAAGCCATGGCATGTATGGCCTGTGAAACATCAAGTGGAATAAGGGCTTTGTTCTTTCGTTTATATCATCCATCTGAGAGAAATGCTACGACCACGGGCTTCGAAATCGTCCTTATGCATGTACATCACGCTCCTAGAGTTTGGGACACGGAAGTGGGCGGCTGAACTTAAGAGGCTAAAAAAAATATGCTCCGACTGTTAACGGCCGGCTGCACATATTTAAGGGCCTGATTTTAGAACGTACACGATCTGTGGATTCTTCCGCAATGTTCTAGTCGGACCAAAGAGAAGAGTGAACCGAGTTTTAGTTTTTTCGATTCCTGATATGTGCCACTTTAATGCAAGTTGATCGTCTGTTGAATGCAAGGTCATGCTGGTGGACAGCGATGTAAGTATGAATAAAAAAAAATTCGTACAGTTGCTTATGCGCGTCGCAGATCCACTGTGCGTAAGTAGTATTTGTCAGTGACTCATTTAGTTTTTATGTCGAGCAGCATTCATGTGTGATGGTTGAATGAAATGAATGAAAGTTCTGTATACACGTATGTTAGGAACAGGCGGCGTTTAACCGTGCATAAGCGATAAGGGGAAAGTTGTAGGGCGATTCAAAATGCTATAATGCGCATCGCCTTCTTATGTTACATTTGTCAAAATTAGCACCTTCCCTTAAAATACTGGAATTATTTGAGTTTTCTCGTAACAGAATTATGTTTTGTCCCACGTTCAAGTAACAGTCCGAGCTACCGTGCATGTAGGCTTTGGTTAAGTAATAGTCTAAAATTTTTGTGGCTGATGTCACTTTGATAAATTCGGTTTCGTTCGCTAATGTGCCCGCGCCATTGTGGTGGTCTTGCGTAATCGAGCACACGTTCCGCCAAACGGTGCTTGTTTGAAATTGTTATTTCAGCCGTGTACGCCGTTGTTGACAGCAACCTCTGATTTTCTACGAGTCGAGCTTGTTAACGTTATCGCATTAAAATTGGGCACTGCACTTAATAGCGGACTATCCAAAGGCGACGTTGTGAGTGGGTCAGCTAATTCATTCAGAAAAGAAAAAGAATTCAGTGGGACAAACTAGCAATACCAAAGGAACGTCGCAAAGGCTACACGGCGCAATTGTCGCCAGAAATTCTGCTACTCTGCGTGAGTGAAACTAGGTTGACAGAGAAAAAAATTACAGCATATCCACGGAGTGAATGATGATGAGTGGGCGAAGCTCGGGAGGTTCATCGTAGATCGTGCCGAGTTCCGGATTAATTTAGTTAACGCGCACGCTACGAATCCTCATGGTTCAACTATGCACAAGTGAAATCTCCCACCGGCACTTCATTGCAAGTCAAGATCCAGTGCATATATATATATATATATATATATATATATATATATATATATATATAGGTTGCCGGTGAACGCTTCTCCAACGCGAGCAGTCGGTATTTCTCAATCAAGAAACTCGCTAGGAGAGAGAGAGAGATTCTTTATTTGAAAAGAAGAGAAAAGCACAGGATAGTAACTGTCTCTCGTCGAGGAGGACACCTCAACCGTCCTGTGCGGGGGATGGGGGAGGGGGACTAAAATAGAGAAAGGAAGATAAAGTAGAACTTAGAAGAGGGAGAGACGGGCGTAGGCACCATACTGTACACAGGTAAACATCAAGCTCGACACTTAAAACACTTAAAAGACACTTAAACACTTATAACAGACGCTAGCTTAAACACTTAAAACACACGCTAGTTTGTCATAGCCGCCCGGCCAACCCAAGGAGGATTAAAAAAAAATGCTGGAGTGGCAACGCCTGCTGAACCTTACCGCAGTGGGTGAAGCCGGCGTTTGCCTCTGGTACAGCCCTAAAAGCTTGCCAAAGTCTCCAGAAACCAGTATCAGTTCGAGCGTTCCTGATCTGCTAATGTATTTTATAGAGTACTTGTAATATAAAAGCCTGTTGTTTTCGATTAATAAACTACCATTGACCGAGCATCAAGGCCACGATGTGGCACACAAATCTTTGCGACGTTCAAGTTTCACCCAAAAACGCGTTGCACAAACAAGCACACCAAGCATTGTCTGTCTAGCAAAGATGACCACTTTAAAGGTGCTAAGAAGCGTGAGGAAAGCACTTTTTCTTTTGTGCTATCTGGATGCTGTTAATCGATGCCTCTGGTAAGATGGCGGCCTCCGGCTTCACATTTAGGAAAAAATCTCCACTCCAGGATTTTTTTTTATCCTCCTTGGGCCAACCCCGTGTCCTCGATGAAGTTGAAATTGAAGCTGAACGCTAGGAAACGCTGCCTGCGCCAACGTTGTCTCTCGCGGGTGAGGGCGCGTTCTCCTTCTTTGCGAGCTGGTAGCGTTCCTCTAAGAAAGAGCGTTTCCATAGCCAACGCGCGCCTTTCGCTCTCTCTCTGTCTCTCTCTCTCTCTCTCACAAGACAGCAGAGGCACGCGCCGGGAGAGAGAGAGAGTGAGAGGCACGCGCCGGGAGGCACGCGCCGAGGGCGAGCGCGTGCCTCCCGGAGCTTCGCCCCTAAACAAAGGAACAGTTAAGCTGAGGGGAGATTTATGTGAAGTCCGACCTTCTGGAGATTTTAAATGCGAATCATTTCTTGGCGAACTTGAGCAACTTTGACCGCATCTATCTATCTAGCCGCCTACGTCTCGGTGCTCTCCTGGTCGTCTCGTTCACCCTGTATACATTAAAATTTAGATGGTAGGTTGCGAATATATGACGAGCATGGACGGTTAACATTTTCATCATTAACTTCTTTTAATCGTCGGGTACGTCACGATTAACGACACTGCAATCAGGTGTGCCTCATACCCATGGTATTCGGTTGTGCGCCACAGGTGTTTGCATATTATACAGCCCATGCTAATCTCGGCTAAGTAAAATAGACACTAGATATGTCATTAGAACTCAATGAAAAATATCAAAGGCATACCATTCGTCGTAGCAAGGCATTGAAATTTAGAAAATGGAGAGATAACAAGCGCACAGTCACGCACGAATGTGCTATAATCTCTGAATTCAACCTACCAAGTGGCAGGCGGGTATCGAGTCTGGGACCCCGAGGTGCCAAGCAAGCACCCCAACACCACGCTGTGTCAGCTGTTCCCGCGCAGTACATACCTTTACAAACATGCTATATGTGGCAATATCCGGAATTGGGCACATGTGGCTATATATGGCACTTTCCCGTATGTGGTCGCATTTGCCTAAATCGTGATAGAAGCTTATGTGGCAATAAAAGACCAACGCGAGGAATGTCATGTCAGGGGCACGAATTCCAAGGGCATGCATACGCCTGGCTGTTTAGCTCGCCGAATTTTAGCAATACGTGAAGGGCTTCTAAATTTTTGTTTACATACTGGAGGAGCACAATGATGTACAAGGTGGTATTGGTATTACATCGGAAAGCGTATTCTTTTTTCAGGGTATTCTTTTCCTGTAGGTTATACGTTTATTCTTTCGTTTTCTTGAACAGGAAAATTACACAAGATTCCCCATCGCCCCTCTGTCTTTCGTTAGCGTCTTCGCGTGAGCGGGCCAATAAAATATCCTACGCAGCAAAATAGGTAATTATTGTAAACTCCGTGATTGTTCATCTGTAAGTGCGAACACTCACTCCTTGAGCCTCACTTACTAACCGCCCACAATTGCACGATGTGCTATAAATGTTTAAAGCCCGATCGCCCCACTTCAGTAATCGCTCTTACCTTTTAATCAGTAGCTAGCTTTCTGGCTTGACGCGAATTGAAACGTTAATTATTTCTGAAGGAGAGCTCGAATTGGAGTATACGGAGTTCCATTCTCTAAGTGAGCCATTACTGGCAATATGAAACCTTGCGTCCAGCATTAAACGACAGCCGTAGTGGCGATTCAACAACGGCGAAATATTTTTCTCACAGAAAAAAAAAAACTAAATGAAACACTTCAGGGAAGACAAGGTGTATCTATGCTTCGGAGAAATTATTGACTTGGATACCCTAACAACAGACATGATTGACGCATTGTCTACAGTGAATCGAATGTCAAAGCATCTAAAGAATGTAAGTCACACGAAATGCTTGTTATAAAACTTTTTCATATAGCTTAAAAATGTCCTTTCAGTAGCGCTGACAAGAAGAGTGTAGCTTATACTGATCCCACCTGCCAGCCAGAGGTCTGACAGCGGTGATATTAAGCCTGTTTGCTTGACATGTCGACGGCCATAATCTATAGCCCGACGCAATTTGATCTAAACATGGATCATAACGGTGCAGACAACTTTCTGTTTTATGAAGTGTAAGCTGGAGAATAATACTCAATTTCGAACTTGCAGTAGAAAAGTTAACTTCTAATAAGCCCGGATAAGTTTCATAAAGGTGTAATTTTCTTTCCAACTAATGCCCTGTACCTGAACTTGATAGTACGGGCGAGACGCGTGATACCGCTAACGAATAGATCGATTTAATGTAATCGATCTCCACAGATTGATTTTGTACTTCACATACTTTTCGCGCTCGCTGTTTTCGATTATTCGTTAATGCACTTTGGTAGGCCGGGCCACCGCGTTTATTTATTTTTCATTCCCTGCCATCGATCTGCTAATTCGCACAGGAGATCCTAGCGACGTTTTTGCAATAATTCCCGAACCGAGTTAGATGATACTGATCGCTTACAAACACCGAATGTGCCACGAAAAGCGTGAGACAGAGATATGAAAGCGTAAGAAGTATATGCTTTGTCTCTTTTTTAGTGGCCAGAACACTGACATGATTGGCAAGGCACGTTACAATAAGGATTCTATAGTCCTCGCCAGAAAGAGAGAAAGGGCCACAATCACCGTCATTACAACTACGGGTGCGGCAGGTTCGTTTATGCTATAGCGTATGGGAGGAGTTGCCTTAGCCTAGTGGCAAAGAGTGCTTGCTTGGCACCTCGAGAGCCCGTGTTCGTTACCCCCCTACCGCTTGGTAAGTTTCATGTGGGTCTGTGCGGCTTCTAATGTCTACATTTCAATCACAAGCGAGGGCAAACGGTGTTTCTTCCTTGTTTTAAGAACCGGCCGTCGAGCGTGTGGGCCAATCGTGGAGGCAGTGCACCGTGTGAGGTAAGAAAATGGCGCCTGACAGCAGTATCGTTATCATGGCGTGCATGACTAGTATATCATGTTAGTGATGTAAAGGATATTCATTTATGTTCTTTAAACATTTATACCCTACCTCCGAAGTATTTTGGCATACCAGGTGAACTAGGCGACCAGACAGACACAGGCGCCTTTAGACAGACAGACAGATAGACAGACAGATAGACAGATTAGATAGACAGATTAGATAGATAGATAGATAGATAGATAGATAGATAGATAGATAGATAGATAGATAGATAGATAGATAGATAGATAGATAGATAGATAGATAGATAGATAGATAGATACGTTCAAAGTGGCCTACGTTCACCAAGAAATCTTTCGCACTTAAAAAAAAACAACTGTCGTAACAACAGCCTATTTTGAATAACTCTTGATCGAGCAATCATATGCATGTCACGGGCAAATCTGCGATGCGATCCTCGAGAAGCTACGAATCCAAAAATTGCTGCCAATCTTTATACCACGGCAGGCATCTGAAGCGCAAAATAATTATTGTGATGTTTTCTTTTACAGGATGTGGTAGCCACAACGATTTGGGTAAAACTGTATTTCTAGAATTCTGCGTCTTAGAAGCATTGAGACATTTTTGGCAATGCGCCTCCTGTGCAGCCTAATGTCATGAGACAAAAAAAAATATGAAAACAATACATGCTTCGTTGCGAAAGCAGGGATACACAGATGGACAGACAGAGCCGGCCATATCTCCTCTAGCGCACTTATACAGAGTACATAGAGAGAGGTATATGAAGAAGTCGCCGAACTCATATCTATATTTGGCAACTAGTACTTGGCAACTAGTAGTAGAACGACGACGAAGTGCATCTCTTGTAGAACGCTTCAGCTGCTGCTCCTTCCATTTTCGCTATATTTATCTGTTTCTCGGGGGCCCTGTCCCCTCCCTCGTGGCTACGGACACGGACTCGTCCAGAGGTCCGCCCAGCCAGAGGTCTACCGTGACGAGCGCAGCGGTACATCAGCGCGCCTGGTCCAGTACCGGTGAAGCCAGCAGTCACCACGCAATGGATATGGACGCGGAGCCTTCTGTTGCGCCGACCGTCCAAAGGTCAGTTATGCCAAGATCATTAAGAAAACGCAGCACCAGCCCCAGCAGCAGCGAGGACACCGAGGTGTACTCGATCTCGGGCGATGAGTCGTCGGATGATGGCTTCGAAACGGTGCGGAGTAGGAAGGCAAAACGAAGAATCGTCGCGGCGTCATCGCCAGCGAGCACCCTAGTTTCGAAAACTAAAGAAGAACGATGGCCGCACACCATCTTATTCATGCCTGATGACCCTACCGTTAGCCTCCGAACAGTCAACAGGCAAGTCCTTTCGGTATTTCTCGAGGGGATCGCGCCGAACGAAATCAAGGATGTCCGATTAAACACGCGCAAGAACATCCTTGCTGTGGACATGATGAATGCAAGCGCCTTAGACAAGCTCCGACGAATATCGGATTTGGCCGGCATCAAAGTCCGATCTATTATTCCAATGGATGGCGCCTGCGTGGCGGGTGTCATTTACGACATTGATTTGGCAATCGTCAACTCGGACCTTCCAATCCTTATAAAACCGGCGGAGGCGGGGGTCGTCATCACTGGTGTTTTTCGTCTAGGAAACACCCGCTGCGTGAAGCTGGTCTTCAAAGGGGACTCTCTACCATCCCATGTAAAAGTTGGGCATTTCAGACATCCTGTTCGGCCTTTCATGCCCAAACCGCTTCAGTGTCATAACTGCATGAAGCTTGGCCATGTGAAGGGTGTCTGCACAAGCAACACAGTGTGCCCCCGATGCGCTGAGCAGCACACGGCCGACGCTTGCCGTGCGGAAACTCTCAAGTGCGGCAACTGTGATGGCCCTCATGATGCTGCCTCTAAAGACTGTCCACGAATCAAGCGGGAACTCGCTGTTATAAAACAAATGGTGAGAGACAGCTCAACCCACAAAGAAGCTGCTGAAAGGGTACGGCGTCGGCGCAACCGTCGACGAAAGCGATCTAGACAGAGTGCTAATCTCAAGCTACCTGAGAACAGCACGTCACCGTCGAGCACGAAGACTACAAGCACGAACAGAAACGTGACACAGGGATCTAATAAGGTCGAAGACTGGCCTGCGCTTCCGCGCATACAGCCTGCAAAGGAACCTGCCCAGCCTTCCCGCCCAGCACCGACATCTAAGCCTATTTCAGCTGATGATGCGCCAAGGGTTGATCGCCAGATCGTTCCGATGCTGCGATCCCTAGTGGCTGTCATAAACAGAGCTACTGAGAAGCCTGGGAACCCCGACCGCTCGAAGTGGTCTGCAGATATTGGACGCGCTGAGCCCAGTCCTAGCAACCCTCGGATAGAACAATGGCTGCAAATCACCAATCATTCCGTGAAGAGGTCAGACATGCGTCTATAATCCAGTGGAACGCGAGAGGACTTAAATCTCGAATCTATGATTTCCGTCAATACGTTTTCTCCAACCGTTTTCCAATCGTCGTTATCTGCGAGCCAAAGCTATCGCATCCATTCAGGCTATCCGGTTATGAATCAACGATGTCCTCAACACATAACGAAAGCAGCAAGGTCCTGGTGTACATTCGTCGTGAGCTTACCTACATCATTCGGCCTGTGCCACCTCACGATGACAACCAATACGTTTGCATCACCGTAAAAAAGAAGAGCCTCACTTTTACTTTAGTGTGCCTACGGCCCGATTTGATAGAAAAAGACTGGACGACATTCTGGCAGGGGTTCCTGGCCCATGGATCATTACAGGTGGCTTTAACGCTCACCACCCTATTTGGGGAAGCTCCAAAGTTAACGCCACAGGCAGGCGGCTGGCTTCTTTCGTGTCCGATCATGACCTGTGCTTGCTTAACGATGGGAGCCCTACGTTTTTACGAGGCGCAACGTACAGCAGCTGTTTGGACTTGACATTCGTGTCACGTCGCTTTGCCTCACGCGTTAATTGGTTTTTAGACATCGAGACCCACGGGAGTGACCATATCCCCAGTTACGTCCACATCAAAGGCCTGGCTGGATGTCATCCTTCTAACACATTCCGGAGGATTGATTGGACTGCGTTCAAGACGAACGTCGAAGACGCTTGTCGCAGCGGCCTCCCGTCAGGTCTAGAACAAGCTATAAAGGAAGCGGTACAGACGGCGATGCGCACACTGACATGCTCCCCGAAGCGCTCGGAAACGGACGTAGAGTTGGAACGACTCCGTACGATTCGTCGACGTGCCGAGCGCAGATATAGACGGACTAATTCCGTACACGATCTAAGGACAGCCAGGCGCATGCAAAAGAAGATACAGCGTCGCATAGCTAAACTTGAGTCTCAACGGTGGGTAAGGTTCTGTGAGTCTCTGGACCCCCGGAAACCTTTATCGCAAATATGGAGAACAGTGCGAGGTCTGCGTACGCTTCCTGAGCAGCGGTTTCCGTTCAAAGCTTTAGCGCTTTACCAAGGTCGACGGGATATCGAGGTAGCTGAAGATTTTTGCAAGAAGATTGTCGGCAATGCAGCTTGCACAGGAGTCCTTGCTACACAGAACACTCCACATTCACTGGACTCACGCATGGACCTGCCCTTTACCATTGAGGAGCTGGATGCGGCCCTTGTGTTGTGCAATCGTTCTTCATCACCTGGCCCAGATGGCATCTCCTACAGGATCTTATGCAACCTAGGTGAGCAGGCGCAGAAAGCTTTGTTGGAAATGTTCAATAACTCATGGCGAGACGGACATGTCCCCCAAGAATGGAAAACGAGCCGATTGGTTCCGCTCCTAAAACCTGGGAAATTGCCTCTAGAGCTCTCGTCATACCGCCCAATAGCGCTAGCTAGCTGTGTAGGGAAGCTGATGGAGCGCATGATCCTCGCCAGACTGGAGTGGTTCCTAGAGCGCTACGAGGTTTATCCAAGTGCCATGGCCGGTTTTCGACGCGTTCGTTGCTCTATCGACAACGTTGTTGACCTCGTAACGTACGTCCAACACCAGAAATTGAGCAGGCGATTAACCGCGGCACTATTTTTGGATATCAAAGGAGCTTACGACAACGTTTCTCACGAGGCCATACTCGACGCCCTTGAGTCCGTCGGTCTTGGTGGCCGAGCGTACCGCTGGATTCGTGCCTACCTACAGATGAGATCCTTCTTTGTGCAAACCGACGATGGGCCAACCTCTCAGCACTGCACACACCGTGGAGTTCCTCAAGGGGGCGTCTTGAGCCCCACGTTATTCAATTTGGTTCTGATTGGTCTCGTGGAGCGCATACCAGGTTGTGTACAGATATCGATTTATGCTGACGACATCTATGTTTGGACGTCAGGCGTAACACGTCCTCAGATACGCGCGAGGCTCCAAAAAGCCGCGACTTCGATATCGGCATACCTTAATGAACAAGGCCTTGAAATTTCGCCTGAAAAATCGGCGCTGGTCGCTTTCACGCGAAAGCCAATGACAGCCTATGCCATCTCTATCAAAGGGAAAAAAATTTGTTACGCTAGGACGCACAGGTTCCTGGGAGTAACCATCGATCGGGGCCTCTGCTGGAGTCCCCATGTGGCCGGTCTCAAGAAGCGCCTAACGGCCACCTCACAAGTTTTCCACTTCCTCGGAGGGAAAACGTGG
This sequence comes from Hyalomma asiaticum, assembly GCA_013339685.2. Classification (NCBI taxonomy): domain Eukaryota; kingdom Metazoa; phylum Arthropoda; class Arachnida; order Ixodida; family Ixodidae; genus Hyalomma; species Hyalomma asiaticum. Next base: position 92,153,895 of record CM023482.1, on the reverse strand, counting down.
GGTACGTCAGTGACCGCCATGTTGCACCTATACCGGACGCTCTTTCTCGGGTACTTGAGATACAGCTTACCGGCGCTGACTGACACCTGTAAAGGTAACCTACGCGCACTCGAGAGCGTTCAGGGCCAGGCACTCAAGATCTGCCTCGGATTGCCACGCTGCACCTCAACAGCGGATACTATAGCAATGGCCAAAGACCTTCCTGCCACCACTCACATCACTTTGGAGGTGCTTAGGACACACATTCGACACCTAGCTCGTGCTCCTGTTCACCACCTCGCCTCGCTTCCAGAAGACCGGCCCGGTGCCTCTTTTTGTAAGAGGATATCGGCATTCCGCGAGTGCCTCCCAAAGAATTGTACTCCTGCTGAGAGACTTCCGACGCCTCCTTGGTGTTTGGCCCGTCCAAAGGTACGGCTGACAGTGTCAGGGATTCGGACGAAAGCGGAGCTCTCACCGCCGGCTTTAAAACAGCTGTCTCTACTAATGCTACATGAGGACTACAGGAATCATCTTCAGCTTTACACTGATGGCTCAACAGCAGCAGGCAGATCTGCAGGAACTGTGACCTTCCCTGCCAAAGCAGTAGATGTGCTGTTCAGGACGTCTCATGGCACAACATCGACAGCCGTGGAGCTTGAGGCACTACGCACCGCACTTTGCGTGATCGATGGAGAGCCACCACAGAAATGGGCCATCTTTACAGATTCCAAGTCAGCCCTTCAGTGCCTTTTATCGGCCTTACGTAGCGGGCCGCAAGACCAATTAGTGCTTCAAACACGACAGCTCTATCACGAATTAACCGACAAAGGCCATGACATCACGTTTCAGTGGCTACCAGGCCACTCTGGAATAATCGGCAACGAGCACGCAGATAATGCTGCGAAACGTGCCCACGAAATTGGAGTGCTGCAAGCCATCCCACTGTCAAGAACTGATGCAGTAAGGAAACTTCGCTCGCTTGCGCGTGATATGACTATAGCGCTGTGGAACACTCCTGGTCTTCTGCATACCCGTCTGCACCGCCTCGACCCATCACTACAACTTCGAGTTCCGCGTGCGCTTACCCGCTGTGAAACTACCGTACTTCGCCGCCTGTGGCTAGGCACGTCATTCACAAGAAGTTTCAGCTGTCGCATTGGACTGGAAGACAGTGCTGCCTGTATTCACTGCGGCAGCGAGGAAACAATTGTGCACGTCCTCTGCGATTGCCCTGGGTACTGCTCCCAGCGACAGACTCTCGCCACAGAATTGTCACGCCTTGATGGTCGACCGCTGTCCGAGCAAACCATATTGGAATGCCGGACAGACAGTGTCTCGCAGCAGAAAGCCACGAAGGCTGTGCTCAAGTTTTTGCGCGCAACGGGCCTCGTGAACCGTCTGTGACACATGCCGTGCTTATGTGTGTGCGCGATTTGACCTCTCTCTTTCTTTATTGTTTTTCCATCTCTTTCTGTCTCCCTTCACCCCTTCCCCAGTGCAGGGTAGCAAACTGGATATTTTCTCTTCCGGTTAACCTCCCTGCCTTCCGCCCATCATCTCTCTCTCTCTCTCTCTCTCTCTCTAGTATCAATATCGTTTTTTTTTTTCTTTTACGGCACGTTCCCCGTGGTTACGTTCTTGGTTAGACCACTTATGGAATTTGTAGCTGTCAAAAATTAGGTACAGAGGGTATGATCGAAGAAAACTTGTCAGGTGGCAGTGACTGGAAGAAGCGCTCTTTGATTGTTATTTTACTTTCTATCACCCCAACTTCGAGTTCCGCGTGGACTAAACCGCTCTGAAACGACCGTGTTTTGCCGCCTGTGGCTAGGAACGTCACTTACAAAAAGTTTTGGCTAGCGTATTGAACTGGAAGACAGTGCTGCCTGTGTTCACTGCGGCAACGAGGAAACGATTGTGCACGCCCTCTGCGATTGCCCCAGGTAGTGCTCCCAGCGACAGCCTGTCGCCGCAGAATTGTCACGCCTTGACGTTCGACCGCTGTCTGAGCAAACCGTATTGGAATGACGGAACGATAGAGTCTCGCAGCAGAAATCCACGAAGGCTGTGCGCAAGTTTTTACACGCAACGGGCTCCGTTATTCTCTGACACTGCCGTGTTTGTGTGTGCGCGATTCGAACTCTCTCTTTCTCCTTTTTCTTTTTCTTGCATTTCTTTCTGTCTACCCTTGCCCCTTCCCCAGTGCAGGGTAGCAAACTGGATATTGTTCCTTCCGGTTAACCTCCCTGCCTTCCGCCCATCATCTCTCTCTCTCTCTTACATTCTAACACCATCCCATAGAGTGGGCGTACGAATTGGACCCCGTTCTATATATATATATATATATATATATATATATATATATATATATATATATATATAGATGGTACAGGGAACGGCGCAAGTTTCCACCGCATTGAACTTGATTTACAATTAACTTTATATACTATAGGTACAGGGAACGGCGCAAGTTTCCACCGCATTGAACTTGATTTACAATTAACTTTATATACTATACACTCTGCATGAAGTCTCGGGGACGCACAGGCCGGTGGGGGAGTGAAGGAATTCATAAGGAAACTCATTAGAGAGGTAGTGCATGGGACCTCACGAGTACTACGCCGACCTTTACCATATATACGATGCAGGGATCCGAGGGATGGGTATAAATTATTTGATACCGAGAAAGGAGCTCTTGGTAACTGCATTTCCTTGAAAAGGCACTTGGTTGTAAGCAAAAAGACAGTTATACGCACGAGTGAGTGTATTTGTGCACACGTTAACGCGCTGAGCCGACATTGGAAAGTTCAGGAAAAACAATCACGTACAGTCACGAGCAAAAGTTTGGATACCATGGCACCAGAAAAAACTTTAAATTCCGAGTAGCACAGCTCTACAACATAGAATCGCACCACTGCATTACATCGGTCGAACAAGTGCACCTAGGCTGAACCACCTGATTTAAGCCAACTTACTCGGACAGCAAAGAAAAATAGCTGTTTGTGGCACCCATTGGTCTCCAAACTTTTGCTCACGACTGTACATCTTGAAGCTACATTTTGGTAAGCAGGCGGGTGTATAAGTTCCTACCTAACTAAAATTCCAATTGTTAATACAATCTGCGAGTAATTACAGGAACTCTAAGAATGCACAGGCTCGTGGAGTACGCTCCTTTCTTCGTGGCGATTTACTTGCGCTTCCTTTTTTTTTCATGCTGTTTTTAATAGAATTCAGTGTCTTGAACAGGGAACCTGTGCTTCTCGCGTTCGTCCCTCGATGTCATTTAGCGCAAAAGGAAGATCAACGCAGAGAAGTCGTATGGGATAAGTAGTCTTGAAGCACCGTTATATATTGGGTGCGCCATTACTCAAGCTCTATACTTATCGCCGTGATCTATGGGCTCTCTGAAGCCGAGTGGAAGTTCTGGCACAAGGCACGCTGCAAATATTCTCGTGTTTTCTTGAGTATGATTGCCCTGAAGTAACATCTATGGTGTTCCTTGCGCAATCACCCTATTGCGGCAAAATACTATTAATTCTTTATAGCGGGTGCTCGCCATACGCGCATGCGCCGGACAGTTGTTGTCTCTACTTCGCGGGAATCTACACGCGGCCCTAACCGACAGGCTCCTGGTCCGAGAGGGGCGGGACAGCAAGATGCTCCATCGCTCCGTAAGGATCGAGTTAGCGTGTGAACGTATTTTACGGAACAGGTATCTCCGAATTCTTCCACGTAACTGCTCAAGAAATTTCAACAGATCCGACGGTCTTCTTCTAATATACATGCAACAAAGGTTTCACGATGCTCTGTGGAATCGTGCCGCCACTCTCGCAATTCCACTGCCCACAGTCCCGGTCGGCGCATTTACGCCATCGCCAATGAGCGCTGATCGCCGCTGCAGTCTCCTGTGTCCCATTTCCAGTGTACGTGGAAGCACCTTCCCAGCAACTTGGGTTGTGCTGGAACAGCGCAACCCAAGTGCAGCGCCTGGGTACACCTTTACAATCCATCTGTCCATCTACACATGTATTTTCGCCGTACTCTTATGTGCACATGCACGTTGACCATCGCGACCTCCCTCCCCCTCTCCATGAGCCAGCGCTGCGATGCCTATGCTCCGGCAGAGTGTGAAGGAAAGGGATATAGATGATGTTGGTACAAAGTATATGTTATTGCAGCGGTGACATAGTTGTGGTTTGCTGGCTTGGCGTGTTTGTGGGAGGTGTTAGAGGTTTTCAGCTTTGATAACGCATTAAACTCAAATTTTCGTTATTTTTGATGTGTGGAACACACGCTGTGTGCATGCTGTGACACAAGAAGAACACTGCTCACATCGTTCCGGAACAGTGAAACATTTTTAAATAGGAAGCATTTCTTGGTAAACTTGAGCAGCTTCGCCATCTATCTATCTATCTATCTATCTATCTATCTATCTATCTATCTATCTATCTATCTATCTATCTATCTATCTATCTATCTATCTATCTATCTATCTATCTATCTATCTATCTCATTGCAGCCGAGGTCGAGCTACGAGGACGAAGACTGAGCCGAGTAGCTGATGATGATCCATACAATTCAAGAAAATGTGTACAAGGGACGATGATGTGCAGAGATGAGTCATTCGTATGTTGAGCTCACACTACCTACGCTGCTGCCCACGCCCCGGCGCTCTCCTGGTCGCCTCGCTCACTTAGTGATACCAGGAGTGCGATAGTGGGGTATCAATGTATGCCAAATATGAATGATTTATCTAGACACCTATGAAATGATTAACTTGGCACGTAGGCCACGGTTAGTGACATTACCATCACGCGCGTCTCAAACTAGCGCTGCTCTGTTCATGTTATGCGGTTATGCGCCAGAGGTGATTGAAAGTTAACAAGGCCACGCAGACACAGAAAATTTCTTGACGACACACATTGCGTGGGATAGACAAAAGAAAGCTATACTTTAGCTTGCGATTGAAATGTAGCCATAACAAGCAGACCGACGCAAAAGAGGTGTCAACCTACCACGCATCAGGGAGGTAGCAATCGAACCCGGGACACCGAGGTACCAAGCGAGCAGGCTACCACTCGTCTGAGGCCGCCTTCCAGTGCTTTACATATCGTAAATAAATGGAACACATCAGCAGTTCTGAGGATTATTCTCGTGCTCAGTTTGTATTCATACGTAGATACCGCTCGTAACAATTGGCTCAGTGCCAAGCAGCTCAGATACGAAAATTCGAGGAGATTCCTCGCTCATTCCTTCGGATGACGTCGATTTCCATAGCGTGTTCTAATTATTCGAATTTCTCCTTCTTTTTTCCCCTTACTTTTCTGTTAAATATTCCTAGCTAAACAGTACGCATTTTATATTGAGTTGCGTGCCATTCGATCGTGGGGTCGTGTGCACCCGTATAGTGCATACACTCTCCCAAGTAGCAGCGCTCGTAGTACGAAAACGCGTCTACACGGAGCCGCTCCTCGAATGAGCACCAGAGCAGAGTAGATGGAAAAACAATCATTTTACACTGAGACCACAGGTACCAAGCGCATCTTGAACACTATAGCGTTCTTTCCCGAGCTGCAGTAGCGAGTTGCGTTTAAGCGTTTCATTCTCCAATTTAAAAAAAAACAGCGCAGAGCCTGGGCGATTAATGCCGCTAAGTGGGTTCTCGGTGAAGAAATCGCCTCCGCGGAAACTTCCGACGGAACGGAAGTTCTTTCGCCGAGTCAGAGAAGGTCTCTAAGACAGATAGCACCGACTCCTCAACGCTTCAACTCAGTTTGCTACGCGCAGTTCTCCAGTGACTTCACGCTTTTTCCTTTTCTGGCGTCCATGTTCCCTGTCTGTGCGTTCAGCATTATCTGCGAATCGCAAAGCTATGGGCCGCTCGAGAGAAAGTCGCGCGTAGTCGTTGTGCAAAAGCGTAGGTTCTGTAATTGGCCTTCTTTCGGGGCTTCTCCGGTACGGCAGTTAATTTCGAAGATAGCCCGCATAGGGCAGCTAAAAATAGTCTCTAACGTTCCTAAGCACTCTCCGTCTGTGCACTTTCCCTGATATGTGGTCTCGCAGTCTCCATTGCGGCAAAATAATTGTAAAACGCTGGCGTCAGCTCTTGATGCTTTGAGAACCGGAACTTCAGAGACAACTACGAGCTTGAAACTTCATTCTTGCTGACTCACGTGTATGCGAGTAACAGGAATAGGGGAAAGGAAGAGATGTGTTACATCGACAGCGGCAGCAATTTGATTAACCTTCGCGCCGTACAGCAAAACTGGCTCAATGTAGCTGAGGTAACAAAACACTCACTTATTGTACACGGTTGCACTAAAACCTAAGAAGCATGGATCCACGGAAGAGAGAAGCTGCGAGGTACTCTCCACAAAACATCAAAGCACCCCTTATTTACCTTGTAAAGTCGCATGTACAGCTTTAAAATTTCAATCGCACCCCCCCCCCCCCTTCCCTCCCTCTTTTTTTCTTAATTTCTGTGGCATCTGATTCCACACCACCAAATGCAGACTGAACACTGTCACTGAAGCGGCTTCTCTTGTTACCTCTTTTTTTACGTTTTCCGTAATCGTCACGTAGCCTTATAAGGTCTAATGTCGTTGTTATTCCTATAGGAGTTATAAGGATTCTCCAAGCGAACGTTTACAGTCAGCTTAGGCGTTCTCATCGTCGCAACCGATTCAGAGTCTTCGTACTCCAGTATGAGCTCGGTGTAGCTGTCCCTTGCGGAAACGGAACCGAAGTTTAGCGACAGTGAACGATGGCCATATGTTGTTATCACCGTGTTATTGACAGCTTGCAAGGGCGATGTACTAGGTTTCTTTCTTTCAGCTTGTGACGCCGGTATAACGCTCACCTCGGCGCCTGTGTCAACTAAGAAACGTACTCCGTTGTTGCGGTCGGTAATAAAGAATACTGAGGGACGACTTGGAGGCAACGTAGTAGCATTGGTCGCCCTCAGTGCCTGCCGCGGCTGTTTCCCGAGTGCGCGCACGGTGGGACACATTTACGCGCACTACTTCCGAACCTCCGATGATACCAGCAGATATGCTCGTGCTGCTTTTGCGAAAGCGGCGTGTTAGGCTCGGTTATCGTTTGCGCCCTCCTGCTTGTGTGCAAAGCTGATACTGTTTCGGCAAGTCGAGCAATCTCCTCACGCATCTCTTGAAGTTCGTTTAGAGGCTGTCGCGCTTGCACGGCAGCCATGGGTGTGGGCGGTGTCATTGCTACCAGTTTGTCAGCAAGTTCGGCGGCTGCGGTTAAATCCTTGTGCTCTGAGGCCGCGATGACCATGCGGACGCCTGAAGGCAACTTTTGCAAAAAAAGTTCTCGGAGCAATACTCCATCTATCGTGGTTGATGCCTCGACGAGCAACTGTTGCATGTGCCGCAAAAGCTGACTAGGAGTGCGGTCGCCGAGTTCCGTGCCGCGAAGCAATTGCTGCAGTCGTTGTGGTTCGGAGGGCGTAACTCGGCGAACAAGGGTTTCTTTTAGTGTTGCATATGCGTTTTCGACAGGTGGTGCGAGCAACAGATCCCTGATTTCACTGGCTATGGCGGGCGACAGACTGCTGACTACGTAGTGGTATTTCGTAAGGTCTGCGGTGATTCGTCTGGCTGCGAACTGAGATTCCACTTGTATGAACCAAAGTGCGGGGTCCGCAGTCCAAAAAGGGGGCAGCTTACCGTCGACTGCGGAGACTGTCGGAGTGGCGTCGGTCGTGGACGTTGAATCCATATTGCGGCTGGTTCGACACTCCGGTCGCTGTGTCTGTAGTCCGGGTCACCAATGTTGAGACGCGTCGCTCGGCAGAGCTGCGCAAGTGAACAACTCGCGTCCCAAACAACAACTGAACTTTTATTATCACCCTTCCTCTCGAAGATAACTTTCTCGTGCGGGCGCATGCGCTCTCTGCACCGCACACAGAAGCACCGCTTTGCGTCGCCACAGTATCGATGCACACGACATGCGCACAACGTGCTAACAACAAACTTAAAATTCGTTATTAGCCTCGTTACCCGTACAAGATACGTTATGGTATAGACATAAGACACGCGGGAAAGGGAACCATCACTACTTACAGAAAGGACGAAATAGACGGTGTGCGTGCCGAGTGCGAGGAGTGGGCTTCGATGAGCACGACGGAGCAGATGAAGATTGCAGAGGAGAGAATAAATGTCTTCTTTAGTAAAACCGACGTGGTAATGCCAAGGCTATTAAAGACGGCGTGCATCGTGGTGCTAAAACCGTAAAATGTGACGCGCGCACCAGGTTGGAGGTATCATTTGGGTGCTCCAAGGCTAGTCGAGGCGGCCTAGCTTTCTTGTGACTGCCTTGATCAACATTTTCAATCTCCGCGAACTCAACGTTGCAGCTCACGTGTTTGCGAAGCAACTCAGTCTGTTCTCTCACTTCTATACTTGCGCAGCTCACCACGCCCGTATCGCGGTAGCCAACACTTTTGGTCACCGATCGCGTGAGACGTCCTCTTGTTTCATTCTACGGGCGAATACCATGCTCCTTCATTTGATTAGTGCGTCCATGTTTACTGCTGCATGTAGCAGCAATAAGACTGATCTTTTATGGGTGTTACATGCATTCCTGCTAGATTCAAACGGAATACTACCGCCCGAAGTCCTGAACAGGCACGACTCATCTCAGGCCACAATAGATAACCAGAACAATTACCCCTCATGACTGCTTCCTGGGCCAATGCAAATAGAGAAGCTCCGGGAATACAAACCATATTAGCTTCATGAGAGTCCTCTTTTATCCTCGAAGCACGGAGAAGACTCGTCATTGTTCGTTGATACTGAGAGTGCTCTTGACGTGCTGCTGCTCATCTTCTTCGCAGCCAGATATTATGCCTGATGTCCGAATAACAAATTTATACGCTGGGTCACGTGTGCCCGCGAAACAAAACTTGCCCATTCTAAGGTTTATTTGTCATTTATAAGGTGTGCCAGCGCAATACACTGTCTAGAGTCTTCTTTCTGGCTGTGTCTTTTGCGCAGGGTATTCAACTCCAGAACGAGGGGACGCTGCGGCAGACATATATCCCGAAACGTAAGGGTGGTCTTCATGGATGCGATGATGGAGAAATGAAATATGCAGTAAAAAAGCTCATTCGCATGAAGATGATTTGATGGGACGTATTTGCGGTAAGTGTAATTATTTTCCTTTTTGTGTATGGACTATTAAATTCATCGTGTGAGTATCCGGTGGGTACCTGGACATGTAGTAAAACATAGCTCAATTAGGAAACATTCAAGAGAAATGCGGGACTATCCAACCTGCCCGTCTTTTTCAATATCGCTGTACTTTCTGTTTCCCCTTAACTATCGAACAACTTCTGCACTACTTATATAACTTTCCTTCAAAGTCTGTGTCCTGAAGTCTTGCGCTGCATTCCACGATGATTCACGAACTCTCCCAAGCTCATACTATAGTTCTTTGCAAGTTTAAGACAAGGTAATGAACCGTTGATACGTTAGATATGTTTGTAAGCGTAAAAAAAAAACTTAGATCCCTTCCATTTCTTCGTGAAGAGGGAACAGCAGTGAATATGTTGTGTCTGCAGCCGTTTATGGTACATAATCAAGGCATTATTCGTTCAAGCAAAGATTCACGGCATGTCCTGCATACCGGCTCTTCCACTGATTCGGAGGAAAGGGACTTCACTAAAGCCGTCGAGGCCTCTTTGCTTTGCTGCATGTCTTGCACACTGCCGATCACGGCTAAGTCTCCGGTGAACCAAAGATGAGCGCAGTTAGGCTGCACACGCGGCACCGAAGGCGTTCTATCGCCGGAAACTAATGCCGCGAATCTCGAGGTAGCAACGTGGAAAAGTTCCGACGGCGGGGTGTCGCGTTCGCGTTGGGCTTCTCTCGCCCTATCCTCGTCTGTGGGATTGGCATGACGATGATGCGCCCACACGCGCTTCTGGGCGCGCCAACGCTCCTCGCACTCCCGGTGCTCCTCCTTGGAACTTACAAGGTCCAGGGTGAATCCAAAGATCAACTGAACGTTCCGAGAGCGCGCTCTTTTACGTGACAATACAACGGGCAAACATGATTTTTGTCCGATACGTACTGTGGAATGACTATGACGTTTTATGCAAGCTGCGACACCAATCGAAGCGCGCCCACTAGCGCTGCTAACGCGTTCACGTGGCCTCCAGAGTAAGCTAGATCATGAAATGGAAAAGCAAATTGTAAGGTCCTTCGAAAAGGGCGGTATATTTCAAACTTATCTTACGATAGAAAATTTGAAATCGCCGTCATCCCTGCATTTCATATGATGTCACGAGATGACGCTGCATGCATGATGTGAAATTCTTGCCTACAAACGATCTTCCGGAACCTAGCCTATAACAGCTTCGCTATAACATCTTCATCCATCCCAATGGTAGACACATAAGTGACCGCTGTAGAACTATAACGAAGGGCAGGTGAGAACGAAAAGCATTTAGCTTTGGCGTCTACATTTTGAAATTATGCTGGAAGTAATACGAATAGCAGGTGCGTACTGTCTGCAGCAAGGCAGTCGAGGAAAACGAATCGACAAGCGTGAGCAGCGACTGCCGATCTTTGGGGGAGGACGAAATTGGCGCGTTTGCTCTTGCGGTCTACATCCACAGCTACATATTTCTGAATATAGATAGTAGTCCCGCTTTGACGCATCGTGTTCTCGTGCCCCGTTCGTTCCGCGTTGTGACAATGTTTATGCATCCATCCTGTACCACGTATCAGGTATAAATGACAAAGGCGGTTGATCTACGGCAGACAGCGCGTACAAAGCAACATCTCTCAGTGCTATTTTATTGATGTAATGTTATGAAAATAAGAGTCATTGACCAGGTCCAGCGATATGAATTAAGAAGTTTTTTTAGATCGTAAGTTCCCTTTGTCACTGCCTGGCTGTCTTCTTTAATGATACATGCCTTGCATCAAGATGGGCAGAAAATTCTGCCTTTTTATGCGTGTTTGGGCACGGAACCCTCATAGGTTCCTAACTGCACTTTTGCCGTTGGCCGGTCCTGTTCACTAATTAGGTTACGGGCAATAGGTTTTGCTTATACCTATTGCTTTATTCATTATAGCACAATACATATTGGGAGAAGCACAGACGTTCGTACGTGCAAACATTAATTAATTAAAAGAAAAGTGTAACGGCCACTGCCCCTTATTAGCATCTCACTGACGGGGAGAGCCAGTGATTGGCAAAAGGCACTTGCGAACAAAGAAAACTGTGAGTTTCTTACCTCGAGAAAGAAAAAAAGTACCGCTAGTCCACTCGCGTGAAAAGCACTAGCTGACGCGAGCTCACGACAACTTTTTTTTTTCCGCAGTAAGAAGAATTCGGTGCGATGAAGACACACGAGGCATTGTGGTCTTTTAAAGGGAAAGATTCTCGCATTAGACGCAAGAGGAAATACGTAACAGCAGACTAAATGACGTTCACCTCATTATTATGAGTGCATGGCCCCTCGTGTACGGCCTGCTTCAGTGAGTCGCAAAGAAAAAGAAAAGAAGTTTCTGCCACATCTCGCATCCCGGACACCTTACCTTGTGTCTGACAAGTTTGCGCGGCTTGGAAATTCATGTAGTTGAAATATCACGAGACGTATTGAAGGTCTCATAGAGATTGCAACAGGTTCATAGGGTGCGTTCCGTCTAACACACCGCAAATCAAGACATCATGTATCAGTGCAGCCGTTCGGCTCCGATGTCAAAACATACTTCGAGGCACAATTTTCGAGCGAGCGATTTTACAGAGACGGGATAAAGGTCGTACTTCATGTTTCTTCATTCAAATGCGCTATTTCCATAACTGTCACAGAGAAGGAACGTGCCCTCCTTGCATTTGAATACCGGCATTGATACCTTACAAAGAACGTTTCTTCTATGATAGTGGGACAATACAGAGACCAATTCAGTCTCGAAAGCAAGAGAAGTGTATTCAACAAGAGCATTCACGGAGGCACGTTTTTGCCGAGGTAATCTTCATTCACTGAGGATAATGCATTCAGACTGGTAACTAACTCCACAATGACGAGGACTTGAACTCTTCCACGCCGCTTCCTCCACATTAAGGGTATTCACTGAGGAGTAATGAATGACACGTAAACAAGCGCATGGGTGGCGGGCTTCCGATGACAAGCATTACTTTTAAATGCCTGCTTTGGCTGGTGTACATAAGAAGAAAAGATGTATCCTTCCTGTGAATGTTAGCTGTATCCTTGTCCGCCTGGTTATGTACTTCTTAACCACATGGACTTCTTTAAGGCTACATTGGACGGACACAACCAACCGGAGATTACAATAATTTGCAGAGTTAAGCGAGCTGGAGATGCTGTTGGGAGATGAGGAAAGTTTAAAGGGTATTGTCACTCTTACGAAGGCTTCTATTGAAAGGCCTAGGTAGTGAGAGAGGTAGGTTAAGGATGAAAGGCATCATTAACAAAAGCGCTAATTTAAAGAAGAGGAATTTTACAGATATTCTGTTAGCTGATATGCTGAGAGTACCTTCGCACGTGTTTTATATATTTCGTGTTAGTCCGAGTTCTTTTTTTTTTTTTACGCAGCAACAACACTAGACCGCTACGCTTGCGGAAGGCATCCGTATTTTAGAAACATAGGTCTTTCGGTTGATGCCCACCTTTGCATTACTAATGGATGTTTTATCAAAGTTCTCTACATTAAACAAATCATAAGCAAAGCGTTAATTCTGTCGACATTGACGCAAATGGTCGGCTTGGTTTAGTTCGAGGATGCGTAAACAGAATGACGTAACTTTAGGTTATCATATCAGAACTGGTGTTCCTTCCACTTAGTTATGGTCTTAGGAACGCCAAGCCGCTGCTTGCAAGAAACCATACTGCAGTGTGCATCAGTGAATGTCCATGCAATGAGGGAATGGTCGAGCTTACAGGGAATATTGAAGAATGAAATGCTTCATTGCGAAACTCTAACCTATATTAAAATAATATCACAAGTGTTAAGGCCCTTCTTCAGAAGAAATGTACAGTGGTCTGAAAAAAACAAGGGTGCTTGCTGTATAAAAGTGCTCCACGAAGTGAATTTCTCGCAGCAGCAAATTTTTACCACCCATTCATACACAGACTTGTAGGTCTTGTCTGAGATTGCCGCTGCATATTACCTATCATTTTTCGGTGGAACGGAAAATTATAGGTGCAGCAACGAGAACAATAGGACGGGCAATAAGAGAGCAGAGTAGTCAGGAAGAAAAACCATGTTAGTGTCATCTCAGTAGCAATTATGAAGAAGAAATCGGCGTGGGCATTGCACGTACCGCGAAGGCAAGACAACCTCTGGTGATGAGGGTAACAGAGTGGATCCATATAGAGGTCAAGCATGCCAGGGGGCGGCAGGAAGTTAGTTGGGTTGACGAGATCCAGAGGTTTGCTGGGACAGAGTGTTCGCAGTAGGCACAGCACCGGAATGATTGGAGATCTGTGGGAGAGGCATTTGTCCTGCAGTCGTCGTAGACAGGCTTATGATGATGATAATTCCCTTTCGAATACAAATTGTAGTTCGTTCAACAGGATGTACCCCTCCAGTTCACCTAACTTCTTATGCAGCGAAGAAATCAAAGGACGTTGTCCCGCTGCACCCTGAACGCATACAGTAAGTCAATAAATGACGTAAGCGAGAAAGCTAGCCGCTTTCTTCAAGCGCCACGTTAAGATTTTGATATTACTTGGACCGTGGTCAGCAAGTCATACATAGGGAAGAGTAGAAATCATATTAAGATAGCTTTAATTGCCAGATAATTCGGCTATATTTTGAGAACTAGCCATGAGCAGTTAGCGTAAACTAGTTAGAGAGGCTCCTTGCTGTTGACGCAACTTGAATAAAAATGTGTTTTGTGATATCTCGTGAACGCAACTCTCCATGACTATGTTATTAGCTTGATCGGTATCGATCGCTCCAGTATTTTGCTTTCTTTAGTTATCTTACTTTCAGCATTTATTCATTCCTTGATTGTTATAACAAAAATCTAGACATGCGTGGGATTCTGAAGCGGCGCTTGGTCGGCGGCAGCAGCGAAATGTATGTAAAAACGCCTCCGAGATCGTTTTACTCACCAAAATGTAGGAATTCATGACATTTTCCGCTTCGTATAATAAAACAACTGTAAGCCCTAGGGTGATGTAGGGTGCTTTTAAGAGACCAAGGTATTTTCGAGTTTACCTGACGAATAGTGCACAGTACAAAATAAATGTGTTGCATATTATGCCTCCTTTGTAATGATATTACTAATGATTACTGACAGGTTTCTTGCTCTTATTCTTCGGCAAATTTCTCATGCTTTGTAATCACACATATACAAACACACGCTTGGTGAGAAACACACGCACGAACCTTCTAAATGATATTAACAAGGCTAGACTGTTGGGGCGGCTACGTTTTGTTTAAACTTGAGTTGCATTCTCGCTTTCCTAAGGCTTCCTTACAAAGTCCCCGTACGCCATACTTGCGCAAGTATGTGCGCGTAAACAACACGTGGCGAAAACCTAAGAAACCAGTTGCTACCACAGGCACTCAGCGCACCTTATAGCTTTTCGGGAAGTCGCTGCCGTATTCTATTGCGTCAGTTTCATAATGAACATCTCTTTCGAAGACTCTCGTCTCGTAAAGCTCGAGCTCGTTCACCTTGTATAATAACGGGATATCATATATTTGTCACGCTATCGTCAACCACCTTCTTTAAAAATTACAACCACTTCCCCACCACACTGTACGCTTTGAAGACATCTTGAACCTTCATGGGTTCAGCGTTCGTTGACATCATATGGCGTGCGTCATAGTAGCCGTAGCGTGTTTCCGACCCGGTCATACCCACGTTTTTGCTGGCGTGAAAGCTCACGCCCATAGTAAATAAAATTGAAGTCCGTCAACCGATGAAAATATGCCGTACACTGGCTTCAGTACACGAATAAATTGTTTTTGAAAGGCGCGTGGGTCAGTGCCAACAACCCGATAAAAGTAGTTTGAAGGGCCTATAAACTTCAAGCTCTAGTATGATATACGAGCGCCAAGCCTTGGAGAACAGAAATATTTTCGGGCTTGTTGTTTGACAGCCTCGGAAGCGAGCGATATTTTTACAGCTGGCGGTTATACGAAACGCGTGCCTGATCACTTTAGAAAGGCAAGCCCCGACAGTGGCTGAAAGTTGAAAATTTAGAGGATCGAAGGATATGGTACTGATGAAAAAAATATATGTGCAACACTGTTTTCTTCGCCCTAACGTTGAAGTAGTGAACTGACGCAGATGTAGAACAGTTTCTCAGAAGTGACAGAAGTGACTGTTCTACAGCTTATGTACAAACGGCGTGAACCGTCAACATGAATGAAAAACATGCGCAGATGCTTATGTTCGAAATTGTGACCTCGTGCCCTCGACCTTACAGACTTTCTATATACGTTAACGCAAGTGTCAGTGGTTCATGAGCACAAAGTGTACTCTTATGTGAGAATTTTTAGTAGGTCCTGTATAAGTGCTCCGCTTGTTTCATGGCAAAGCACCCTCGTTGACATTGAGTAGCATATCGTCTGCAGTATTGAGTGGCTTTATTGAGGCTCCTCACGGAACGGAGCGTTGCTGACACTCGAGGCCATTGTGCGCTGTCGTCTACGAGACAAGTCTTACCACTGTATTCGTACATTCTACTCTTGACAGAATAACAACCTGCATATCTTAAGGAACCTGGACCAATGTCTCGCACAGTATTAAACAAGGCAACACGTGTTTTTCCCATGGGGAAAAGCAGTACTTTTCACAACTCGTGCGCATTCCCTTATAGAATACTATATTACAGCGTAAGCTGTTATGAGATCACAACAACGGTGCCGTAGTTGTCCGCCGCCGCCGCCGGTGTCCGCCGTGTCCCGTACCAATATCGCTCCTCGTGAAAACAGGACAACTGCTGCTATCTATTGGCGCTGATTCTCCTACGCATGGCCTTCGCATGTGTTTTAACGGTGCCGTAGTTGTCCGCCGCCGCCGCCGCCGCCGGTGTCCGCCCGTGATATTACTAATGATCACTGACAGGTCTCTTGCTCTTATTCTTCGGCAAATTTCTCATGGCGTTGTAATCACACATACACAAACACACGCTTGGTGAGAAACACACGCACGAACCTTCTAAATGATATTAACAAGGCTAGACTGTTGGGGCGGCTACGTTTTGTTTAAACTTGAGTTGCATTCTCGCTTTCCTAAAGCTTCCTTACAACGTCCCCGTACGACATAATTGCGCAAGTATGTGCGCGCAAACAACACATGGCGAAAACCTAAGAAGCCAGTTGGTACCACAGGCACTCAGCGCACCTTATAGCTTTTCGGGAAGTAGCGGCCGTATTCTATTGCGTCAGTTTCATAATGAACATCTCTTTCGAAGACTCTCGTCTCGTAAAGCTCGAGCTCGTTCACCTTGTATAATAACAGGATATCATATATTTGTCACGCTATCGTCAACCACCTTATTTAAAAATTACAAACCACTTCCCCACCACACTTTACGCTTGAAGACATCTTGAACCTTCATGGGTTCAGCGTTCGTTGACATCATATGGCGTGCGTCATAGTAGCCGTAGCGTGTTCCGACCCGGTCATACCCACGTTTTTGCTGGCGTGAAAGCTCACGCCCATAGTAAATAAAATTGAAGTCCGTCAACCGATGAAATATGCCGTACACTGGCTTCAGTACACGAATAAATTGTTTTTGAAAGGCGCGTGGGTCAGTGCCAACAACCCGATAAAAGTAGTTTGAAGGGCCTATAAACTTCAAGCTCTAGTATGATATACGAGCGCCAAGCCTTGGAGAACAGAAATATTTTCGGGCTTGTTGTTTGACAGCCTCGGAAGCAAGCGTTATTTTTACAGCTGGTGGTTATACGAAACGCGTGCCTGATCACATTAGAAAGGCAAGCCCCGACAGTGGCTGAAAGTTTAAAATTTAGAGGATCGAAGGATGTGGTACTGATGAAAAAAATATATGTGCAACAGTGTTTTCTTCGCCCTAACGTTGAAGTAGTGAACTGACGCAGATATAGAACTGTTTCTCAGAAGTGACAGAAGTGACTGTTCTACAGCTTATGTACAAACGGCGTGAACCGTCAACATGAATGAAAAACATGCGCAGATGCTTATGTTCGAAATTGTGACCTCGTGCCCTCGACCTTACAGACTTTCTATATACGTTAACGCAAGTGTCAGTGGTTCATGAGCACAAAGTGTACTCTTATGTGAGAATTTTTAGTAGGTCCTGTATAAGTGCTCCGCTTGTTTCATGGCAAAGTACCCTCGTTAACATTGAGTAGCATATCGTCTGCAGTATTAAGTGGCTTTATGGAAGTTCCTCAAGGAACGGAGCTTTGCTGACACTCGAGGGCATTGTGCACTGTCGTCTACGAGACAAGTCTTACCACTGTATTCGTACATTCCACTCTTGGCAAATAACACCCCGTATATCTTAAGGAACCTCGACCAATGTCTCGCACAGTATTAAACAAGGGGACACGCATTTTTCCCATGGGGAAAAGCAGTACTTTTTACACCTCGTGCGCATTGCCTTATAGAATACTCTATTTTACAGCGTAAGCTGTTATGAGATCACAACAACGGCGCCGTAGTTGTCCGCCGCCGCCGCCGCCGCTGGTGTCCGCCCGTGTCCGTAACCGATATCGCTCCTCGTGAAGAACAGGACAACTGCTGCCATCTGTTGGCGCTGATTTCCTCCGCATAGCCTTCGAAATGTGTTTTTACGAAGCGCTGTCTCGTGAAGGAGTTTTGTCGTATCGTTCCATGCGTCACGCGACAGGCGACGTGCGCAGCTCCGACAGCAACCTGACATGGCTCTTCGATATACGTGATGGCGCCTCCTCGCAAGATGCGGACCGCTGCTGAAGAAGTGAATCGCAGAGTTACGCGCGCGGCTGCAGCAGGGCAACGTCGGAGACAGCAGACCGCTGTGCAGAAAGAAGCCCAAACCGCCGAGTTATGGCGCAAGGGACACCCACCATCTGTACTTGCACTAGTTTCCCCAAGCGTTTACAATGGCCTCTAGGAAGGTCGCTCCTTCAGCTTACGCTGTCACTGTCCTGCGATTCCGTGCAGGCCTGGCTCTTTTTTTACGAAGCGCTGACTCGTGAAGCAGTTTTGTCGTATCGCTCCATGCATCACGCGACAGGCGACGTGCGCAGCCCCGACAGCAACCTGACATGGCTCTTCGATATACCTGATGGCGCCTCCTCGCAAGATGCGGACCGCTGCTGAAGAAGTGAATCGCAGAGTTACGCGCGCGGCTGCAGCAGGGCAACGTCGGAGACAGCAGACCGCTGTGCAGAAAGAAGCCCAAACCGCCGAGTTATGGCGCAAGGGACACCCACTATCTGTACTTGCACTAGTTTCCCCAAGCGTTACAATGGCCTCTAGGAAGGTCGCTCCTTCAGCTTACGCTGTCACTGTCCTGCGATTCCGTGCAGGCCTGGCTCTTTTTTTACGAAGCGCTGCCTCGTGAAGCAGTTTTGTCGTATCGCTCCATGCATCACGCGACAGGCGACGTGCGCAGCCCCGACAGCAACCTGACATGGCTCTTCGATATACCTGATGGCGCCTCCTCGCAAGATGCGGACCGCTGCTGAAGAAGTGAATCGCAGAGCTACGCGCGCGGCTGCAGTAGGGCGACGTCGGGCACAGCAGACCGCTGTGCAGAGAGGAGCCCAAACACAGAGTTATGGCGCAGGGAATACCCACCGCCTGTACTTGCACTAGTTTCCCCAAGCGTTTACAATGGCCTCTAGGAAGGTCGCTCCTTCAGCTTACGCTGTCACTGTCCTGCGATTCCGTGCAGGCCTGGCTCTTTTTTTACGAAGCGCTGACTCGTGAAGCAGTTTTGTCGTATCGCTCCATGCATCACGCGACAGGCGACGTGCGCAGCCCCGACAGCAACCTGACATGGCTCTTCGATATACCTGATGGCGCCTCCTCGCAAGATGCGGACCGCTGCTGAAGAAGTGAATCGCAGAGTTACGCGCGCGGCTGCAGCAGGGCACGTCGGAGACAGCAGACCGCTGTGCAGAAAGAAGCCAAACCGCCGAGTTATGGCGCAAGGGACACCCACTATCTGTACTTGCACTAGTTTCCCCAAGCGTTTACAATGGCCTCTAGGAAGGTCGCTCCTTCAGCTTACGCTGTCACTGTCCTGCGATTCCGTGCAGGCCTGGCTCTTTTTTTACGAAGCGCTGCCTCGTGAAGCAGTTTTGTCGTATCGCTCCATGCATCACGCGACAGGCGACGTGCGCAGCCCCGACAGCAACCTGACATGGCTCTTCGATATACCTGATGGCGCCTCCTCGCAAGATGCGGACCGCTGCTGAAGAAGTGAATCGCAGAGCTACGCGCGCGGCTGCAGTAGGGCGACGTCGGGCACAGCAGACCGCTGTGCAGAGAGGAGCCCAAACCACAGAGTTATGGCGCAGGGAATACCCACCGCCTGTACTTGCACTAGTTTCCCCAAGCGTTTACAATGGCCTCTAGGAAGGTCGCTTCAGCTTACGCTGTCACTGTCCTGCGATTCCGCGCAGGCCTGACTCTTTTTTTATCAGGGACGAGGCGTAGACTCGAACAAAAGTATATCACACATGGCATTTAATTTATAGCATACAACCTAGGCGCTGGTGTGATGCCGGATGATACCGGACGATACATGTTTATTAAGCGTTACAAATAAAATTTAGACGACGAGCACACTCAGGAGTCGTAAGCTTTGGCGGCGGAGAGATGGCACGTAGCCTTCATAACGACAGCTGCCTCTAAAGCTTCACAAGCTTCAACACTTGTAAATAGAGTACCTGCATTTGAAAATTTTGGAGGCTGGTGACGACGCAGGTTTATCTAGAGCGGCTACCCTTTGCATCATGGGAAGAAAGTCCCAGCCCTGAGCCCCAAAACAAAGAGAGAGACATAACCCAAAACAATTAAGGAACGCTTTCTTTAAAAGAAAATATACTGTACCTTGAGGAACTTGCCACGACACGTTACAAGTTGCTTCCGTTCGTTAATATAACTTATCCTCGGCTCACCCTTCGTACTGACTCTGTCCATGCAAGCTCTTCACGATATACGTGGAGTATATAGGCCCACAACACTCACCGATAGCACTAACCGCCTGAGCACCTTTATAAACGTCCTTATACGCGCTCAGTGGGTGCACTCAGCAGCCTTACCAGACTTTCTCAAAGATTATTTGGCAACCCACCCACAAGTTGCGGAAACTCGCAAGGTGGAGTAACGTTAATGCAGAACTCATTTGCCATATTCATGCCCATGTGCTTCGAGTTGCCAATGGATTCATCCTCGCGCTGTTAATCGCTAGCCTACTGGTTAGCTCAATTGGCAGAGCGAACGCCCGAACAGTCGTTGGCCCTGCGTTCGGGCCCCGGACCAGGACGAATTCTTCGGCAACTAGGAAGCTTTCATTTATATAAATCCGCATGGATTTCCTTGTAGCCGTGTTCTACAAACAGGTGGATGCTAATTTTCCCTTTCATATCTGTAGACTTGCCCAGGACCAAATTTAAGACCTATTCGCCACCTCCATTCCATAGGCCTCAGGCTTCGCCGTACACCCGACCTAGATTTTTGGATCCATGGACCGTTTCATCGTTCGCCCCTCGATATCATTCATGAATCCGAGTTGTTTGTGTGCGTTTGACCCCAACCAATTATACTTAAGAGTAAGCTTTCAAAATTAAAAAAAAAGAGTACACAGTCGCCCTGTTGCGTCACACGAGGTTTCTCCTTTTCTCGCCCCAAAGGCACAGAGCTTTTCTGCACCACAGCTTATCGGGACTATGTGGCGCAGACAGAAGTTTTCTGCTCTACTTCTTCCTATGAGAGAGGAATGTTGCGTAGAGCTCAAACTCCTAGTTCGAAGATAAGTTGTCAGCGTTAGTTGCTGATGTCTCCACCGACAACAAAGCGTTTTTAAGCAGCAGGTATGATTAGGAGCTTCGTATATGGCTATAGCCGCACGGGAGAGATCAATCTGCAGCCCGCCAGAAGGCGATGGTGAATCTTGCGCTGATGGCATGAGCAGTTTTTTTGCCCGTGGTGCAAAGGTACGAAGCCTTGCCGCGGGCTGTTCGCGACACATTTAACATAGTTTAGATTCTCCGCCCAGAAATAATTTCGTGCATTGGGCACGGGCAGTGACATTAGCTAACGTTTTTCTGAACTAAGACAGCCACCCAACTCGTTCGAGAAAAGAACACTTTCTACCTATTTCAAGTAATTAACATTTACTGCTAGTTCTCCCACAAAATCTAAAGAAATATTAAATGAGGTGTGATTTCTTTTTTTTTAATTCGTAACTCGGCAGCAAGCAGAACTGCAGAAAAATACAATGAACGATACAGCGAACGCAAGTGGTAATGTCACACAGAGCTGGTTTTGATCATTTCGAAACTTAATGTGAGAACACGTTCTACCGTACCCAATTTCGAGAATATGTCAACACTGAAATGTACATATTCTGAAACTCTAGTCACATATATCCATACTTCACGCTTACTTGTCATTTTATTTTTAGGTCCGAATAAAGCGAGGCACCAAAAACATCATTGTGCTTCAACGAAGAACTAAACTGCATGCATGTATCGTTGCGATCGTCAGCGTTGTAGCTGCTCTTACTGAAATGCATGGTGGCACAGCCCCTTCCTTGAAGTGGTCCATGCGCTTCAGTGCGGCTTCCGTTGGTTGTCTCAGCGGAAACCGAATAGGCATACATTGCGTTCCCAATAATAGCACGCGCGAAAGGTCCACGTCTCCATGGCAGTACATATTTGTCTTAGCGGTCGGTTGTATCTAAATCTTCTTTCCTTGCTCGATGAAGTCTAGGAGAAGCTTTGAGTCAAATCACAATTGCGAATAAGAAAGCGAGTTCCGAGTAAAAAAAAAAAAAAGAAATCCTGCAGATCCCCTGCACTGCGGGAATCTCTGTCATGCGAAGCAGTCAGTGAGGAAATTGCTCATTGGGGATCATGTGGCATTCAGCGAAGTGTTACGAACACGATCAAAGTCTTTGTGCGAGAGTTCATGAGTAGGTGCGTGCTTAGCATAGGTTAACCAGGAAACTCGACTGCACGAGGCGACTAAATGGTAGCTCATGGTACGACGTAACGTTGGCGCTGGCGCTAGTGCGTAACACTGACGCCTGTTTCCTCGAAAGGGAGTGCACGCAATGATGTGCGTATCGTAAGCGTAGTTGGTTCAACTATTCTTCAGGGGTCGACCAAAGTTCGAGAAAAGCACGTGGAGTGCTAGTAAAACATATGTATCGTTTATTACATTATTGCGAAAGCGCTAAACACCCATTAGAAGCGCAATTGACGTTACACAAGCCCCATCATCACATACATCTCCTGATGAATCGCGTTTATTCAGTGTATTTACCATGCGGGAAGATCCGCCATAGCTTAGTGGTAGCGTGCCTGCTTGACACCTCAGTGGCCCATATTCGATACGCAGCGCTTGGTAGGTTAGCTTCGGAGATTAAAGCGTGTTTATGTGTGTCTGTGTGCTTATTATGTGTACATTATGCGCACTGGTTTTTAGTGCGCTCTAATGGCATGTTAAATGTCTGTTTTAGTTAGCCCGAGATTAATGCCAAGGGTCGAGCACAACGCGTATGAGCCACACGTGAATGAAGTATCGTTATTCGCAAAGTGTATTACGGTATATCATGTTAGAGATGTAAAGATTAGTCGTATTTTGATGTACGTCAGGTGAACGAGACGAGGAGAACACTGAGACGTGGGCGGAGATAGATAGATAGATAGATAGATAGATAGATAGATAGATAGATAGATAGATAGATAGATAGATAGATAGATAGATAGATAGATAGATAGATAGATAGATAGATAGATAGATAGATAGATAGATTGTACCACTGGAGACTCCTGGAGAGGTTTTGCGGAGAATGTTTAGTTTTCCGGCTCCGAACAAAATGCTAGTGCGTTAGAGAGCGTGAAAGGGCCTGAGTACAACGAAACTCTCTGTCAATAACAGCGGTTGTTTGTACAAAACCTGAGAACCCCTCCAGGCTACGTAGCACCTGTCCCCCTCTATATGTCGCCGTAAATAATGTGAGCGAATAAAGCAAAGCGAAGCTGGCAGCGCGGATGTATGATAAGCCGTTAAGTGAAGCTGACAGCTTCGTGCCACAAAGACTATGACGAAAGATTTCGCAATACCACACTTTCTTTTTTCAAGATTTCTGTATCGTGTTGTACCAGCTTTCTCCAGCTCTACAGCAACAAGAACACAAAGGGAACAGTTCAGTTGGAGTCTTTCGATGATGACACCAACAGCTCGACTGTCAGAATCACCGCACCGCTATTTTCGTTCCTCTTATGCTCAAGCCCGAAAGCCAATACTGCCTTGAAATGTCACACGAAAAACAAACAGAAAAAGAAACGGAAAAAAGACGCATTTGTTCTTTAGCGGCATCTTTGAACGTACGTTTGAGGGCTCAACCAAGTGAATTCACTATTTCACAAACCTTTCGTTCACTTCAAAACCTCACTTTATATGTTATGTACTATTGAACACACTTATTATTGTTCAATGTCTAGCTTTTTTGTTAAGTTTTGTGTTAGTTCAATGTTGTGATGGCCAACAAAGGGTCTGCGCAGAAACGATAATCCAGAATTCCAATATTCATAATTATTGCGTGCGCGTTTATCTTACATCACAGCCATAAACCGCCGTTTACACAAAATGGTGGTCTCACTCACAGTGATTCGAGTACTGTTTCTTCGTGCGGTTTCCAGAGAAATGTTCTCGATAGCCGACGGCTCGCCAATAAAAAACGCTTACGGCAACTTTGCACACGCTCATTGACCCATATTACTGTGCATCCTACTGTACTCTTAAAATTACCGTCACTCCGGACGATGGACTGTTACACCCGCCACCTTCCCTTTCGATGTGAAAAGCGTCTACAAATAGGAAGGAACTGCGCAAATGGGCAAATTGCATAAATGAGACAGAAATACCTGCGCAGTTTGTGTTTGGTCTATGTGGCGCTCGGGTTTGTGTCTGCTTGATGTTGTTGTCCATTTGAGCAGTTCCTTCGCATTAATAAAATGAACCAAATCGCTCAGTATTAAGTTCTTCTGAATGGAAACCTTCAATCAAGAACTATGAATCATATATAGTCGCATATGCTGCGAATGTCCCCGACTGTCTCATGTTATCTGCAAGTGTTTGCATCGGTAACTCGATCACTGCGCTGATGTACACGAACATTGACGCCCAATTTCTCACATATAAACATATATATCCCTTTGTGTGTCTTATTTCCGGAACAGTGGTCTCACTAATTAAGCACCTTCTACAACATTTCCTACCTAAGTTTGTGGTTGCATGTTTTCCGCATGTGTGTGCTGTATCTTTTTATTGCGATAGTAGTTATATGGACAGTCTCGACGGGTTTCTGCTTTCGCCGTCTTGTCCCGTACAAAGTTCAAATTGACAACCCCCGCGCGTCGTACGTTCTACCATCGGGTAAAAGCACGGAATCGAGGCCGCCGAACGCGGCTGAAGCAGTGATCAAACGAGCGCGGCCCATCTCCGTCGCTCAGAGGGCGCGTGCTATAACATCAACCCGCTCGAAAGGCCTGCGTCTAAGGATTGTGGTTCGGTGAAGGAAAGGGCGCTAATTTCTGTAGGCCATGTAGGGAGCATGGTTAAGCGTCCGTGGGCGTAGGGGAAAGGGACTTAAATGGATAGAAAGGAGAGAAAAGCCGTAGTGCAGGGCTCCGGAAATATTTACCACATGGTGTTGTTTAACGTGCGACAACGCACAGTAAACGGGCCTCTGGCATTTTCTCCTCCATCGAAAATGCGACCGGCGCGGCCGGAATTGAACCCGCGTTTTTTTAGGGGTAGCCGAGTACCGTAACCACTACACCACCGCGGCGGTCCGTTCATCGAAGATTGATTGATTGATTGATTGATTGATTGATTGTGGTTAGGTTAGGAAATGACGCTAATTTCTGTAGCCCATGTAGGGAGCACGGCTAAGCGTCCGTGGGGGTGGGGGAAAGGGAGTGAAAGAGACAGAGAGGAGAGAAAGGCCGTAGTGGAGGGCTCCGCAAATTTAGACCACCTGGGGTTCTTTAACGTGCACTGACAACGCACAGTACACGGGCCTTTGGCATTTTCACCTCCATCGAAAATGCGACCACCGCGGCCGGGATCGAACCCTAGTTTTCATCGAAGAAAGAGCGTTTCCGTAGTCAACGCGCGCCGTTCGGAGAGGAGAGGAGGAATGCCGAGAGAAGAGGAGATGAGACAAGGAGAGGAGGGGGAAGAGGATGCGCATGCGCAGTGCAGGTGTGGACGCCGCACGGCGGATGGATGGATGGAGGGAGGGAGTGATATAGCCCCGACCATAAGTTGCTTCGCATCTAAAACTACAAATAATTACTCCTTCCTTGGCCCCCTTGTCTGTTAGTTTCATCAAAAAGGGGTTTACGTTATAGATACAATATTCGCACTTTTCAGACGCGAAGCACTTATGCGTTCGGGATGTCCGCGTCTCCTGTCGTCGCTCGTCATGATAAAACAAGAGAAGAAAGAAGCGCGCTTGCAAACGCCGTACACTGAGCATTGCATAGAAGTGAAGACAATTAAAATAAGACGCTGACCACGATAAAAGCAAATAAAATCAAGACGTCTCGGCTCCCGCACGGGAGCCTTGTTAAAAAAGTGCTTTTATCGTGGTCAGCGTCTTATTTTAATTGTCTTCATGTATGTTCCTGACGGGTTTCCGTCCAACTCGCGACTTCATTGCATAGAAGTGCATGCGCATTGTTAGGGAGAATAACTAATGATGATGATAGTTTTAGGTGCTCAGGCTGTCGGCGTCTTCTGTCGCCGTCATGCAAAGCAATCGCTCAAACTATGCACTCGGGAAGTCGGCGCCTCGTCAAGTCGTCGCCGTCACGGCAAAGCAAGCAGTCAAACTAGGGTGAAATATGAGGGACAGGGCATTAACTAGCATTAGCTGCGGCATGGCTAATTGTGTACCGATTGTACGCTGGTATACAGTTGAAACAAATTGAGTCTTTTGCCTCTCATTGTCCATTAGCGGCGATTGACTGGTGCATCACTGCATGCTTCGCACCTTATCAGGCTTCGCGGTAGTGGAGCTGCACTACCGCTGGATTGGAAAAGGAAGAAATTCTACGGCGTCAGCTCTTTTGGGCCTCATTGGAGCGACAGAAAATGGTGGAGGTGGTGCCCGCCACCACCGCCGGTGTCCGTAACTGCTATTAGATTGAATGTAAAAAACGAAAATCTTCATGACGGTGTGGATCTGAACCCTACTCAGTAAACGTGGCTTCACTAGAACCCCGGCTGACTCACCACTTCGCTGGGCATCTCGTACTCTTAGGCACACCTCTGACACCATGAGGAGAGGCCATGGCATCAGGCCGTCTGACTTTCTAACACATGGCTGGCATTTCGCGTTCTCAGCCACGACCCAGGTACGTGGAAGTGGCGTCTCAGGTCATCACACGACGTCAGGAACCAGCTGTGGTTTCAACAAGGAGGGTGAAGAAAAAGACGATGACGATGACAAAGAAGACAAAGAGGACGACGACTACGCAGAGGAGGAAAAACAAGACAGTGAAGAAGAATATGAAACAGATGACGCTGAAAAAGAAGAGAAAACAGAAAAGGCAGACGATGGAAGAGGATACAGGAGTAAGGCGGGTGCTGACGCAGGAACAGAATAAGACTGGAAGAGATGAAAGACAGCGCGCAGCGAAACCTGACTTGCTACCACTGCGCTGCGATCTCTAAGATGCCCGGCCGTGACGGTCACATTTTCGATAGCGGCATGGATGAAGGCGAAAATGCCAGAGGCCCGGGCATTGCGTTGTCAGTGCACGTTAAAGAACCCCAGTTAGTCAAAATTTCCGGATGCCTCCACTATACGGCTCTTCTGTCTTTTCTATCTCTTTCACTCTCTTTCCCCTTCCTCCACGGACGCTTAACCAGGTTCCCGACGTGAGCTGCAGAAAATAGACTCCTTTCCTCAACCGAACCACAATCTTCATCATCATCATGAGATGAGTGGGAGGATTTCTTTTTCATTTTTGCGACTTTGCTCATCCTCTGCGTTGATAGTCGGCCTTCATGTTGTTCACTTCTTCCCCTTGTGTCCGTGTCTTGCACGCCTCTTCTTCTGACTATGAATCCTTACCAACTCGCTCAACTTTCTGTCCTTTTGAGCCTCATTTCTAGTACGCTGAGCCTTTTCCGTGTTCTCCTACTTATCTGCGCAATCCTGCTTCTTTAGCCTCTTTAACTGCTATGAGTTGATAGTCGACGTTCGTATTTTTCACTTTTCCCCCTTGTGTCTATGTTTTGCACGCCTCTTCTTCTGACTATGGATCCTTACCAACTCGCTCAACTGTCTGTCCTTTCGAGCTTCATTTCTAGTACTCTGAGCTTTTTTCCGTGTTCTCCTACTTATCTGCGCAATCCTGCTTCTTTAGCCTTTTTAACTGCTATGAGTTGATAGTCGACGTTCGTGTTGTTCACTTCTTATTTCTTTCTTTCTTTCTTTTTTCCTTGAAGTTTGGCTCTTGCCCACTACGGGGGATTGGCCATGAAGCCGGCGGTTAATATAAAGAGGAAAAAAATTGAGCTAAAACAAAGGAAGAATAAAGAATCGGTAACGTAAGTAAGAATGAAATGTTAGAAAAAGATAGGCTATTTATAATAGAAATGAACTATAATAAAATAATTTGAGGTTTAATAAACTAGTGGAAGCAATTTCGAGGTACGAAGATTTGGATTGAATGATGATTAGCAATGAATTCTTTTTGTGTCACAAAGGAAATTGCACATGGCTAAGCAGACGTTCCTGTTGCTATAACCTAGTGAGGACGCTCCAAAGGAAAGAATGTTCTGAGAATTTAGGGGAATGTTTAAATTCCTGAATAAAATTTCGAAATGCCTTTTTCTCTGACTACTATAGCGCTGACAGGTAATTAAGAAGTGATCAATGTTTTCAGGCTCTCGACAATAACAGCATAGCGGAGATGGCACCAGACCAGACCTGTGCAAATAAAAGTTCAATGGAGGGATACGACAGCGAAATTTTGTTATTGCCACTTCCAGTTTACGAGAGGGACACCACTTATTATCCCAAACAAAAGAAAGATGTCCATATTCTTCAATTGGTAACTTCATTTTTAAAGAATCTTGAATTAAAGAGTACTTTCGGAATCTCGACAAAGTAACGAAGGCAGTAGTAGGCACCACGGACATTACCGGCCCATCTAGGGACCACCGCGCGAGAACATCAGCCATCTTGTTTATAAATATGCCACGATGGCCCGGCACCCACACCAATCGCACTTCACGCACGTGGGGAGGAATTAATGATATGAATGTGTTTACAACAGAAGACTTGGAAGGAGAAGCTGAAGCGAGGGATGTGCATACCGAAAGCGAATCAGTCACTATAACAACTGCCGAATTTTGTACAGGAAGTTTGCGAATGGCTAAAAGAATGGCTAAGAGCTCTGCTTCAAATATAGGGGTATAATCCGGGAGGCGCAAGGTATATGACCAGGAGGAAGTCTCTGAAAAAATGCCCACTCCCGCTTTCTCCTCACGCATGGATGCATCCGTCGCAATTATATCATCAATTCCCAATTGACATAAATGATCTTCTAATAAGCCTATTAAATATCTGGAAGGTAGGAGTTTGGCATTAGAAGGGAATATATTATCCAATTCAATTTTAGCATTGGCCAATGGTTTATCCGTTGAGACGATATCGCAAATGTTAACATCTAAAGCCTCTAGTTGATTCTGCACAAACAAAACTTGAGGTCTGTATATGCGAGACCAAGGCTCATGAAAAAATGTTAGCGCTTCAGTGCAGAATACGAAGTGTGACCGCCTCTGTGCAGACGCATAAATTTGCAAATATGTTTTGACAGTGAGGATACGGAATCTGCAAGCTAACGTGGGGATTCGGGCTTCTTGGTACAGAACATGATTTGCAATAAATTTTGGTACCTTGAGACAACTCCGAAGAGCCTCTCGCTCTAAAAGAACCAAAGGATTAATCTTGTATGCCGGACCACCAGAGTATAAAATGCAACCAAATTCTAAAATCGGACGAACATACAAACGGTATATCATAAGAAGAGTGTCTCTGCGTAACCCAGAGGGGTGCTGGCCAAGTCTGCGTATCATCCCAACAGCGCGAGTAGCCTTACATTTAATGTGCTCAATATGGTGGCGCCAACTCAGTTTATGATCATAAAACACACCTAAATACTTCATGCACTCTGTTTGAGGGATTATTTCCTGGCGATACTGAAGGGAAATGTTTACTGGATCATTCAAAGGAAAAACAATAACAGAACTTTTACTAACATTTAAAGTCATGCTAATTTGAGTAAACCATAACTCTAGTCTTCCTAAATAAGCTTGTAAGATTGCATGCAATGAGTGAATATCACCAGCAGACGCGAAGAACGCAATGTCGTCTGCATATACATACACTTGAATGTTATTGTCTAATGGTATTGAGCTTAACAGAACGTTAAATAATACAGGAGATAAAACAGAACCTTGAGGGACTCCTCGGGACTGATTATATTTCAGTGAGGATAATCCACGCTGGGAACAATAAAACTTTCTATTATTTAAAAACTCATACAACCAGTTAATAATATAGCTCGGGAAATTGAAGCTTTTTAATGAATTGAGAAGGATGACATGCTCGACACTGTCGTATGCCTTAGCTAAATCTAGAGTTACTAGTGCTGCATATTGTCGCCTGTGACGAGCAAGCTTAATTCGTCCCTCTAAATCTACATGTGCATACCATATAGAATACCCAGGTCTAAAGCCAATTTGACACGTGCTCAATATTGAGTGATCTTCCAAAAATTTCATGATTCTAACGTAGAGCACTCTTTCAATTAATTTTATAACATGGGAAGTTAGTGCGATTGGTCTAACATTATCAATATGCATATCTACTCCTCGTTTTTTAAGCAGCGGGATAATTTTTGCAAGTCTCCAATCTGGAGGAATCCAACCTCTTTCGAGGGAGTAGTTGACGAGATTTAGGAGGTCCTGAGGAGACACATCAAACAAAATTTTTAGCATGCCTGTCGTAATGCCGTCTGGGCCTGGAGCCGAATTGGGGAGCGACTGAACTGCGCGCGCAAGTTCTTCTATAGTCACCTTCACGAAATCATCTACACATACAGGTTTGGGGAATACTGTTTGTATTTGAGTGGTAAAGCGCCTTCCTAATCCCAATGCAATATCATTTAATACGGCAGACAGTTCTTTTGGAGCTAAAACAACCGATTCTATGGTTACGGGTGCAGAAATAGCCTTACGAAATCGAAGAAATCTGAAAAGAGCTTTCTTGTTTCCACTTTGTGAGAGAAAGCTGTATTGGTTTTCGTCATGAGTAGCTTTGGCTATGAGAACAGTTCTTTTAAACATGGCTGAGGCATACTTGTAGTTACTCCAGTTAGTAGGGCACTGGTTAACAAGGAGTTTTTTCCATGCAGCTTTTCTGCGCCTGTATTCTCGTTCACAATCAGAGTCCCACCAGGCACTTATAGGCTTACTTTTCGCCGAGGATACGGTGAACTGTGCTTTTCTCATAGAGCATTTTAGAACACCACAAAGACTCATCGCTTTAATGTCATTTCCAGAACTGGTCAGTGAAGATAAGCTTGAATGTAGACTTTTTTTAAATTTTGAGTAGTCGACAAAAGTCAGTGTCTGAATATCTAAAGGAATCACTGGATTATTAATGTCCATGAATATTGGGCGGTGATCACTATTTGTTGCAGTATCTTGCACGCCTCTTCTTCTGACTATGGATCCTTACCAACTCGCTCAACTTTCTGTCTATTTGAGCTCTGTCTGCTTCAGCTTCTTCTTTTCACTAATTATCTTAACTGTACTGTATATTTTTCCATCGTTATACAATAAAATTTCTCTAATTTTCTTTCTTTTTTTAAATTCTTCAGCATTATTGATCAATGGTAGGTTATATTTCACTTTTTTTTTTCTATGTCGCTCTTGGACAATCCCCAGTAGCGGGTGCGCGCCACAAGATACGTACTACGTCTACGTCGGCATCTTCAATCCTTTCGGTCGTTCCGAGATGGTGGATTGGGGTCACAATTTTACTGCCATTTCGAGGAACCGAAAGTTTTGCCGCGTTATCTAAAGTGAGCAACATGGTCTCGAAGAGGACATGTTTCAAGTGTAATACCCTTGCTCGGAAACGCTTTTTGTTCATGGCAATTACACTCGTCGGCGTCGTCACCCTTGTCCTTGATGTGGAATGGGCCGAACGTGACGGAATATGGGCTCTCCTTTATCGAGGTAAGCCAACAGCCAGAATACGGGCTCCCATTCAGTATAACAAGCAGCTTGCCGGCAAGAGAGCTCGTGGTCGGGGCGAGTGTTAGGCTAACCTTCTCATGTATTTAGGTTGGCATACACTGCCCAGCCTCGAAGTAACCTGTTCATATGTTTGGTTCTACTTAAACATAACAAATTCCCTTTTTTCCACCGAGCGAACCATGACGAGTGGGCGAAGCACTGGGAATCGCTCGCTGTTACCGTAAATCACCCGTGCCATTGCCCACTCATGCATGTAAATGAGTGACAACGTTCGTGTGTATTTACACACGCGGTGTCATTTATGCTTCTGGTCTTTGTGAGGTTCCTGCGCTCCCGGGTCGCAGATGGTGCGGAGTTCCGGATTACTTTTAGTTAATGCGCACGCTGCGAATCTCTATGGTTCAACTACGCGCAAGAGAAATCTCCCACCGGCACTACATTGTAGGTCTACATCCGGTGCCTATATACTATACGAGGTAGCCAGTGAACGGTTGTGCGAGCAGTCGGTTTTTTCAATCAAGGAACTCGCTAGCAGACGCTGCACGCGTCAGCGTTCTCTCTCGTAGGCGAGGGCGCGTTCTCGTTCTTTGCTAGCTTGGGCCAGCTGTCGCGCATGCGCAGTCGGGGTGTGGATGGAACAGGCTCGACCATAAGCTGCCTCACATCTAAAATTTTAAAAGGTGGGCAAATCTGCCTTCAAGCATAACATGCATTGGAAGGAGAAATGTTCTAGTGTACACTATAACGTGATTTCGCACGCCGTGCCAAAAAAAAAAAAAAAGGATGCCGCTTGCCGAATGAAAGCGTTTTCAGTAGGAATGCGTGTGACAAGCGGAATCGTCAGAGGCGACCGCAGTGGCGCTGTACATCGGGAGCTCTCGCGCGAAAGCGAGCGCGAACGCTGGCAAAAAAGCTCTCGTTGTTTTGTTGAGTCGGCTGTATCACAACGTGCACGTGCTCTCAGCTGGCTAGCTGTTTTAGAAGCGAAGCAGCTCTTTGACTAGCCTGTGTAGCGCTGTCCCTCCGTGCGTCCGCACGAACGCGCCGCAAGCCCTCCCCTCGTCGCAGGTGTTGGAGCGGTGCCAAGTAGGTCACGCCGCAGCTGCGCGTTGACGTCACGCTCCCCTCGCAGTGCGCGCTGACGTCACTCTCTCCCTCGCCTGCCGCGCGCTCGCCGCAGCTGCCGCCTCGTCCGTTCGCCCGCAACACCTGCCGCTACCGCCGCTCGCTCCGCTACCGCGACCGCCGCTCGCTACACCGCCGACTCGTCGGTTCACGCACAAAAAATTAACACCATCTTCCCAAAGGGAACCCTGATGGGATGCGAAGCACCCGCGTTAGCGCCGTTCAACCCGTGACGCCACCCGTGCGCAACGCTGATGCTTCGCATACCATCAGGGTTCCCTTTGGAAAGATGGTGTTAATTTTTGGGGGAACTGGTATGCGTTCTCCATTGTTGAGCGCAATCGCTGGGGAATGAAGCCCTGTATCTTTTACAGGCGGAGAAGCGCATTCAGCGGGCTGCACCTTTTGTTTCCTTTTTTTTTAATAGAGCGGCCGTGGCCAATCTATGGACAAAAGCTTGTTTGAGCTTCCGCGCAAAGTAACAGCTCTTCTAGTGCTACCCTGCTGTAGTTAACCGTGCACCCACAGTTAATTAATTCTGGCTATGAATTACCGTATTGCCGCCCACAAATGCAGCACTGGTACATGATCAAATGTTTATTTCAGGTTTGAGGAGAAAGAAGCTATACGTCTTCAATCACACGTTGTTCAGCGAAGCCCTCTTTAACAGTAAGTATGTATCTGCTTCAAAAGAGTGCATTGTTACTTCAGAATATAGGACAAGTTACTTGTATAGGTGGTAAAAATTTAGTTTCTCTAAGATTGAAAGGTTCTTTACATCACCTTTTGCACCAAGTTCTGATGCATAAAAGATTAGGTGAAGTTGCAGTCTCTAAGGGCTGGGGGCGTTCGGGCAAGTAAACTTGATCAAGTGACATTACGCGTACTGCTCAATGAGGAAGAAAGAACCAGTCTGGCCTATTACTTCAGTACTCATCTGACGACACATTAAGGAAGCATAAACAAAGGAGACATCAACAATCCTGAGTTACCTTGTTCATTCGTGCCGTTACCTTGATCATTCGTTTTTTTTTTGTTAATTATTCACGCATCAGAAGTGTCTATAGTTACCAGTTATAAAAAAAACTATTTCTCATCGTTAAATTTGCTTTATTATGGATAACAAATATTTTGTTATCCCGGCTGCGGCGGCTGCATTTCGATTGAGGCGAAATGTTGAGGCCCGTGTGGTGTGCGATGTCAGTGCACGTTAATGAAATCCAGGTGGTCAAAATTTCCGGAGCCCTCCACTACGGCGGCTCTCATAATCAGAGCTGGTTTTGGGACGTTAAATCCCACATAACCACAAATATTGTGTTGCTTTATCATACAGGGTTACCTTATTGCTCTTCCTTAAAACACTTTGCCCTTGCATTTTCTCGTCGCGTCTACTACCGGTGCTGATCCAGATTACCAGTGTCCCCCTGTATATGAAAATACAGTCCGACTGCTTCAAAGTACAACTCACGCGGTATCCGGTCTGATGCCTCTCTTCGTCACAATGTCTCAAATTCAGGGGCTGGTGCTGGAGTACTTTTCGTGGAGAAGGAGATTTTTGCAGTTTCTCTCTGATTTCCGCGCGTCTCCATATTACCAGCGCCAGAGGTAGCTATGTGATGTCTCCTATGAGCCTGCTTAAACCACTCGAGCACTTTCTTAGGAACTTGTTGTTGGGCTAGTTCGTGAGACGTGACTTCATAAACTTAAGCGCAAACCACATGCACACCGATACACATGAAAAAAAAAATCCATTGGAGCGCTGAGTGGTGTCTATTTCTTACACGTGTATCGGTGTGTGTGAGTGTGTGTGGCTTACAGTCTTAAATGTATGGAGCACTTTCCTGGATACCGAAAGACGGGAAGTAGCGGGAAACTCTAGCTTCTAATGGTGCTGTATAGTAGCGAACTCTTATCCTTCACAGCGGTTCCCCTCTATCACATCAGCTTGCCGATGTCGTGAGCTAACCAGTAAGGCTGCCCATTGTTCCACGTTTTTTGATGTTGCGGTTTGCCGACGTAAACACACACTCTAAAACTATCCCACTTTCCCATGTGCAGCGTATAACTCGGCGAATTCACTGCCTTCTTGTGTAGAACGATGCCTCCCTGTTTGATGATCCTGCATCGTTCCGGAAATCGCAACCAGAACCTTACTTTATATTCCTTGTTCCTGAAGTACTGAACCTACAAGTAGGCATTACGCTTATTCAATTGGCTGACATGACCGATGCCGCCTAGAGTTGCAGCAGAGGTTAATACAAGGGCGCTCCTTTAAGCAGACCTTGTTAGGAAAATGGGTGTGGGAGAAATTGAATGAAAGAATTTAAGGAGATCAACGCCGCATATTAATCTCCTCAGAGATTAACATGCAGGCTGCAACGCCGGTCATGACGGCTCCTATTCCTTCATTGCAGTTGTAACCATATTTAAAAGGAAATTGACGTGATTCCCTGCTACGCAGTAGCCCACAAGACATCTCGTCACTCAGAACATCTTTCTCGCGTTGTCGTTTCATATCATGCAGTAGACCATGAAATATATGGTAGTGCAGATCTTGCTCTGGCTGTCATTTTCTATCATACAGCAGAGCCTAATGCATATGGTCGCACAGAATTTCTTCCTCCGGATTCCGTTCCATATTGCGCCGTATACCATAAAACATATGGTCGCACAGAACTTGCTGCTGGTCTCGTAGTTTCTTGTTAAAACGTAGACCGTAAAACATCAGCTGGCGAAGAACTTATCGCTAGGGTGGTCGCTTCACGTTATGCACTAGGCCAAAGAAAAAAGAAGATATGGTTGCACAGTGTTCGCTGCTCAGTGCATGGCTTCGTATTTTACAGTACATCATGAACCATCTAGTAGCTCAGAAATTCATGCTGGGCTTGTAGGTTGATGTTGTTGAATGGGAAATGTTGCGGGGCTAGTGGCTCACACGGGAAATGTTGCGGGGCTAGTGGCTTCAAAATACAGTTAGACCATAATACATACAAGAGTCGCGCCGGTCTGATGCATTACAAGAGCGCTCGCGTTTTATATTCTACTTAATAACATGCACGCAATTTCTTGCATACATCTTTGGCAAAGGAAGACACTCAACTAAATGTTCTTAAGAATAGGAATGAAAATCAGAAGACCCGATAATTTATCCAATGACGGCAATGGCTAATGTTTTGGACATAAACTTTACCGAGAACGTTTCAGGGTGAAACGGCCATTGTAAATCGACTAACTCCAAGCGCCGAAGCCAAACAACTGCTGTTTTCAGCAGTCAGAAATTTCCGAAATATTAATTACAGGTTAATGGTAGTGTGTAGTTAGAAATATTTCATCCGTTGCCCGCAGAAAATAATGTAATGCACACGAGAGTGATGTCATGTTCTCGTTTGTTCTCGATTTTCTCCTCAGGATCCACCACTAGCAAGATCGACAGCATATGGTTCCTCGAAACATCCGGTCGGCGCAAGCTAAAGGCGAGGGAAGCCTGCAGCATCGAGTCAGCATGCCGGCACAACCGCGACTACACTGTACATCTGCTTTCCACGGGAAACATGAGCTTCTCTTACTGCCCTTACCATCGCATACTCCAACAGCTGCCCAACTTTCGGTCGGCAAGGATAAATGTGAGCAGAGAACTCGCGGGGACTCCCCTAGCACGCCTACATGCCGAAGGTGGAGAGCTGCATCGAAGCCCTTATTTTGCCGTGCATCTCAGCGACTTTCTTCGCTACGCGGTGATTTGGAAGCGCGGTGGTGTTTACTTAGACACAGACGTGATTGTTAGGAAGTCCCTTCAAGGAGTTCAAGACAGCATGGTGTATGAGCTCGATGACGTAGATGACGTAGATGTGGCGAATGGTATGTTATTCTTCACAAGGAATCATCCCGTTATTGCAGCACTTATGGAGGCGTGTTCACGTTATTACGAAGCTTCTCAATGGAACGTGTGCGGGCCGATTTTGACGACAAAACTGCGTTTCGACGCTCTGTTATCTCGGCACGTCAACTTTCTTGGCACGTGGGCGTTCTTAAAAGTTCACTTTAAAAGGTGGCGAGAATTGTTTGATCCTACGAAGGCGGGCGATGTGCTCCAGGCGGTAAACAGCAGCTACGGCGTCCACTTTTGGAATGGTATGAGCCTGCGTACAGTAGTAATGACTGGATCCGGTTGCGCAATGGATCTTCTTGCTCGTGCCCACTGCCCTTCAGTGTACAGATTGGTCTCCTCTGTTGGGTATCTGTAATATACAACTCGGAGTTTGTGCCGTTAAAACGGCTTTGTCCATGCGGTATAATAAGAAATCTCATCTTCCTTCTCTACATGCCTCTTTAATGAACGCGATACATTAGATTTTTTTTCGACCTTAAGCGCTCGCATCACACAATTGTACACCCAGCAGCCCCCGTAACACCTTACAACAGGCGGACCAACCGCCGCGGCTATGTGCACTGCTATGATTTTAGGACCGCAGCTGTCAGAATTATGGGTGAACTGCGATATCGCCACTGCGCTGCATAACTTCATTTGCTTTATAACAGAGAATAATCGCCTCCGCGGACTGTACATTTCACGTGTCGAGAAGAGAGTACGAATTTAATACCCGGTGTGCGCAATTTCGACCAATAAACAATATATAAACCCGTCATTGGAATGAAAGCTGTATTATTACACCTTACATAGGCTTAAATATATGTCTACGGAGGGCACTTTGAACCTAGTTCTATGCGGTTTGCACAAATACTTTTACCCTACTCGTAAAAATTGGCTGAAAGCCGAACAATTCATTATAGGCAATTTCTTCGCTCAGTGCTTCGCGTGACACTACTTGCCAGAATGCGTGGGATGTGCAGAATATTTTACCACAGGAAATTAGTCTGACGTTATTGAAGGTGATGGTGAAATTTAGCTGCCCTAGAAATAAGAGGTCGTCCAGATTACTTTCTTTTGCTGTCACGCACAGAGCACCAATTCTTTCAAAGATAGAAATGAAGCTTAAATGGCAATTTCTGGGAATAAATTCCAACAATTGAAGACATATTTTCTTCTCAAAGAGAAACGGCATAGCCTGCTAGTGTTGGTCATCTAATGACACTTGAGCAACGAAAAAATGAAGCGATCGAAGATCCTCTGTTAATTTGCTTCGGTCATGTCATTTTTCCAAGTTAAAGCGCAGCTCGCACATCAGCGATATGTATTGTCTCCAAGCACGGACACAGGTACCTCCTATGTGGCGACTGTAAGCGAAGTGGCAAGGCGCAACAGCCGCCGCATCAAAAAGACGAAAAAGAAAATGATACTCTTTTTTAAAAGCATTGTTGCTGAAGGGAGCTCGGTTTTCAAACAAGCAAGTGGCATGGCTTTTTGTAGCGCTCCTATAGCATTTCAAGCATAGGGACAAATGGTGGTTCTGATCAGATACTTAACCGTAACCAACTGAGTAGCGTTCCTTCTTAAGGTTTTATAATTTGGGAGCCATTCCCCTATGGTAAAAATGGGGGAAAGTGATGCTTGGCATGTACATGCATCTTGCTTGCTTGCTTGCTTGCTTGCTTGCTTGCTTGCTTTCTTACTTGCAGCGCCTTGCGCTGCGTGGACGCTATTTCTACGTAGAAGCCGCGCCAACTTTCTCGATTTAGACCCGCAGGATCGGCCACTAGGGACACTGACAACATATGGTTCCTCGAAACATCTCGCCGGCGCAAGCTCAAGGCAAGAGAAGCCTGCAGCATCGAGTCAACACGCCGGTACAACAGCGACTACACCGTACATCTGCTTTCCACGGGAAACTTGAGCTTCTCTTACTGCCCTTACCATCGAATACTTTGAAATATGGTACAATTCCGGTCGGCAGGGCTAATTGCGAGCACAGAACTCGCGGGGACACCCTTAGCACGTCTAAAGCCCTTATTTTGGTGCGCATCTCAGCGACTTTCTCCGCTATGCATTGATGTGGAAGCGCGGTGGTGTTTACAATTGGACATGGACGTGGTAGTTACGAAGACAGTGGTGGCTAATGTCATATTAAGGAGCAGTGGTGGCTAATGGCATATTGTTCTTTACCAGCAATCGTCCCGTTATTGTAGAGCTTGTCGAGACGTGTTAACGTTATTACAGTGCCAATGCATCCAGTGCGTGCGCACCAACCTTGACGTCAGCACTGCGTTTCGACGCACGTCGTATCTCGTCACGTCAAGCTGCTTCGAGCGCGGACGTTCTTAAAGGTTCACTACAAAAAGTGGCGACATCTTTATGAACCTACGAAGGTGGCGATGTGCCTGAGGCGGTGAACAGCAGCTACGGTGTCCACTTTTGGAATGATATGAGCCTGCGTACAGTTGTGATGACTCGATCCGGTTGCGCAATCGATCTTCTTGCTCGTGCCCACTGCCCCTCAGTGGACAAACTTGGTCTCTTCTGTTGGTTACCTGTAATATACTACTCAAAGTTTGAGCCGTGAAAGCGGCTGTCGCCGTGCGGCAGTAATAAATCCTCTCACATTCCGTGTCTACAAGGCTCGTTATTACATACCATAGATGGGATCTCTTATCCTAAGCGCTGGCATTAAGCAACTCGCAGCGACAAGGTAAGCCGGCGGAGTAACCGCCGGTGGGCGGTGTTACGCCGGCTTATGTCCGAATTCTTAAAGCAATATTTAGAGGCTGAATGGGCAAGCTTCCTTCAACTGATAGGTCAGAGTAATCAGACATAGATTTGATGGTAGATGTACTCGCACTACGGGAGTAGTAGCTGCACACGACGAAATACACGGCCAGCTCTGCGTGGTCTCAAATATGTAGGTTAGATCCAACGTAATTGAATCTCATATGGACGAAGGGCACTCGAGTGTACAACTTACAAGGGTTTTATGTCTAATACTCATGAAAGAAGAAGGCGCGCAAGAAAAAATGCGACGTATAAATGGAAGTGTTTGATTGACGGAGGTAGTCGTCTATTCGATTATTTGATATCGGTTTGTCCTAAGGGATTGTCAGTGATGTGAACACCGAAATATGTATTTTGGGCATGACAGCTGCCAATAGACGCTGCTGATAACATGGAAAGCAACATTCTTGCATGTTGAAGAACATCGATAAATTTGGCTGCGACCTATGAAATGAAAAGGCTGCTCGCCGTTTTTTGCAGAAATTAAAATATATATATATAGGAAAGAATGAGGAAGGTTGAGTCGATGTGCCAAAATACAGCACGAATACGAAACGGCAGCCATCTCCTGCAGATAAAGAGGAAGAAGACGCAGAAGAACAAGCAGAAGAAGACTTGTTGCCGTGCTGAGCGTTCCTGCATTCAAGGCTTTTCGTCATTTCGAGGTGGTAGGTTGCTGTCGTTTCGTTGAGCGCCGTCATTCCGAGAAACAGAAATCTATGCTACCATCCCGAAAATGAGTGTCATGGACACGAGAAAGATGCATTCCAAGATTGACCCGACAGCTGGAAAACGTCTTTTGTTCACAGTCACCACACTTGTCGGCCTCGTCACCGTGGTGCGTTTTGTGCAATGGGCTGGACGCCATGGAAAATGGGCTCCCATTCAATACACCAAGACGCACGCGAGGCGACGGTTCCCAATTCAACGAGACAACACGCCTGCCGCCAGTCGAGCTAGCAGCCGAGGTGAGTGTCGAAGCGGCCTACTAACCTGTTTAGTTGCACCTAGAAGAAGTACGCAGCTCTCACTAGTGTTGCAAGGCTGGCCTAAGAGCGAAGCTTATGCCCAACGTAGCTTCTTCAGGCGTCTACAAGCTCAAGTTAGTCACGTTATTTTTCAGGTGACTAGCTTCTACGTGGTCTGGGCGGGAACATGTCACGTGACTACCTGTGATGTCATATACGTAATTTAGGTCCCGTGTCTAGGTCCAAATAGCGTTGGCGGGCACTGTGCAATTGTGGCGTCTTCCTTCTTTCCTTCCTTTCCCTCACGTCATTCCTGCTCACCCTCACGTCCTTTTCCCATCCCTTGCTATACGATTCTCTGCGCACTCGTTTTAATGCGGCCATGTTGGGTAGTTAACGTTGCAGTTTCGTGCCTGTAGCATATACATGAAGGATGCTTATAGAGTAATACGTGTGAAAAGAAGTATGGCTATTCACTACGTTTTATGACCTTCCTAGCTTGAGGTCACGGCACACACAAGTGGAAAATCACTCCATTTAACAGCACAAGATGGTGACGTCTTTTGCAAAATGCGGAAGGGAGAGGGTGAAGGATGCCTATGCTATGATCCATCCTCTCCACTCTTCCTTACCCTTCTTTCCTTTCCCGCCCCTTTTTTATAACATGCTATAAAAGGCTATGCTATGATTTACCTTCTCCCCTTCACACTTCTCTCTTCTAGACCTTCACCTCTTTTACCCACCCCTTGCTATACTATACTGCATACATGTCTACGCTGTGATTCTCTTCCTCCCGTCCTATGTAATGCTATGCGATTCTAATCTTGGCTTTTGCACAAGTAGACATGAATGCTATGGCAACTCAGCTAGTCGAGGTTTTACATGGCTTGGAAGCGTGATGCTATTCTTAGCTTTGCACATATAGACATGGTTGCTATGGCGACGCGCGGCTAGGCAAGGTTTCGCTACAAAGAGAACAAGTTTACGGATACCTTTAAGAGATCTGCTGTAATAAAATTTTGAATTTGGAGAAATTGGAATCCAAGCGCCTAAGATGCATGTCCTCATGCACGCTATAACGCTATGATGCTTTCCATGCTGTGACCAAAGGCTTGTTCGAACTTGAGTGCAAATTCACTACTCCCTGACTGCTACTTGTCTGCGCGTGCTGCCTACGGTTGGTTTTTCTCAGCAGTGAAATTTGGTGTTTCCTTTTACGAGTCCCGTAGTAATGAATGCTGGAATCTACATAACAGGTATTACGACCTAGTAGCGGCCTGTCTTTAATCAGACGGGGCTCAGCAATCCCATCTGAACAGTAACTGGGAATCCTCTTCGCAAGAGCTTGTTGTTACATTAGAAAATTAGTGTAAAGTTACTTGAACCGGTGGTGAAATTTGGATGCACCAGGAGTAAGAGGTTCTGTAATTCGCTTTCTTTTGCTTTCACGCACAGAGCGTCAGTTTTTTAGCGGTAAAACTGAAGCTTAAATGGCAGTTCCTGGGAATAAACTTGATCGAATGCCGAAGGCTACTCTTCTCAAAAATAAAACAATATGGCCGGCCTCCGGTGCTTATTAAGATAGAGAGCAGCGATCGAAAATCCACAGTTATTTTACTTCGGTCATGTCCTTTCTGCAAGTAAAGATGTACCTCGGACATAAGCCAATTCAAGCACGAACAGAGATGTGTCCTGTGTACTGACTGTGATTAATTTCGTAACGCGCGATCGCGTGCACGTCAACAAAAGATAACTGAAATGTGGCTGATCCCTTTGCCGTAGGAATAGGTGTAACACGAAAGTGTAATGTGTCTTCACAGAAGCAGCTGAGCTATCTACTGCACATGGACGTGACACGCGACAATGGCAGCAACGTATGTGCACTTGCGCGACCAACCCGTCAGCAATTGACCCGCCAACTTTCAGCTACGCCTAATACAGCAGTTTTCCAAGTCATTGCCGTCACACCATCACACGCGAAGCAGTAACCGGCAGGGAAGAACAACTGGCCACTGCTGCGTTATGCAGGTCACGAGGCGTCACATGGTAATACGTCGCGAAACAAAAAGGGTGTAGCTGCTTTGTCACCGTTGAAATCACTGCGATCACTAAGTTCCAGTGACAGCGGTACAGCGGCGCCAGCCTCCGCTGCGTTGATATTACCAAAGCCATCAGTACGTGCTTGTGAGTGTCATATGCTTCAGAATTCGCTTAACCGCTCCTAGATGGCGGTATCGTCCCAGATGCACACGGAGGCGACCATACACACTAAACACGGTACCTTTTAATTTATTTTATAGGTACACAAAAATGTGAATATATGCTCCTTTACTCAAGGTTAAAGCAATTTAACCTTTAGTAAAGGAGCATAATTTCACATTTTTGTGTACCTATAAAATAAATTAAATGTTACCGTGTTTCGAATTTACGCATGGAAGGAGAGGGGAATATTTATAAGGAAGGATATGAGGCCCCTTTGTATGCGTTCAGCATGTGCGTGAATAACGCATTCGGTACCTTTCGTTGGGGAGCAGGCGGTCATGGGTTCTACTCTTAGCGCGACCGCCACAGCGACTACTTATTTCCTGGTTGTTCTTTCTCATGCATACCTGTAACACTACTGTGTCACGTCTGTGGCAGATGTGACGCGTGAGATCTTGGTGGACCCCGGCATAAGACGCTTTCGAGTTAAAACAAGAATACACAAGCAAACATTAATCTTTCGAGAAGAAATGTTTCTGCTAGGAGCTCACTTCTTGAATAAGCAAGTGGCACGGCTTCATGCAGCCCTCTTGTAGGATTTCAAGCGCATGAACAGATGGTTGCTATAATTAGGTGAGTACTGACACCAAATTTCGAAGCTGATTTTACTCTACTATACAATTCTCCTATATGCGTAGACAGCTCTGAGCAAATGTTAAGCTCAGGAAATGCTGATAAGATATTTTAATTGGACGTCAAAGTCGGTATTCATACGGCGTGCCTACTGACATCGGCACTAGTGTGACGTCAGGCTACAGTACAAATTTTGGTGACTTCACGCAGCAGTGCGGCAAGTTGTGATGACGTCAGGCACAAAAACATGCAAAATGGCCGCTTGTGCGTCACTCTCGGTCGTGTGCTCTCGCCGTGAAGCGAGCGAGCGAAGTCGAATTACCTTCTATCGTCGTGTGTGACCGCGTATAATCGGAAGGCAAGCTCTCTATGGTGCCGACATTTTGCCCCTGAAATGTCGCGGAGGTCTCGGAGGCCACCTTAGCTTATCGCAGGCTTCGGAGCCATGCCGACACCTACCGTACGTGCCGTACGTTGCATCTTGCACTGTGCCGAAGTATTTGCTGTCGTCGCGGAGTCACTACACAAAATTTTGTACATTGTTGACCTCGCACTTGCTGCAGACGCTGTGCGCGAGAGACCACTAGGCGAAAACGTCACGATTTTTTGCGGGAACACGTCACGAGGGCTCCTTACTATGCACATACTGTGCCGTGACGTCAGGCTACAGTAGAAACCGAAACTGGCTTTTAAAGGCATACTGTAAATAAATTTTCACGGCGCGCTCACGCTTACCAGTACGTTTTCTGGGCTCTGGAGGTCTTGGCCTTTCATTTCATGCAAAAAAACGCCAACTGAAAATTTTCGTGGCAGTACTCCTTTAACTGTCACCAATTGAGTAGCGTTTTTTTTTTTTTTGTTAAGGTACAATAATTTTGGAGCCCTTCCACTGTTGCCAACACGTTTGCAAGCGAAGCTTGACGTGTACATGCCTTTTTCTATCTTTCTTTTTCTGCGTTAACGCTTTGTCTTCGCACAAGTCGCGTCAGCAAGACGAAAGGCGCTGCTCTCTAGTACTTCATGCACGTAAACCCCGCTTTAAAGCGCGGGAACGATGAGCCGACAGCGCCTGAATCCATTAGCGTACTGGCTTCGACAGGAAAATTCGATATTCGTTCCCTCCTTAATAAGGAACTTAAGGAACAAACGATATTCAGCCCTTTAGGTACCGAATGATATGTCCGTAAAAGTATAAAATGCTCAATGAAATATTAAATATCAAT
Organism: Hyalomma asiaticum; assembly: GCA_013339685.2. NCBI lineage: Eukaryota > Metazoa > Arthropoda > Arachnida > Ixodida > Ixodidae > Hyalomma > Hyalomma asiaticum. The sequence continues at coordinate 92,109,583 of CM023482.1, read as the reverse complement.
TCTTCCGCAATAAACCTGCGCTACTTTTTGTTTCATAATCTACTGGATAATACGCAAGTACTTCGTTTAGCATACTTCTTGAAAAATACTCAGTGCGCTGAATATCCTTAAACATTGGCATTAAAATGAAAAAGCTGGGTGATTTGTCGAAAGCGGGAAACGACTCCTGGTTTCGTTATACCCAATATTGGCAGCGTTTGTGGGCCAAATGAATGGTTCGGCAGAGATTGTTTGCAGCTGCCGCAGGAACACAACCGGTTTCTAGAGCAGTGGCAAATTTACTGGAAAGAAAGCCGAGCGTAGTAGTGATGCACAAAATTGAGCTGTTAAAGATTATTGTGAATCCCTGCCCCGCGCTTGTCTTGTGGTGCTACTCATGGTACCGTGCATATTTATGAATGACTGTTCGTGCAAGCAGAAAATGAGCAACTGCATTTAAATGTGGCAGCGTTCTCTCCTTTCTTCTCGATTTTTGCTCGCAGGATCCACCACTAGCAAGATCGACAGCATATGGTTCCTCGAAACATCTGGTCGGCGCAAGCTAAAGGCGAGGGAAGCCTGCAGCATCGAGTCAGCATGCCGGCACAACCGCGACTACACTGTACATCTGCTTTCCACGGGAAACATTAGCTTCCATTACTGCCCTTACTGTCGCATACTCAAGCAGTTGCCCAACTTCCGGACGGCAGGACTAAATGCGAGCGCAGAACTCGCAGGGACTCCCTTGTCACGTCTTCATGACAAAGGCGGAAAGCTGCACCGAAGCCCTTATTGTGCCGTGCATCTCAGCGACTTTCTTCGCTACGCAGTGATTTGGAAGCGCGGTGGTGTTTACTTGGATAATCGTTACCGGTAAAATAATCGTTACCAAGTCGCTTAAAGGACTACAATACAGCATGGTTTATGCGGTCGATGGAGTTATCGTGGCTAACTGTATATTATTCTTTGCAAGGAATCATCCCGTTATTGGCGCGCTTATCAAGGCGTGTTCACGGTATTACAACCCTAATGTGTGGAGTGCATGCGGGCCACCCTTGACATCAGCAGCGCATTTGAACGCCGTATTATCTCGTCGCGTGAAGTTTCTCCCGTCGTGGACATTCTTAAAGGTTCACTTTAAAAGGTGGCAGCACTTTTTTTATCCTACGAAGACGGAATACGTTCTCAAGGCGGTGAACAGGAGCTACGGTGTCCACTTTTGGAATGCCATGAGCTTGCGTACAGTTGTCATGACTCGATCCTGTTGCGAAATCGATCTTCTTGCTCATGCCCACTGTCCTTCAGTGTACAGACTGGTCTCCTCTGTTGGTTACCTGTAATATACAACTCGAGTATGAGCCGTGAAAGCGGCTCTGTCCACGCGGCAATAATGAATCCTGCAACCTGCTGCCTTTACAAGCCTCTTTATTACATGCCACATGCTGGATTTTTTAAAGTAAGGGCTAATTTGAAACAAATCTACGTATACCACCTCAGTCACATGCGACACCGGCGGAGCAACCGCTGGTGTATAAGCGTCCAGCCATGTTGTTTGTGGTGTAGCACCCGCCGCTCTGGCACACGGCCTCTGCGACGGCAAGTAAGTGGAGGCGAAATGGAAAACTGCGGTTATATAACTAATACTTTAACCTGACATTCAAGGTGCGCTGTTTGTTTCGTACGGCCTCCACGTACAGTATTTGTAATAATGCAAAAACACTCACGGGTTCAGCTCAATTGTGATGCATAGCAACTGTGTAGTGGATCTGTGCAGGTGATGAAAAACCATAACGCTAGATATTCCTTTGATAAATGCTAATAGTACTTGTCATTGTCTCACTGGGTTCTGCATAATAAGTGTTCTATATAGGACTTGCTCGCGAGGTTAGGGCGACTCGAAAGTTTGCGCTTCCCCTAGCTTCGTCCCCTCTTCACTTGTCGCGCCCAGCGACCATAAGTTCGTGGTCAATGATAACATAAACCCAACAACAAGCTCTGTTAACCTTCATGTTTCTCACGAATCAATGTACCGCAGAGTATTGCGTATACTTCAATACGCCAACGTGTACGCCTATAGCGAGACAAAAAAGTATAACAGAAGTTAGCTACTGTCAGTGACCAATGTCATTGCGACTAGAGTTTGGATGATGCATTGGCAGCACGTTCATACGCACTACTTTATTGTATGCACTGGTTTGTCACTGTCTAATGGTATTTCTTTGGATCCTTGGTCGAATCACGTATCGTTATTAAATGTTTCCCCTTTTCCTCGATTCCCATCATTTCTTCTTATCCTGGGTTGCCGCTGAAGTAGTTGGCACTCCTGTTGCCCAAGCGCCCACCGTCACTTCCCAAAGGAGGTAAGGAATGGATGTAGCATACCGAAGTACGTGACGTGCTCAAACCCGTTCAAGTATAGTCATTGTCATGATGAAAACGTGGTCCAAGGCACTTCCTCGTCTCTTCGATAGAGCAGTGGTTACGGTGCTCCGCTGGTGACCTGAAAGATGTGGTTTCGATCCCAGCCGCAGAGGTCACATTTGGATGGAGGCGAAACGTTACAGGCCTGTGAGTTACACCCAAGTTTAAAGACACGGTCCGATCCAGCCCTAGCGATCACAAATCGGTGGGGGATAAATACTTGAGGCCTACCTGTGTGCTAAGACGTGGGTTCGATCCCAATCGCGGCAGTTATATTTCGTTGGGGGCAAAATTATAGAAGCCTGTGTAGTTAGACCTAGGTGCACGGTAAAGAACTCCAAGGGACAAAAATTTCCTCGTGAAAGGCGTAACTCCGGTAGGTCTATCACGTACCTTGCCGAAACCCGCCTTGCTACCTCCATAAAAGATATCAGCTTTGAAAATCCACTAGTTTAGGGGTTGACATAGGTTGATGTGCGCTCTGGAAAGGCAGAAACAGCTAGCACTTGCCTCTCTGAAAAGGTCTGAGGCCTCTGTGAAAATGGAGACGAGAGAGAGAGACGATACGCTTTATTGTTTTACCAGGCTGTGACCGTCCGGAAGCTGGCGGCCTTCTCATTCCAGGTTGCCATGGCATTATTCTGATTGCCGAGCCCTATGCACCATCAGTAGCTAATCCTCATGGCTTGGTATTGCGAGCTGTGCCTTAGGCTGGGCTTCAGTTCGCGACCCAACAGGCGTTGTTCGTGAATTCTAATTGCACACCGACGCGGTGTTTGGTAAGCTGCAGAATACGCAGTGCGTGCACCCGGGTACGCCGCATGTAGTTAATTGCCGTGGAATCAGCCACACGAACTCGGCGCAGTATGTGAGCTTGCTCTCTCTCTAGAGTTTCAATGAGATGCTGGGTATTTCAGCCTGCTCTTTTTATGTTGTTCTAGAACATCACTCCACTTTTTCACTACTTCGTATGGTTCTAGCGAAGGATGACGTCCTTCTGGTGTTGCCCCGTATACATGTTCTCGGGCATCTGTATGAGCAGCTCGTTTTCCCACGAGGGATTTTCATACCAAATGGACACGAAAATAAATCTTTACCTCACACAAAAGCGACAGAACATACAACACTGAAGTCGCAAGCTATCTGCTCCAATAATTATATTCGTACAGATTTAAATGTTACAAGTCCTTTAACGCATTCTAAGGCGACTTCGCGGCTAAAATCATTCCGCGTAGCTCACAATCTGTTAAGATTCTATTCGAACTTCTCAACAATGAATCATTTGGCGCATGGACTCATTTGCCTGATGTCAACCGTGACCTCATTATCGTTAACCGTGAGGTAAACAGAAAACAGCGCACGTTACTGATGTCGGGACCTATAAGCCATGTTAATCACGCAACTGTGCCCTGCGATGCCAATTCCGGCACCACGACACCAGGAGCCGAAGAGAGCTTCTCCATGCAAGTGGCAGCGGCGCTTTCCCCCGTGGTAAGTGGAAAATGTAGCGGAAAGGTCACAGAAACATGATAGGCGACGAAAAGGAGAACAGAACTCCCATGGGAAATCTTTGGTGCAACGGCGTGGCCTGCGCCGTCCACCATGCTGGAGTCTGATCGGTGGTGTACGCCAGGGTCGATTTGTATGTTCGCCGCGGCAAAACGCTACGTAGCGTTTTGCCGCGGCGTTTCCCTCCTTGGGCACGCCTCCCGCGGCGAACCAGAGGGATTTCATTACCGCGTAGTGCCCCGATTTACAGCGCCATAACAGCGTGCTATAGCAAGTAGCTTGTCTTAGTCCGTGGGCTCCATTGATCGCCATGGTGCGCATAGAAAGGAAAAAAAAATGCAATAGATCTTTTTAAGAGAAAGGGGCACAATCATGTTAGCCTGTTGATCTCCTATCCTGGGGTTTTCTTTCCTTTTTTTTTCAAATCGCACTGCTTCAGATGAGCGCAGTGCTTCACAATATCGCGAGGCCACGGCACTTCTCAAAATTCTTTTGACAATGCCATCGTTCCTTAGTAAAGACATCATTTATTTATGATAAAGTTACGCTCGTACTGTGCGTTTGTTTGTTTGGTGTTTGTGCACCGTCAGCGCTAAATATATTTAGTGGTCACGTGAATTATCCCCAATTTAGTAATGCAGATCCTAATAGTCATATCTATGGTCTGGACATTACGGCGTTCTTAACTTTGTCAGTATTCGAGCTGTAACGTGCACTCTTCCATGAGATTTGGCAAAGTAATGCATTGTAATGGCGAAACGTAGCAAAATAAAATCACATGAAAAAATGCCCCTAGGAACAGCTCAGTTAATGAGACTTGCATGGTAGTTATATCTTTAAAAAATGTGCGCATTTCTGTATCTTTAATTTCATTCAATGTCTCTGTACACGCTGGGAATGCATGATCAGCGAGAATCAAGGATACAATGATTCTATTGCTTACGAAGCCAAATTATTACTACGTACACCTGTTTTCTAGCGGCAGCGGAAGCGACACAGCCGGCTTTCGCGTAGCCTACATTCCCATGTTCCCACCTTTAATTAAAGAAAAGTTTTTGTTTAGACTACTCATTTTAATTGCTGAGTAAGATTCTTTCGGACATTTTCGCACAGGCCACTCAACGTTACACTTGATGTAAATGCTCTCCAACTCGGTTTTCACTTCGTATTTATCCGTACGCTTAGACGCATGAGCCAGCAACCCCTCCAAAGTTGACAGCTTTGGTATAGAAGCTTGCTTTTTTTTTTTTTCGTTAGGACAGCACAGACAGAAAGAAAATTCAGTCAACTTCCCCAGAGAATTAGGAGGTTTAATTTGTCATTTAACATATACAAATTTGAAGTCGTAAGTGCTGGGTTTGTACAGATTCTGGGCATTATTTTTTTATATGCATTGCCTAATGCCATGCTACACGGGGGAGTAGTGGAACCCGGGAATGAGGAGCAGAAGGAACGCCAGTGAATCTTCTGAAATAAACGTACGGGCACCTCAAGAAGTCCTGCGTTCTGATATTACTGGGGTTCCGTCACTGAATATTTAACAGGTCTTCATTACAGCTCAAGTGCTAAATTAGTACGTCGTGGGCGAAGAAGTTCGATTTACACAGCTAGTTCTATGTATCATTACTTTTAAAGATGATTGTACATAAAATTTTTCTCCATCCTAATTACTGCGGAGGTGCTAAATGTAAACGGTATTTTGCATTCACTGGCTATATGGCTAAGCAAGGGAAAATTATTGGCAGCGTTGTGCGCATAGCTCAGACTGCTTTACTGCCATGCATTCTGCCTTGAAGGCTAGCTCATGGTTTTGAGTGACATGATTTTCTCTTTGTTGTTGGCTTGAGCTTGACAGTTCTGCTACAGTCAGAAGCCAGCCCTGTGCGCACCACTGCGCCCAGCTGTAGCAGCCATTTCCATTTCTAAACTCTCACTCATCCTTTTGAGTAATATTTGGGGAAATTTTCGCTGCTTGCAGAGGCATGGAAAATGCTTGCTTCGGCCCGTCTTATATATCGTCATAAAGTTGAGTGTGAACAGTAAAAATCTAAGCACAAATGCTCTGAAAACCATGAACCGTCTTCTCTACTACGCAACAGAGGTCGTAGCCGCGCCAACGTGAAGGTAAGCGTTAAGGAATTGAGAACTATTCTGGCAATAACTAGCGCGTAAATTTTGTAGACGTGTAAGCACTGGCCAACCTACTGTCTTTACTCTTTTCCTTTCTCCTCCTCCCACTTTGTGAAAGTGCAAATGACTCTTCACGTGAATTTGGATTGTTGACGCAGCAATAAGTACGTTGGGATGCCGTCAAACTCACCAGAAACCGGTGGACGGTGAAAGAATTGCGGATTCATTGGAATAATTAAAAGGAGATTGAGTGTCGAAGAAACACGGTTGGTCTGTACGCAAGCTTTTCTCTCTGAGCTTTATCTGCCTTACTTTCTTGTGTCTATTTACAGATATTTATGCTACATTCTCAGCCGCAATACGCTTTATCGAGTACTCAATGTGGTGCTATGGAACAGTAGTGCTTGTCTTGCGTATGACGATAGAAAGATAATTTATAATATGTGCATACAATCTCACTTTGACAAAATTCTTCCGAGGTATAATGCCCTCCAGTCACTTCAAAAAATTACTAATTCACTTGCCTTCTCCTCTGAGTGCGACAGCTAAAATTTGCAGCGCTAAATATCTCTTTTTTTTGCTTGATCTTAACAGCTCCAGCTTAGTAACAAACACAGTAAATAAAGCTGCATGTTCAGGTACATATGCACGAAAATTACTCCTTGCAACATTTTGCGCTGTCCGCGTTTGCCGATTGTGAGAGCAACTGAGCGCAGAACAATGAAGATACCTATCGCTTCAGCTTAACACGCACTAGCATCGCATGGACTAAAACGTAGTGCGCGGTTCTGAGTAACGAACGCGAGCAGTGGGGCCAGGCAGTCCATTACAATATTACGCAACTTCAAGAATTGTAACGCCGACCCTCTTAATTAACTGGCGTAGCTCCTAACCTGATTACAATGCGACACCCAGTTAGCGAACGATTTTTGAACTAGAGAAATCAACAGTGCAGTGGAATACGTGACTCCTGCCTACGATGGGCTTAGCAGAGTTGACAAAGCTTCGTGGACGGAGCCTTCATGTGCAAATTGGGGAGTCCGCGTCAAACACCCACGAAAGGCGTCAAATGTCCCAACGAGCACTTGAAGCGACCGCGAAAGGATCGACCACACGGTCCGATCTCGTCGAATGGATTGCCGGCCATTTAATTAGCACAAAAACATCCTGCAGATCCCACGCACTGTGGGAATCGGTGCCGTGCGAAGCAGTCAGCCAGGAACTTGCCTATGGGGATCATATCGTATTCAGCGAAGTGTTACCGGTAGGATGCACGTCTTTGTGCGAAAGTGCATGAGTAGGTGTATGCTTAACACGGGCTAACCAGGAAATTCGACAGCACCGTGGCGATTGAATCGTTAATCACGGCATGACGTAACGGTGATACTCGCGTTAGTGCCCAGCACAAACGTCTGTTTCATCGAAGAGAAATGCACACTACTGGGCTGGATGAGGGTTTAAAGAGCGTAGTTCGTTGAACTATTTCTGAGGTATCGAGCTAAGTCGGGCAAAGCACGCTGAGTACAAGTAGAACACGTGTTCACACATTAAATTGCTATGAAAGCGCAAGGGAAATTACAAACACTGTTATCACATCATCTACGGGTGCTTTTGGTTCATTTACTATAATTACGGCGTTGGAGGAGCCGCCGTAATAGTGGTAGCGTGCTTGCTTGGCACCTCGTGGGCCAGGGTTCGATACCCGCCTGCAGCTCGGAAGGTTGTCTTCGGAGATCAGAGCGCGTTTTTGTGAGTCGGTGTGCTTGCTCTCTCAGCATCGTAATATCCTTCGCTACTATCGAGAAATCGTATGACCTTGTTGTTTCTAAGTGCGTTCTAATGGTATGTTAAACGTCTATTTCCGTTGGCCCGAGATTGACAGTGGCTGTATAAAGTTACCCGAATACCACTGGCCGAGCACTGCGGGTATGAGCCACATTTGGTTAATATCGTTAGTCGTGACATACATGATGAGTGTATCATGTTGAAGATGTAAATATCAGTGGCTCAAGTCTGCTATACGTTGGTACCCTAACATGGAAATATTGGTGTGTACCAGATAAACGAGATGACCGGGAGCGCACCGAGACGCAGGCGGATAGATAGATAGATAGATAGATACGGTCAAAGTTTCTCGAATTTGCCAAGAAATGATTTGCATTTAAAACACTGGCTTTCATGTAATTATTAGAGATGCGTTGTCGATGCAGACATAGGCGCGGAAGTTTAATAAACAGGATGGTTTACGCAGCTACAAGGTTCAAGAAAAGCATGGGAATCCCAAGTGTCAATAGAGGTGTGAAGCGTATGAGCTTACTGTCTGCCTCGGCGGTTTCAAGAACCTTATTACTTAAGAACTTATTGAATATTACTCCTTAAGCTAAAACATCCGTGCAGAGTGAGTAAGCGCTACTAGACAAGGACGCAGAAAGAAAAACGCACAAAGACACAGCGTCCCTAAGCTGCTTACCCAGAGCACTAATGGGGACTGCAGCGGTTAAGGTGGCATCGCCGGTCTGCGAGACACTGACCTAAATGATTACCTGACTTACCAACTCACTCAGCTTTCCACATTATTGAAGCTCACTTGTCTGGGACCACGGCGTCTTGTACATGATCCAAAGCATGGACGTGCTGTTGTGCGAAGTGGCGAGCGTTTTCGGTAGCTTCTTTCAATTTCTCAGTGGCAGTGCTTTGCAGCTGTACGTCTTGAAACGGAAGCATGTTGTGCAACATCGTTTAATAACTGCTATTTTTTACGTGCCAAAAACATGGTGTGATCATCGCACGCGCTGTCATAGAGGACTCCAGAATAACTTCGACCACCTAGGATCTACTAACGTGCACCTAGATTTAAGTACACGCGTGTTATTTGTTGTTGCGCTTTTTTTTCTTTTCTTTCTTTTTTTTTTCCTTTCGCCACCGTTGAAATGAGGCAGCAGCGGCTGCAAATCGAACGTGCAACCTCGGCCTTAGCAAGACAAATTCCTTTCCGCTATGCTACACTGGTAACTCGAGAGATGAATTACAAAGCATGATTATTGACCTTAGCAGGCAAAGTATAACAGTGGGCCTGAAAATTAATATGCAGAAAACTAAAGTAATGCTCAATAGCCTTGGGCGAGTACAGCGATTTCAGATAGCTGGCGAGGCACTGAAAGTAGTAAGTGAATATGTCTACTTAGGCCTGGTGGGGACCACTGATCCGAATCATGAGGCTGAGGTGATTAGGAGGATTAGAATGGGGTGGAGTGCATTCGGCAAGTATTCTCAGATAATGAATGGTAACTTACCATTGTTTCTGAACAGGAAAGTGTATAACAGCTGCATCTTACCGGCACTCACCTACAGGGCAGAAACTTGGAGGCTAACTAAAAGGGTTCAGCTTAAATTGAGGACGGCGCAGCGAGTTATGGAACGGAAAATGGTAGGTGTAACCTTATGGGACAAGAAGAGAGCTGTGTGGGATAGTGAACAAACGCGTGTTAGGGACATATTAATACAAATTAAGAAGAAGAAATGGGTGTGGGCGGGCCATGTAATGCGAAGACAAGACAATCGTTGGTCATTAAGGGTAACAGAGAGGATTCCTAGGGAAGGCAAGCGTGGCAGGGGGCGGCAGAAAGTTAGGTGAGCAGATGAGATCAGGAAGTTTGCGGGGATAAATCGGGCCCAGTTAGCACAGGACAGGGATAATTGCAGATTCATGGGAGAGGCCTTTGCCTTGCAGTGGGCGTAGACAGGCTGATGATGATGCTACACTGACAAGTCGACCGTCTGAGCTTCGCGGTTGCAGAAAAAGCGAATGTGTGTGAGCTTGGTTGCGAGAAATGAAATGTCGCCTTACATTGGCTGCGCGTATAATACAGCCGTGCAAGGCGGTGTTATACAAGAAGGCCGTGTAAGGTGACGTCCTATCTCGTTTACTTCTTTGGAAGTCGACGAAGGAGGCCCCAACTGAAGCTGCCTTATTTTGTCGCTCTTTAAGTCTCTTCTTCTTCGGATTGTTGCGCCTTTCGTCCTAGTTTTTGGAACGTACGGGTGGCAACTGTCTTGAAGCGCGCGCCGCAACATTACGCGTCACATGGGCCATACGCATCATGGTATAGCGCAGAAAAGGCCGCACGGGGGCGTACGTATAGAGGCTAGGAGAAGCGTTGAGATAAGAGGGCAAGTAATACGAGCAGTATCGCGTCAATGAAATGCACCCATTCCCTTCAGTCAGCTGAATTACGTCACAGAGCATCTAGACTCACGATTTTTCATAACATAAATTACATCGCCCCTTTTGAAAGCTAAGTTCATTACCACCCCTTCTTATCGTTCAGCTCGTCTAGACAATAAGCATCATGTACAGGCTCCTAGATGCCGTACTAACACATTCTATCATTCCTCCATCCCGTGAACGGCCACTGAGTCGAGAAAACTTCGCTCCGACATCGTTTCCATTTTTACATTGCGCAATTATTGAATTGATGACGAATGAAGCTTATATTTCATTTTTATTCTTGTATTCGCTGTATATATCATCATCAAAATTCAGTTGTATCAGCCGGACAACAGATCGTGCCGCTTATTGTAGATTTTATCATTTCATGTTGTCTTCTGGATGATTCTGGTTTCGTTGTTCTGTTACCCCACTCGCGTCTGTAATGCCTCGTACGATTGAGGGTACAATAAATGAAACCAAACGAAACGAAATACCAAACCGGGGCTTTTAGATGCTGGGAATTATGACACGTCTGGCCGGTGGCAAGACGCGTCTGGTGTTTCCAGTTGGACCGCGGCGAAGGCAGGACGAAGCCTTTGACCGAGCAGCGTGCAAGAAAAGAAGTTGTCTTTTCTGTGTCCCTTTGAGAGTATTTGCTTGTTAGTCATGCATATTTGCTTTCCCACCATCAAACCACGAGATTTACACTACGCCGTGTTCTTCCATCGGTTGGCCTGCACGTTTTGTGAGGCGAGCCCTTGTAGGCTCTTGCTAAGCAGCTCCGGTCGTTGACCGTGACAACGCGATGGTTGTGATGGTGAGTAATTTTACTCAGAATTAATGCTGCGTTCTTTTCTTGCATTCTCGGCTCTTTGTCACTGTGGTCACGGCTCACAAAAAGCCCCTGGGCGTTTCTAGTTGTTCTAGGTCTCAAGCGAAACGGTACTGCGCCGTTGTGCGTTGACTACCGTGAGTTAAAGGCGGCCATGGTTCGGGATTTCTACTCCTTTACATCTATCCTGTCTGCTATGTACTCCTTTGGGAACGCGAACTTCTTGACTGCCATTGGCTGTAGCAGAGATTTCTTGCAAATTCTGTTACCAGAGTGCGAGCCGAGTAGGCCGCTTTCGCTCGCCATAGGCGAATTGTTCGAATCCTCGCGATTGCCTTTCGGTTTGTGCACCTGTCACGTTTCAGCGTACCATGGATACCGTGCTTCGAGATGCCAAACTGAAATATGTAATGGCTTACGTGGATGACATATTAGTACTTTAGGAAACCTTGGATGAGCATTTGATTCATTAACCACAGCACTGCAACAAATGCAGGACGCACGCACCACCATCAACCCCCTGAAAGTTCAATTGGTTTCAAACACGATTAGTCTTCTAGGTTTCATTGTTGAGTAAGGCACAAACAGAGCAGATGAGGGAACTCTCCAAGCCATCTCGCAGTTTTCACCCTCAGGAGCCTGCGACAGAAAACCGTATATCGCAATAGAAATACCTTCTCAAAAGCATTTAAAAAATGCTTGAAAAATAAGTAAGAAAGCCATGTAATGAAGGATGCACAAAAATCGGAATTCTTAGACGTGAAACGCCAATGCAATATAAAAGATTCCTTTAATAAGCAAGGCAAACAACTGCTTAGCGATTTAAATGCTCTCTGCACGCGGAACGGCGAGACGGAACTTTTCAGAATTTAATCACCAGTGTGTCATAGGTGGCAGTGCTTCTAAGATAGTAATTTCAGTAAAGAAGCCCTGCCGTAGTGGTCCAGAGGCTATGGCGCTCGGCTGCTGATCCGAAGGCCACGGGATTGTAACTCGGCCGCTGCAGCATTTCGATGGGGCAAAGTGCTTCAGGTACTGTGCGATGTCACTGCACGTAGAAAAAACCCTAGATGGTCGAAATGTCGATGGCCTTCTACTACGACATCTTTAATAATCATATTATGCTCTTTGGACTTGACACTCTAGAACTTATTAATTTAGGTAAACAACAAGTTCCCTCGAGGGTCCTCCCATGTCAATACTGTCTTTGCATGCTGGCGTTGTTATTTTCGCATCGTCTTGATTGTTCCACTCGCAGCTGTTGCCATTCAGTGATCCTCCTATGCAGTGTAGCCTTTCATCCTCGCCTCGTTCCTCGGCACGACTATAGCACCGGCACTGCCTGAAGCCTAACGATGCCTATACATGATAAATGACATCTGCAATGTTCCGTGCGTTTTTGCTGTTTCGGGGGACGCTATGTATACGCTCTTGGCATATACGTTGACGTCGTAATGAATGCCTAACTTCTTTTTTGAAGTGTTTCACAGGTCGTACTAAGTCACGTATTACAGTTTCAGCCTAAGAGGCCATCTAAGAAACATTACTTTTCAGTCATGATTCGCTCATTTGTATTGACATATCTTGTCACCGTCTACTTGGCTAACCAGCCCGACAATCATATACTTACTTATCCCGAAGATTTTATTAAAGTTCAGAGGTATTTATGATAGACAGCAATGTAGAAACATCTATACAAAACTATTGAGGCGGCTTTCACGTCTGTGAAATCTCAGTAAACAGCATAGCAGGCAAGCAGGCGCCACTACCTTGCTAACGCAGATTGAGTTCTTCCTTCGTGTTTCTTCATTTTCTTCATGTCACCTTCCTTTCTTTATGTCATTCCACGCCTTCTTTTCTCTTCTCTCTGTCCTCTTTTTCTTTTCACCTCTCTATATATAAAGTACATTCTCCTTTCCTTTCACTACGACCTCAGTTCTCTTTCCCCTACCTTGCCATACTAGACTGTATATGGCGATAGTATTGTTTACCCTATTATCTGCTCCTTTTCCTCCTGTTTTCACTCTTCCTCATCCTTACATCAGTATTTCTCGTTTTCCCTTTCCATACGCTGTAAAAAGCTATACCACGCTTTAGCCTTTACTCTTCTTCTTTTCTTCCTTCTCTAGCTCCCATCGTTCCTCCACCAATCCCTTTCCTTTCAGCCTGCTATACTATACTGTGCACGGGTATGCTATGTTAGGATCTGTTGGCAAATGCCCGATTTCTGTGCCGCATACCTCCCGTTATGCAGCACTGAGCTGCGGCAGTGAGCGGAAGAGACGTCTGATAAAGCGTCTCCGTCTTGATGTAGTAGGAGGATGGGAGCACGAGAGCAAGAAAACAAAAGAGCGCGTGCGCAAACGCCCCACATTGGGCATTGCACAGAAGTGCGCGTGCTCTCTTGGGGACCAGAGCTAATGATAATAGTGGTTTTTTGCAACGCCGCTCGTATGATTGAACTTGTATTGTTGGAAGGCTGGGTGGCTGGATCGTGCACATTTCCAGCTGTATTTCTTGTGTCTTGTCAAAAAAAAATAAAAATAGATAAAGAAAGTATCGCTAAAGAGACATGAAGATATCTCTAACCACTGACTAATTTTTTTCACACGTCTCCATCGTGAAATTTTATGCTTCGATGAACATTACTCTTGCGGTGAGGATCACTTCACGGGAGTTTCCACTTTAGACATCTTTACAGTGCAAATGCAGCTGTGTTCGCAATGCTTCAAAAGGTTCGGTGAGGTTCATTCTTTCTCTATTTGCAGCTTCCAGCGGTTTTTCTACCATGCCCGCTATTTTAGTTTTGTGGCTGAGGTCTTGTTCTGACGAACTTGAGGACGTCGACCGCATTTGTGGCCTAACTTAAATGGTAAATATGAAACGAGAAAATAATTAGGAAATTACATTTAGGAGCGGCTGAAGCAAGCTTACGGGTACACGAGACCTCCACTAGAGCATGCCTAATAATCACGTCGATGACCTGGCCACTAAATTAAAAAAAAACAGGAAATACATCTTACGCTCTCATTTCACTATTTATGACTTATCGTGTTTCTATTGGCACTTGTTTATGCTTATTATTTCAATCAGTATCACAGAAACATTTCGAAAACATCGCTAGGATCTCCTGTGCGAATCGGCAGATCGATGGCAGGGAAAGAAAAATAAATAAACGCGATGGCCCGGCGTACTAAAGTGCATTAACAAATAATCGAAAACACCGAGCGTGCAAGAAGTACTTAAACTACAAAACAATTTCATGGAACTCGATTACATTAAATCGATGTGTTTGTTAGCGATATCACGTGTGTCGCCCGTAGCACAAAGTTCAGGTACCGCACATTACTTGAAGAGAAAATTGCACCCTTATGAAACATATCGGGGCGTATTAGAAGTTAACTTTTCTACTGCAAGTTCGAAATTGAGTATTATTCTCCAGCTTACACTTTATAAAAAAGAAAGTTATCTGCACCGTTATGATCCATGTGCAGATCAAATTACGTCAGGCTATATATTATGGCTGTCGACATGTCAAGCAAACCGGCTTAATCACCGCAGTCATAGCTCTGGCTGGCAGGCGGGATGAGTATAGTTAAGCTACATTCTTCTTCTCAGCGCTACTCAAAGGACATTTTTAAGCTATATGAAAAAGCTTTATAAAAAGAATTTTGCCTGACTTTCTTTAGATTCTTTGACACAGGATTCATTGTAGTCAACGTGTCGCCGTGCCTGTTTTTAGTGTATCCAAGCCAGAAATTTTTCCGAGGCATGGATATACTTTGCTTTGCTGAGGCGATTTATTGTTTTATCTTTTTCTTTTTTGCAAAGAAAAAAAAGATGTCTTGCTGTTATTGAATTCTTCACTACGGCTGTCGTTTATTGCTCGGCGCAAGGTTTGATAATGCCAATAATGACTCACTTAGAAAATGGAATCCATTAAATATGGTATGCTCCAATACAGCTAATGTGAGTTCTTTCTAAAAAATAATAAATCTCACATCTTGGATCAAACCAGAAAGCGAGCTACTGAGTCAAAGTTTAAAGTGATTGGTGTAGTGGGGCCATGGTGCGTTAAAATATGTAGCACACCGTCTAATTGTGGACGATTAGCAACTAAGACACGACAAATAAGTGCGTACGATGATACATGAACAATCACCGACTTCACAAACTTTGCCTATCTTGCTGTATACGGTAGATTCTATAGGCCCGCTTACGCCGCGACATTAACGCAAGACTGAAGGGTGGGGAGTGTAATTATTGTAATTTAACTATTCAAGAAAACGAACGAACACCGGCATGACATGCAAAAAAAAAAATACATCCTGCAACAGAATGCGGCCTTTGATGTAATGCCACCCTGCATCTAATCATTTTCCTCTAACACACAGACAAAAATTTAGAAGTGTTTGGTCTATTGGCCAAATGCAGGCAAGATAATCACGGCATGCCTTGCGCTTGCTCTGTTCTTGCTTCCTTTTCTTTCTTCTTTTGTTTCTTGCTGTTTCCTTTCCCTCTTTCTTTCTCTTGGTTTTGTTCATTCCCTCATCCATTTCTGTCTTTATTTCTTTTCGCATAAGAAAACCGATAACAACGACACTATGGCTGCCACGTACAGAATGTTGTTTGCCCAGTCCTAGGTGCACAGGCACGAGCTCGTTATCATTTCTAAGAAACGTCGACGTAACGCGATCAAGCGTACACAGCAGCGTACATGCCGCAGGCAAACAGCGCAAGGAGGTGGCGCAATTGTTGCGCGAGTACTTGGCGTCAGCGGTATGAACCGTGTTGACGAACCTACGGGGAGGAATAATTTATTCCGCAGGTCGAGCTCGGACTAGCGAGCACAGTCGTACTTTAAATGTGCGTGGGCATGTATTCCAAGGAGGAAGACAATCAGCGGCCGCGTGTCGAGTTCTTGGTATGCACGTTGCTTAGGTAAAAGGTGCGTATTTAGACCAGTGTGTGGTTCCGGCACCAGCCCTTGTTTGCGCGTCCACAGCGCTGCAATTTATAAGATGAAATGCGCCGCCCTTTCGTCGCATGATATACAACACGAGTACATTACGCTAACGTAAAAGAGCTTAGCGAAGACCGCCGATGTTTTCTGACAATTAGAAATTGTGTCTGCAAGATATTTCGGCCAAAAGTGTAACGCATTGTTGTGTCGTTCGCTGGTGCTTTGTCGGGGCAAATGGTACCATTGACATGCACGAATAGCGCGCAATGTGAGATCTGGAAGCGGCAACCTCTTAACAGCGACACCTACCACCGTACGTGTAATTCCGTCCCCCCTCCCCCCCCCCCCCCAAAAAAAAAAAAAAGCTACAGAGATAAAAGCAATGCGTAGAACTAAAATTGGGAAGAAATGTGATCGTCAGGCTTATTTGCTGTGTGTCATGATAGTGTTGTGTGTGTCATGATAGCGTTGTGTGTGATAGTGTTTGCTGTGTGTCATGATAGTGCTGTGTGTCATGATAGGTCTAGTGGCTATGGTACTCGGCTGCTGATCCGACGGTCGCGGGATCGAATCCCGGCCGTGGCGGCTGCATTTCGATGGAGGCGAAATGTTGAGGCCCGTGTGCTGCGCGATGTCAGTGCACGTTAAAGAACCCCAGGTGGTCGAAATTTCCGGAGACCTCCGCTACGGCGTCTTTCACAATCGGAGCTGGTTTTGGACGTTAAACCCCACAAATCAATCAATCAACTCAATGAACTTTATGAATGCACATAACTTTTAAAGATGCATGTGAGGCCTATTCATGGCAACAAAGAAACAGTTGAATATACCTTTCATTGCATTCTTTATTATCATCCTATTTTTCTTCCGACGCGCTTATTTACTTCGTTGCGGTTTAGTTTTCATTAGTTCTTCATTTTGTACTTTTGCTTTTATCGTGACAAAATATCACTCAAGGCAGACCACACGTGGACTTACGCTGTAAATCAGAATTGTGCCAAGAACAGAGTGTTTGCGCCTTTCTCGTTCTTCCGTTGAGCATGAGATTGCGCTTTGGATTCATGGAACTGCAGCCCACATTGAATTGCGACGGAGTCAGATGGAGACCGGAAGGGGGGAGTGCTCCTTCGCACAAGTCCCTCGTGTTACACGCAGTGCAAACCCTCCCTTTTCCACAAGGCCTCCTTTTGGGACATGACCTTTCTGCTACAGCGTACGTCGGTTTTATGATGGCATGAACAACACACCCTTAAACATTACCTGCCACTCCAGATTCTTAATATTATTCATAAGCAGTTTATGCTGCATAATCCCTAAAGGAAACTAAGATTAGGCCGCCATTCCTTTTTTTTTTTCTTCATGCCTTCAGCACAACTTAAACAAGCATATATGCAACGCGAAAGACGCTAATGGTAGTAAATAACTCGCTCAAGTAAGCGCGGTTTAGAACCCGTGAAGAAGAACAATAAACCTAAGAAAAAACTTTGGAAATAGAGTACAAGGCTTTTAGCTGGTCCTGACCTAGCCCACGTTTAACGGCTTCACACAGACGATAGAATATAAAATATGCAGAAAAATACAGCGAATAAAAAGAAAAGCGGTTTGTCGCACTACCCTAGCATATAGCGGCGCTGTCCCCGCTCGACCCGTTCGCGCTTAATATTTACGGTGGCGTAGCTGTTCAGAACACTAAAAGCTTCGTAAAGCTATGGCCACCCTATTAAATCTCACTACGGCTCGCACACTGTGCTCTTTGGCTGGGGTACTTTAGGATCTCCTATCACCAAAGACAAAATTAACAAGGATAAAAATGCTAGGTATTATATGGGCGAAGTGCTCATAAAATGAAGCAAACTATAAATAGAGCAGCAAGACACGACTTACCGAATTTTTCTTTACTGCGTAAGCTGAAGGCTTTTGGCTATTTATCGTGGCCATATGAGCTTTTCTTCTATCCATGCGTTACCCTTGAGATCAAATCAATGTGCTCACGTAAACTGATTGAAGAACCAGATATACACGTTAAACTAATACACTAAGGTTGCAGAGACCTCTAAATAAACTCAATATTGATTGCATTAAGTGTTATGTAAAAGTGTATGAAGAATATAAAAGTAATATCTACCTAACAAAAAATTATGCGTTTATTTATGAGACACTTGCCCCTAAGATAGGCTGTACTATATATATATATATATATATATATATATATATATATATAGTTCGGAAAGACGACTTCCCTGAGCCGAATAAATATTTTCAAAAGAAGACATTCACACGATTAACAAAAACAATATAACTTTACAGTAAAATTATTTTGTTGTTGTTAATCGTGAATATATATATATATATATATATATATATATATATATATATATATATATATATATGAGATGTGTAAGCACGTTTCGCGACATTTGGCCATGTTCTCCCTTTTTTCCTTTTTTACTGGTTTAGCCTCTAGCCGACGCCCATTGCACGTCGTTGCTGCTCGAAACATTATAACATCTATTGCCCGCAATAATTTCATAAGCCAAATTGCTCTGTAGCATATTGATACGTTATCTCCGTGGTTGTAACAACTTTCCCTGGCCTAGCCAGGCCATCGGTACTGGGAGGGTAAAAAAGAAACGAGCACAGCAGGAAACAGCAACATTTCTGACACGAGCTTCTTTCAGCATCAATTTCTAGAGGTAGTGACCCTGACGCGGGAACAACAAACTGCAAGCAGATACAGCACTCCGGCGAATAACAGCTCGAGCCTTCTTTCGAGCTCGAGTGGCAGCTAAGGCAAAGAAGTAAGTGCGGTGCTTTCGACTTCGGAATGCTCCCGCTTGCAACTCCACTTAGGGCTAAGTGCTTGTGTGTGAAAGCGCGAAGAGACCGATCGAAAGGCCACTCACGAGACACCACGCACAGACGTTCACCGTGATTTTCTGCCCTGAGAGCGCCAAAGAGCAATGTCAGTGCCGGGTTACTGCTCCAGAGTCAATGTTCGTAGGTGCATGGCTAAAAGAAAGTGCAGAACTCACTGCTTCGCAACCTGCTCTTGCTTCTGTGGACGATGATGCTTTTCTAGTGGCATTGATCGCCGGTTGGCTGCAGTCAAGGAATAGGACAGGTTGTCTACATTGTTTCCCGTCACCACCTGCGTAAGATCGATTGTTTCTTTCGAAACGTGAAGAGCCACAACACGGATCGATATTGTTCGGTTAGGATCTGTTGGCTAGAGTGATGTAAGTGCAGGGGTGACATAAAAATACAATGAAAGTGGTCTAAACAATGTACTAAACCTGCTTCAGTCGTTTCACGTCAACGACCTCACTTCTGTGCAGTGCGTATACAATGTAAAAGAGTGTTGCACATTTTCTTTGTACATTTTTCAAATATTTTCAATGTAAAAGAGTGTTGCATATATTTCTGAAGGTCGAGACCTCAGTCCACTTTTTCCTTATATTTTAGTTGTCGTTTTTTTCTATCGTCAATCAAAGGCAGGCGCTCTGAGGCCGACTTCAAGCACAAGACCTTTGAAGCCAACACGCCAAGGATCACAAAACAGTTGAACACGATAGGCCCACCTGTGTAATAGTCGGGCACACTGCATGAGGCACGAGTCCCCAAACGTCCGTGTATTTTCACCCTGATTTGGTCAATGACCGCTACTCTTCTTTACTGTATGAGACACTTTACACCAGCTTTCGGAACTTCTTTTGGAGTAGAATAATAGGAGAACCATGTAGTAATTTTAAAGATGCTGGTGAAATAATGCTTTTGGAAAAGCTGACTTTCTCGACGACGAAATGTAAGAAGTATTAATATAAGGAGTGACAACTGCTTCGAGACTGTTTCAGCATGCCAGGCCAAGCGGTTAACAGGAATGAATGTGCACTTCTGGCCATTTGTAGCGGTGATGAATGTGCTGGAAATGTTCTTATAGACAGCTCAGAATAATTATGCTGGACAACGAGGTGGCTGTAGTGTCCCGAGCGGAGCAGTAGTGGGCCACTCGCGCTGAAAGAAGCTCAAGTGCATGTTGGAGTACCGCGTGTCTTGTTTTGACAGATGTGCGTTTTTAAACAAGAAAGGTATTATCTTCTGCTTAATAAAGAGTAAAGCGTATCCATTTCGTATATTGTGCGGGAGTGTTCCTTTATTCCCCCCCCCCCCCCTTTTTTTTTTTTTGGAGGGAAGGGAGGGAGGAGGATGGCAGGATAACTGCACATACCCAACTAAGGAAGAAAGGCTTGTGCACTTGTAAAGTAACATGTCGGCATGTTGGGAAAGTTTCTGTTGTGTAAATTAGGGGTATGATGGAGGCGGAAACAAAACACAGGCTGGCTCATAATTGGCAGATATATGTCCGAGCTTGCTCGATATAGCACCGTACTATCGCACAAATAAACGTAGAGCGTAGATTAATAATACCAAGACATCGTCTATCCACAATAATCAAGCAACGGGCGAGCTTTAAATGCTTTGCGCTTTGATAGGGTGTGTTTCACCAGTAGTCTACATAGTGGATTTTAATGACATTTGAGTATCTCACGTAGACTTTCTTTCATTTCTAAAAAGTAACAACAGCGTGTGCTACCTTTCACAAAAACAGAAAGAATTACACGAGTCAATATGAACAGACTCAAGTACACTGAAACTTTCTGTGTCTTTGATGTAAATAATACTATATAACACTCTATTGCTACAGCACATTTTGCAGAGAAGTAAGACGGTTGGTGACTTTCTTAAACAAAGCACTATTGTAGCTATAACATGTAGTAAATGCTCCGATTCTATTTGGAGAACATTCGCAATTTTGTTGAAGTCGCTCCGATGTGGCCGACAGGCAACGCTAAAAATGTCAGGAGCCGGTGCGTTCGCATAGCGTTCGTTTTTGAGCACTTCACGAAGTTTAGCTTCATCCATGTGAATAAAACATTTGCGACCGAAGCAAAGATAAAAATGTAACACAGTACACAGCAACACAGGAGCTGATGCCAAGTTTGTTGTCATTGGCGCGGTATTTAATATTTGTTATTTGTATTAATAGAAGTTTTGCGGTATTGTTTTGAAAACAGCCTTTATTTCGAGAGGCGTGCGGTATGAAGTAGGCTGTAATCATTCCAAACTCCACGCTGAGCGGGCTTTGAAGATTCAAGTCCACATAAAATGTGAGCTCCAGATTAGTGTCCAGTCAATGAGTTTTGGTGCACTGCCGTTCTATCTTTCTTCTAATGCAAAAATTTCATATCACCAACAATTTTACAAATGCACCTTCGAATCACCAAGAACTGCACTAGAATTATAAAGCGGCTAGAATGAAACGTGAAGGATTGAGAGTGCTATGTGTAATCTACTTGGATGGAGCTGAACAAAGCTGACCTAAATCCTTGCGCCTCGACTTCTCCTCATCAAAAACACATCCAGCCTTTGGCGCATATAACGCAGTATCTACAAAAAAAAAAAAAACAGACCCGATTAAGCGCACTCTGCTATATATGGGACAGCCGGTAGATGTCCTTTAACCGCCGTGTAAGGCACGAAACTTGCAGCGTATATTGGTCTTTTGAACCATATAATACTGTGCGGAGAACTATTCAGGAGCTTGAGTTACGGTGCGTAATAAATGCGGCTTTAGATACACCGGCCCTGGGATACAACCACAAGGACTCCTCTTTCAGCGAGGAGTGCAATTTCAATGCGATTAGCTTTGTGGAGTCTAAAAAGCCCAAGCCTGTACGCACTGGTAATGAGATGGACAAACCCGCTTTGTTGCATGATTGCCCTGTGTTGTGCATGTGTTAGTATAGTTAGATACCCTTCTTCCATCCTGAATAAAATGAGTTGGTAGTTGGCGCTCTGTGTGTCTGCGGGTCCCTCTCTTTGTCTGTTGTTTTAGCGCTCTGTAAGTTTGTGTACTAATCCGAACCAACTAGCCCAAGAAGAAGTTTTATGAACTGTATGCTAAATAACGCACCTAGCTAAGCTAAGCAGAACGCGGTCATTAAATTCTGCTCATAAAATTTTTGCTATAAGAGCAATAACCTAAAGCTTCCAGATGGATTTCTTAAGCAATAGCTTTGAAGACCTTGAATGCTGCGGAGAGACAGGAGCACACGGTTTTAGTTGTGGCTTCCGTTAGTGCAAGCCGTTCATCGTGTAATAAATAAAACATCACTAAAGCTATCCATCTAAAGAAGGCTAATTGAATATCAGGACCCTGACGAATACCTTGTGAGCTCCGTACTGAGCTTTCAAAAGGTTATCTTGTATCCTCCCAAGCGGTGGTCTCCTTAAAGAAACTTAAAAGCCGCCGACAGCGCAATCCACGCGTGAGGTGATCGCCCCTGTAACTCCTTCCTAATATAGCTCATCGATCTCTCGGACAAGTTTATTTTCAGGGCCACTTAAGAGCTGATTCCTTCAGTTGTTTACGTTCTCAACGAATGGTTTTGCACTCGCGAAAATGCCTATTTTATTAGGGCTGAAGTCGCAACGACGTCAAGCCTTCTTGTGCAACTTCTTGGAAATCTCCGGCTCCCACGACATAAATGCAATAAAGCAAATACCGCCCTATCATTATTGCGTCACTATGAAAACCCTGCTGCGGGTGAAAAGAACCTACACATCATGTGAGTGCATTCATTTCAGCTACGCGAGTTACAGAGCCGCTAGTCTTGTCTAACTAAATGACAGGAGTAGCTGAGACATGGAGCTCCTGCTTATAAGGATGTTGATAGCAGGAAAGTATAGAATAAAAGCCCTGCAGATCCCACGCGTTGCGGGAATCGATGTCGTGCGAAGCTGTCATCGGGGAAACTGCCTATGACGAATTTTCAACATATTACACCGGGTTTTGTCCACTTCTCACACAAAAACCACACTTGCAGTCCAATCAGAAACCAGGAAATGTCTTTCCCTTCAGCTTCTGATTGGCTGTCGTCGAGATCTTCGTCCTTACATCCCTACAGCCAATCCCTCGATGTGCACTCGTCTCTCCCACGTCGATCGCCGGTGCACCTGTCTCTCCCTCCTCGAAGTCTGGCGCCGGCCAGTCGTGAAAGCGTGCTCGGTGCCTGGATCCCAGGTCCGAGCCGACGGGTCATTATCGTTAATTGCGTGTCCGTCAGTTCCGCAGAACACGTGTTGGTGTTTCCCCCGCGATGCTGCACGTCGCTTGCTTTCCCGACCGCGGTCCTTTGTCCGCTGGACGCAGCTCTCCAAGGACAAAATCGGTCGTGTGCTATTTATCTTCCTCAAGTGCAATATTTGACTACACATATGGTTTTTCTGCTGAGAATAGGCAACTTGGACGGTGCCTTGTAAACGCTCGCCATTCTCATATTTTCGCAACTTCCTGCAAGACATTGAACGTCTCATGGCAGTTTGACCACCCAAACATTCCTGAAGTTGAAACGCCGGAAGGCTAAAGATGGTTGCGAACAAAACGAGCATACTTTTTCAAAAAGGAAAAAAAAAAAGGAAGTAGAATCTGGACAGGAAGTTCGGGTTGGTACGCATTACTTCTACTATATTTTCTTTCTTTTTTTCTCTCCTTTTGCAGTGAGCCATTCCTTTTCATGGGTGGACTACAAACTTCAGCCTAAGTAAACAGGATAGCCAGCCTGAGACATATCCTTTTTTTGTTTTTTTAAGGAGAAAGTGAGATTCATGCCTTTGGCACTTTTATTCGTTACGTCTATCCAAATAGAGACAAACAGTATCTTTTGTTTACTGAAATGGCACTCCACTGCAAATGATGCCTCTTCTTTACGGAATCGCCGGAGGCGTTTTGCCGCAAAGGGATGATAAATACACTGTCTTCCAAGTAAGTGTTCCCTATTCTCGGCAGAACGTGCCTCTCCGTCTAGTGGGACTTATTACGAAAGTCTGGGTCATGGGAGCACTTTGTTTCCCTTCTGACAGAAGCAATAAAACGTGGCACGGAATGCCTACCCTTGTGGGTTCAGCTAGAATTGGCACTACTCCACCGGGAATGACAAAAACAGGATATATGCATGAACCCCGAACTGCTTCGTGCTCCATTTTGTCCCATAAACATGGTCATGCGGATGTTAGGCTCTGTACGCAGGCTACTCGTGTGCTAAGGCGTGCAATGCAAGAAGTAGGACGTGCTGAAAGCAGAAAGAAAACGACAAGAAGTTTCAGCGATAAAAAGAACATTGATAAGAGGACTTTCTCTGAGTAGTTCCCATATGATGACTTGCAAAAGAACAATTGAGTATCCCGGTTTACCATCGTAAAGACAAGCGGAATGCAAATCTAGAAACGTACGTACCACAAGAAGCAAGTAAAAGGATCAATACTTTTCATGTAAAATAATGTGGACGGACATAAACAGATCCCTGCAACTTATAGTGACATAAGTGGCGTAAATGCCGATGCAAATGCCTTAGTAAGTGTCAAATCATAGTCATTGAAAACTGCAGCAACATATAAATTGCTTCCGGAGGCTTATTCTTCAGATCCTAGCTTGAGGCACCTCGGCAGAATCTCTTCCAAAGTAGAAAGAAGAATCATGAAAAACTGAGCGCCTACGAATATGCAGGATATCTTGGTCCTATTTTCCTTTCAGAGGCAGCTCTGCTTAAAGCGAAAGCCTTAGAACCGCACGTTTCAAGCTACCGTTGTAACATTAAAAAACTTACGTGATCCACTTGCGCATACCAATGCTTGCGAATACCTGCATTCCCCATCCCAAGATGTGCGGCTATGCACTGCTCGTGATTGGTAATGTATAGCGTAATGCCTAACGTTAAGTGTAACTCAATGCATTACTATATATACACCATGCTTCACAGCGTTCCTCGTAACTTCAGCAGCAAATCAGAAGGTATTTGAACTTTAAAAAGTTCGACAGCACGTCAACAGAAGTTCCTGCTAGGGTTTCGCCTTCAGATTCTGGGAGAGTTCTAAGCACACTTCCTGATTACTATCACTGTCATCTTTTTAACCCCTCTCCCCCTTTCTCCCCATTGCAGGGTAGCAAACCGGAGACTAATATCTGCTTAACCTCCCTACATTTCCTATTCATCTCTCTCTCTCTCTCTCTCTCTCTCTCTCTCTCTCTCCAAATTATTATTTTTATTGGTTTTGCATATTTGCGATATGCCAAATTTCATATCATGCGATGCTCATCTAGAAAGCAGGGAAGTACTTCGTTCAGTATTTCCCTCTTGTTTTAGCTTAACGAACGGGTCAAAGGTGTACCGTTACTGAGCTTACTTATTCTTTCTTAAAAGAGATCACTGTTACGCATTCTGGCCTCTTTACTACGTTAAAAATAATAACTGGGATTTTACGTTACAAACCCATGGCATAAGTTTGAACTGCGCCCCGTACTGGAGGACTCCGGAGTAACTTTCACCACCACCGCTTATTTAACGTGCACATAAATGTAAGTACGCGGGCGTTTGCTGTATTTCGTCGAATGTAAATGCAGCCGCTGTGACAGGTATTCGATACCGCGACCTGGTGGAACGTAAGCCCTAACCGCTAGGCTACCCGGCGTGTCTCACCACTGCGTTCGTCCGATAAGAAGCGATTAGTCATAATTTTCCGCGTAAAGCGTCATATAGCACGGGAAGGCGGTAGAGAAGAACGAGTAAGCCTTGAATAACTGATTACCGAGCTTGACAGTATACGAACTAGGTCATAGGAAAAATTGGGCACGTGTTAGTGACGTGATCTATGTAGAGCCGGGAGTGAGGCACAGACTGCACAGGCGGTGAGAATCCTTGTGTGTTACGTGTACCAAGACCTATTATTAACCGTTAAAAAGCAGAGACCTCGCGTATGCATTTTAAAGCGCGTAAAATAGCGGGCGCCGAAATTATTTTTTTTTCAGTGTGTCTGTTTCTTCACAGCCTTGAGCTTTAACGGTTAAAAATGCTTAATTGTCGCACGAAATATCCACTCGTACGTATAATGCCACCCAGTTCGCAATTCCAGAGTGTTTGGGCAGATTTTTTAAAGAGGGCTTACACTGAATGTAAGAGAATACCAGCTGCCGTATGCTTGAGAACTGAGCATAAAAGCCGCAGTACCTTCCAAGATGACACCTATATGTACCATGTGACTTCGTTACATAGCTTCGATCTCACATAAGTTGCATGTAAGTACATATCCCGAAACCAAGCGAGTAGCTTTATAACATCAGGAGGACGAAGAAACTGCAGTGACATGTTTCGCCGCAGTCTTATAAATATACAGTACACCGTCATGCCAAGACATACCGATTTGGTTGCCTTATGCGCTTCACAGTGCTGTATGTAACTCCGCGTGAAGCTAAATTGGACCATTCCAGCTTATAGCGGTATGTCATTGGTCTGATTTTCATCTCAAGTGTGCATGCTCGAGCAGATATGCTTGTTAAACCAAACCGAAAGTTTTGGTGATCTATATTATATGTAGAGGATTTCTTCGAGAACTTAAGTCGGTTTGGACCGTCTCTGTCTGTCTGTCTGTCTGTCTGTCTGTCTGTCTGTCTGTCTGTCTGTCTGTCTCTGTCCGTCCGTCCGTCCGTCCGTCCGTCCGTCCGTCCGTCCGTCCGTCCGTCTGTCTGTCTGTCTGTCTGTCTGTCTATCTATCTATCTATCTATCTATCCATCTATCTATCTATCTATCTATCTATTATCTATCTATCCATCTATCCACCAACTTCTGGGTGCACTACTAGTCGTCTCGTTCCCCTAGTGTACACCAAAATTTGGATGAGTACGAATCCATTACGAACGCGAATGATTCATCTTTACATCACTAACATGACCTACTTGTGTACGCCCCAAATAACGATACTAAAATCACGTCTGGCTCACACCCGTAGTGCTCTGCTCATGGCATATGGGTATGCACCAGAGGTGTTTGAATCTTACACGGCCTACACAATTAAGGACAAACTAAAACATCCATTTCGCGTATCATTTAAGCATACTTATATACCGTTTTCCGTAGCTGGCGACTGAGATGCCCATTTAAAAACCACACAGACACAGCCCAGCGCGCTGCGACCTCCGAAGGCAACCTACCAAGCTGTATGAGCGTAATAACCGAACCAGGGTCCCCGAGGCGTCACGCAGACATGCTACCGCAACGCTATGGTGGCTCCTCCCCCACATACGGCAAATAAAGAATTGCGCCAGCTCTAGTGAACATGGTGCTTCTCTAACGTCAATTGCGCTTGTTACGTATGTTATCACAGCAATTCAATTGACAATAAATGTCTTCCACCATTACTCGGCATGCTTTTGTCCTGGTTCTCTCGATTCCGTAGAAGCCCCGTTACAGTAGTCTAGTGGCTATAGTACTCGGCTGCTGATCCGAGGGTCGCGGGATCGGTTGGTTGCATTTCGAGGGAGGCGAAATGTTGAGGCCCGTGTGCTGTGCGATGTCAGTGCACGTTAAAGAACCCCAGGTGGCCAAAATTTCCGGAGCCCTCTGCTACGGCGTCTCTTATAATCAGAGTTGGTTTTGGGACTTTACACCCTACAAAACAATCGATTCCGTAGAACAACTCTACCGAATGATGCTTGTGATGCGCATATCAACTCATCGTAGCTTGCATTTCTTTTCGGAAAACAGGCATCCGTGTTGCGCACTAACGTCAGCGCCAACATTGCGTCGCACCATGAGCTACCATTCAGTCGCCACGGTGCTGTTGAGTTTGTTAGCCCACAAAACTGTTCACGCACTTTGCACGACAATGCCAGAATTGTCTTCGGAGATTTCCTCGCTAAATTCTTTGCATGACAGCGATTCCCATGATTCGTGGAATCCACAATACTTTTTAACAATTCAAATGTCAATTTCAGAATATAATTTATTCTTCATACTGTAGGCGTTTATTATGCACTTCTTCCTCATCTGTACATTATCATCATCATCCTGCTGTGGTTGATCATCTTCAGTGCCTCGGGATCATCATTATCGTGTGTGGGCCTTGGCAGGTTCGATGCCGAGTAGCAGGCCCTAATAAACGTCGTTGCAACCGAGACGTCATTCTTGGCGGAGTTCGCTTTTCAATCTTCAGTCCTCTCTCTGGTCAGTCTACCACCTGGGCTTCGCTCCGGCCGCCGCTTGCGCTCACTGTCCGCCAGCATGGATCACGACCTTCCACCCTCCGCTTCTACCGCTACCGCTTCTGTGACACGTCAAGCCACACCTATGTCGTCAGCAGCCATCAGCGTGACCCTCACCTCTTCGCTGGTCTTCGTGGGGGAGGTGTGGAGGACTGGCTGGACGACAACGAACGAGTAAATTCCGGTAATCATTGGGACAACCCTCTCAAGCTCAGCCATGTCTCCTTCTACCTGACGGGCGTGGCGAAGACATGGTTCTTCAACCACGAGGTAGACTTGACTGAATGGCCTACCTTTAAGGAGCATTTTCGCCAAGTCTTTGGTACTTCTGCAGTTCGGTCAACGATCGCATAGAAAACCCTCGATACTCGTCAGCAACAACCAGGCGAGTCTTACACATCATACATCGAGGATGTTCTTGCCCTCTGTCGCCGGGTGAGTGCATCTATGTCAGAGTCGGACAAAGTACGTCACATCATAAAAGACATTCGAACCGTCGCCTTCAATGCCCTGGCAGTCAAGAGCCCTAGCTACAACCGCTGACATCGTCACAACGTGTCAGCGAGCGCCTGGACGAACTTGAGTCTGTTCGCCTTCAGTGTGACGTCGGGGAATATTCTACGACGGATCCACAACTGCGCGTCATAAGGGCGATGATACGCGAGGAATTACAATCGATGGGCTTGACATCGCCATTGGTTTATGACAGTCAGTCTTCTGGCATGGGCTTGCGAGAGGTCATCAGAGAGGAACTGGCGTCCTTGACCTCCACTTCCCACGTGCAGCCCTCAGTCTCTTGTCCCCTAGCACCGTATGCGCAAGTCGCTGCCTTCCCAACGGGCCACGTCAACTCAACGGTGCCTCTAACAACCTATGCGTCCATTGCTGCGGCGTCTTCAGCGAACATATGCTGTCAATGCTGCCTGAACCTCACCGCACATCTCACCGCACTGGCTCCCGGTGCACCGTGCCCTCTGTACTACCCGCCTTGGCGTCCTCCCCGTCCCACGTGCTATTATTGTGGGCATCGCGGGCATATTATTGTGGGCATCGCGAGCATCGCGAAAGGCATCGCCTTTGCACCCGGTGTGGTCCGGTTTCACAATGGCACTGCGCTCGTCACCGCTACGAACTCAACGGCAGAAAAAATCCTGCTCCCGCAAAGCACCACAGTGGCTTGCGTGGCCGAAACAGGGCCCGTTTGCGTTATGCCGCTTAACCCTGCCACCTCCAGTGACTGTCTTCTTGGTTCCACCGCTTCTCCGCCTGCCCTTACTGCAGCCATTAGCAGTGACCTGACACCTTCACAGATGCAGCAGCTGCTTGCTTTGTTAAAGAAATACGCGAATTCTTTTGATGTATATTCTTCGACTTTGGGCCAAACAACCGTTGCAATGCATCGCATTCAGACAGGTGGAACATTTATCGTGCGCCGACGTCCGTACCGCGTGTCTCTGGCCGAGCGAAAAGTCATAGAAGAAAACGTCGCCTGACATGCTACAGCAGAACGTGATCCGACCCTCAAGTAGCCCTTGGACATCTCCTGTCGTTTTGGTCCGGAAAAAACAATGGTTCATACGCTTCTGTGTAGATGACAGGGCCCTCAATAAGATTACTCGAAAGGACCTATACCCTATGCCACGAATTGATGACTCCCTTGAATCGATACAAGGAGCAGAATACTTTTCCAGCCTCGATTTGCGTTCCGGCTATTGGCAGATCCCCATGCATGAAGCTGACAAAGAGAAAACAGCGTTTTCCACCCCAGGTGGCCTTTACGAATTCAACGTAATGCCTTTCGGGTTATGCAAAGCACCTGCGACTTTTGAGCGCATGATTGACACCGTGCTGCGTGGCCTGAAATGTAAAACATGCCTGTGCTACCTGGACGATATTGTCGTCTTTTCGTCGACGTTTCCTCAGGACCTGTAACGCTTGGAGGAAGTTCTAAAGTGCCTTGCCGAAGCTGGTCTTAAGCTCAACACGAAAAAGTGTCGCTTCGCCAGCCTATCTATTAAGGTCTTCGTGTATGTTGTGAGTAAGTACGGCATCCGCCTTGACCCTGAGAAGATTTCGGCGGTCCTTCGCTTCCCTCGCCCCGAAAGACCCAAAGATTTGCGAAGATTCCTTGGCTTTGCTTCATATTTCCGTCGATTTACACGAAACTTTGCCTCCATCACTGCGCCACTGCACAAACTACTTGCGTCTGGTGTACCGTTTCTCTGGTCGCAAGAGTGTGAAGCAGCCTTTGACACTTTGAAGGGCGCACTGACGTCGGGACCCGTGCTTTGCCATTTTGATGAGACAGCACCGACGCTCTTGCGCACCGACGCGGTGTTGGCGCCATTCTTCTGCAACGCGACAACTCTTCACGAGAGAGAATGATTGCATATGCGAGCCGCGTACTCACCGACGCCGAGAAGAACTACACGATCACTGAGCAGGAGTGCCTGGTGGTGGTTTGGCCCGTACAAAAAGTTTCGACCCTACTTGCACGGGCGTCATTTTACAATTCTTACGGACCACCACGCTTTATGCTGGCTCTCCTCGCTCAAGAACCTGAGTGGACGCCTGGGCCGCTGGATTCTCCGACTGCAAAATATGACTTTGACATTGTTCATAAGCCTGGCAAAACACACCAAGACGATGACGCTCTCTCTCGTTGCCCGTTTCCTGCGCAAACTCCCGAAACCTCGACAAATGCGTCGCACAGAAGCTCCTCAGCTGTCACTTTTACTCCGGTCTCCTCTCTAGCCTCAATAGACCGCTTTTCTCCGGCCAGCGATCAAACATTCGCTTCTCGCCAACGGGCTGACCCTTATTGCTGGCGCATTAGGGACTACATATCTGACGCCGTTCACCCACCTAACGCGCGACTTCGCCGCCAACTAACTTCAGGCTACACAATTCCGTGCTGTATCGGCCCATTTACCATCCTGACAGCCAACGCTGAGTGCCCGTGCTGCCACGTTGTCTTTGTGCACCGGTCCTTGAAGAATTCTACGACGACATGACTGCTGGACATCTAGGTTTTCATAAAACTTACCATCGCATTCGAAGCCGTTTCTATTGGCCAGGCCTTTCTACTAGCGTGGCGAGGTACGTCAGTTCCTGTTCACCGTGTCAGCGTCGCAAACTCCCAACATCCGCCCCTGCCGGCGAGTTTATCCCGTGTCCCCTCGCAACATTCGAGGTTGTTGGCGTCGACGTCTACGGACCCCTTCCTGTCACTGCCGTTGGAAATCGATGGATAGTGACCGCCATCGACCACCTCACATGCTACGCAGAGACATCAGTGATTATTGGCTCAGCTTCGGAGGTTGCCGACTTTGTCCTCGAAGC
Organism: Hyalomma asiaticum; assembly: GCA_013339685.2. Lineage (NCBI taxonomy): Eukaryota > Metazoa > Arthropoda > Arachnida > Ixodida > Ixodidae > Hyalomma > Hyalomma asiaticum. Next base: position 92,078,105 of record CM023482.1, on the reverse strand, counting down.
TATAATTCTCCGCCACGGCGCGTATATCCAGCCTGACCACAAAAATTGGGATAAGCTTCTCCGTTTTGTTACGCACGCCAAACGGCCGTTCAGCATACTACCGGCTACTCACCATTTTACTTAGCTTATGGACGGTCTCCTACCTCCATCTTCGAGGCTTCTTTCTTCAAATTTCCCATTCCTCTCTCTACATCGTCCAGCGAAGCATTCGTCTCACGACTCGCCCAGTGCCGCCAGCGTGCTCGCATAAATACAGAAGCCAGACACCAAGACCGCAAGATCATTTATGACACATCCCATCGAGCTGCATCATTCCCATCTGATGACGAGGTACTCCTGTTGACGCCCTTGCGGACTCCTGGCTTGTGCGACAAGTTCCAGCCAAAATTCATCGGGCCATACATTGTACTGGAGCAGACATCACCCGTCAATTACCGTGTGACTGCAGGTTGTCGCCCAAACAGACCGCCGTTGTCGAGGCACCGAGGTCGTTCACGTCTCCCGCATGAAACCTTTCACGCGGCGTTATCCGTCGCCTTGAGCCGCGGCCAGCATGGCCGCTTTCATGCAGGGGGGGAAATAGTGTAGGCGTTTATTATGCACTTCTTCCTCATCTGCACGTTATCATCATCATCCTGCTGTGGTTGATCTTCATCTTCAGTGCCTCGGGATCATCGTTATCGTGTGTGGGCCTTGGCTGGTTCGATGCCGAGTAGCAGGTCCTAGTAAACGTCGTTACGACAGAGACGTCATAATACTTCGAATTGTGCGTAAACACTGTTTCCCTTACACAGCGTTTCTACCATAATAGCAGCGCGCTCACTTCCAGAGACCACTGCAACACGTGTCGTCACGGGATAATAACAACGGGGAAGAAAGGTCACTGGTATATTCATTACTACACCTACCAGCGTAGTATCTCCTGAAATCTTTTTCGAGATTTTTGTCTTATAGGACGGACCCACATTTATTTTGTGTTTTCTGAGACGGCACATTTACGAGTAAATTTCATAAGCTGAAGCTGTGTGCTTGCTGAAGTCAACAGAAATATTTTTCCTGTAGTGGTCTAGAAAGTTCATGGCTGTCGTAGATATTCCCGTGCTTTTGCGGCAGACAGGAAAAGAACGAATTCGCAAGCGAGCCACTTGTTTCCACGTGCAACGTAAGCACTTACGTTTTAAGGCATCCTAGCAAGCGCAGCACTTTGAACTGAACGCTACAAGCGATGCTGTCTATTCTGCAATATCTTTGAACTGTCGACGTACTAAAAAAGTAACAGCTGCTGACTACGCCGTTGCGAGTTCAAGCAGTTGTAGTTTCAAAGTGGTTCTCTTCATACATGTTTCGCATAACAATACGTCTACTATATCAATTTCATTTGTATGTAGCGTCAGTTATAGCAAATAAGGTAAAGTGTAGTGATCCTAGGTACGTGCAAGAGAGCATAGACACCAACTTGATAAAGACAAAAAAAAAAACAAGATGTTAACTACTCAATAACGGCATACTAATACTTGGTCTCGTTTAACATGCCACAACAACGATGTGGCTATGAGGCACGTCGAGGTGCAGGGCTCTCAAGATTTCGGCTAGCTGGTGTTCACTGACGTCGCACAGTACACGGAGCTCTAGCATGTCCCCCGCATCGAAATGCGAAAGCCACGGTTATGATACCCGCGTGTTTGTATGCATGATTCATGGGTCAACATGGGCTGAGGGCTCTTTTACGATTCATGTAAAGGGAAATCGTACAACGTTTGCCCAAGCTCCCTAACGTTCCTTGTTTGTATCAATAACTTGAATACATGTAGATCATTCCGTTATAAATTGGGATAAATTTTAAACAGACACGGAAAAGGTGCATGCGAGATGAAGTGCTGCGCTGGAAAACATATCGTACGGTTCAATGTTCTGCTCCTAAACAGTGGCCTATGGGGTCTGCAGTGGACGAGGTTTGTTTGTCATTACCCAACTGGTTGTCAAACGTTGACACTGTGGCAAATGAATCTCGGCCTTGTTCAGTAGCGCGGGGCCACAAATACAAGATTCACGAAAGATTAGGACGCTGGAAAGCATTGGTTGTCAGAGCACAAAGCCACAATATTAAGCTTCGCCAATTGGAGCCTTCGTTCAGTGCCTTCCCTTTCGTCTTCTTTGCTTCCCTGTATTTATTTACTTCGGCCTCGGGTACTTTTGCTCAAGTGACTTGCTTTCACTGAATGCAAAATAGGCACATAGGCATCGTATAAAAGCAATACACATAATACCCTCATCGACGTTATGGAAAGCTCCCATATTTCTTGGTTGTCGTGTCTCAATCAGCGCAACGTTTCCGCCCAGCCACTTCCTGACGCCCAGCCGTCTATGATGTATACCACGCTTTCGCCGAACCTTCTCTTGCACGACATTTGAAGAAGCATCTCGCAGGAGCTTGCCGGCTTTTGCTATTGACTGTGGGCTTGGTCGAGGCAGGACCCGATAAATGTCGGCCATTTCTACGACGCAGCAACCCGACGACTTAGGCTACATACAGCAGAATAAGAGAGAGATAGGGAGTTACTCGGCCGCCGTGATGGACTGGCTTCGGCTAACGACGGGACGCATTTGCACGTCTACCTGAGACGCCCTCGCCTCTTCGCCGTCAGAGTATTTTTCGTTCGATCGCGCCTCTCCGGGTGCGTCTTACTCCACAGCACATCATTTTGCCGGGAGTGTTTCGATGTTCCGAAAGTCGGCATTCGACGATGGCTAGAATGCGGCATCGTGGCGATTGGATAGCGTTAACATCCTCGCCCCGATGCTATGGGTGACCCGTCATAACGAAATTTTACTTTCGCGCGCATTCTACCTTACTAAGCGTCCTTTGCTCTTAAGGTTGGTGCTCTTGGTATTGTGTAAAGATAGCAGAAGAGAAACTAGGGGCGAGTTCGCTGAAGCTCATATTGACAAATAGCAGCGTTTACTACGCAAGAATACGGCCAGAAGCACAGGACACGAACCCTGGACTCTCAACTGAAACATATGCATCCGTCGAAACATGAAACATGAAACATATGCATCCGTCGAACTGCCGACATGAACAACTATCGCTTTGCGTAGTGCAGTCACTATATAATGTCGTAAACACCAAGTGATGCCGATTAGAGGCACGTGCATCAATACAAGCAGCAAAGGAAAGTAGTACAGTTTTGCCGTTCCGATTATATAACTGCCTCCGCTTGAAAAGATGCTGCCTTTGTGTATCAGTGCAGCGGTGCGCGCCGCCGAAAACCATTACGTTATTATGTAAACAGCACAGGTGCAGGTGGAAATGGGAGAGAGAGAGAGAGAGAGATAGGAAGACGGACTACAGGGCTCCTTTTCACTCTATTGGGTTAATACTTATCGCCTTTCGCACTTCAAGAATAGGATAACGTAAAGTTGAAGTAGGCCTTTAGTAATGCTTTAATACAGCTGTCCCATTTACTCAGCACACATTACTGCGAAAGTTAATCGTCGCAACTAAGTAATCGTGTCGGCACATCAGAAATAATCTACCTAACGTTATATTCGAAAGAAAAAATTCGTTCATGTAAAGGACTTAAGTACAAAGTTATTCCAGTTAATATCATTCTGACTTCACAAAGAGATGCTCTTAGGACGCTGTTCAGGGAAGTTGCGTTCTCAGAGTTCCGTAAGACTGTTTTGTGTCTGCAGTAACATAACAAAGTTAATGCATATCAGTTACCCTATGGTTTATTTCTCAGCAATGAGCTTTACAGACGTATGGCAGTCGATCGAACCAAATAAGAAAAAAAAAGCTCTCGGGCCAGCCCAGAAGACGCAGCACAGACACAGCGTGAACTAGACTTTATTGCCTGCTCTTTGATTTTTCTCTCACGGCCTTCTTCGTTAATTCCCTTCTTTCTCATCCATTGTCTTCTTTTTCTCCGCTGTTGCTGTCTTTCTCTTGCTCTTAGTATTTGTCGTCTTCCCCTTCCTTGTCGTTTTCGTCTTATTCTTGTCAGTAGTATTCGTAATCGTCTTCTCCAAGCTCATCCTGCTGGTCGTCATCCCTTTCCTCATCTCACTTGTGGTGACAGTCAGGCGGTCACCCCCAGCTTATCTAGAGGCAGTTAAAAATCTCGCCCTAATGAGCATGCATATATATATATATATATATATATATATATATATATATATATATATATATATATATATATATATATATATATATATATATATTGTAATGAAGAAAGAGAGACATAGAGACAGCGCCTTTTCCACAGGCCGGCTGTTCTATTCTGACCGTCGTCTTCCTCTGCTTCTCTGTGCCTGTAGCGCGGGCCGCGGGCGCCCAAGCTACGGCAGAGCTCATTATCATTACACTCGGCCACGCTGCGAGCTTAGGCAGATATGAAATGTTTTTTTTTCCGGCGGGCGGCACTGGCTGTGCAGCTGTGGACGGTCTCGGCCTCGGCGTGGTCTGCCTTGGAGCACTCTGAAGAAATCTTCCAGGGGCCGCCACTGGCTGTATCGCGTAGGTCGTTGCAGGTGTTCGTCATGCTGCGACTTCACTTGCAGAACCACCAAGGCCACCTCCAGTGAACGGCACTTGCTTTGCCATGCTGGTCGATCATCTCGGCCACGCTGTGGCTTCAAACGGCAGGCTGCCAGACATATCTGTGGCAGGCGGTATCGCATGCGATGTAGGGGAAGTTTTTTTCGCCTAATGCTCCTCCGCCGCAGAACTGACGTGGACAAAGGAGCGTGCTTTCGACCGTTGACCTTCGGATGCCGCACACTCTCAATGACATGTGGTCTGCTCGTAGGTGCCCGCGTAAAATGGACGAGCTCCCGTGTTGTAGGAGGTAACTTGAACTTCGACAGCGTTGTCGCGGCCAGGGTCAACGGAAAGCTGCACTCAAAAGGCCTTGACAATGAGCTGTGTGAAGCAGCGGCGTTAAAGCCAGGGGTAGACTTTGGCTGTAGTGGCGGGTGTTTGATGAAAGTGGCCTCATCCGCGGTATACGCCTGGTGCACCGCCTATAGAGGCGCCACTGATGGCCACCTAGCGGGCGCCGCCGACAGTACTCTCGGGAGGCCGAGCAGACGACAACGCTTTTTGCAGCGCTGGGAGGCATGGGCATGGCCGAGGAACGCGGCTGCGATTTCCCCTTCGTTCGCGTGCCGGACACCTACTGTTGCGGTGACAGTTGCAGGAAAGAATCGGGCCTCTGTGAAAGTGGGCACGCGCGTGCCGTTAACACAATTTAGGACAAACCAGTCCGCATATAATTGTCAGGTGCATCCCGCCGACCACCGTGAAAAAGTTGCGAAGTGGAGCTCGTGCGAAGTAGCCGCCTTGTATTTCCTTCTTTTTTTTAAATTGCACCGTTGCCACATTGCCGTCTCTGTACCTTAATATCTGTACCTTAATAATAAACACACATAATTTGAGCAGAGTGGTAATTCAAACAATGAAGCAAACAATACGTGATGCTGGCGTGCGTTATGTAGCGATCTTGATAGCACTGATTACATACGTGACATAATCGCATAATAATTGACATAAAAGTCACCTTATGAAGCGCAACTGAGAGATTGTTAATGAACCTGCGTACACTCCTCATGGATATCGCCAAACTTGCCAGCGGATAAAACCATTTAGCGCCGCGTTCGTCGAACTACCCTACCTGCTGCAGCCGTCAAAACTTGCAATTTTCTGAGCGACCTTCTTGAAAGCGCACAAAGCTGCGTGAGAATTTTTGTGTTTTGGATAAAGAGAAGGCGCATGATATATTGAAAAGCGGCGAAGGGTTGGTCAAGTTAATTGGGAGCGACAGCAAGGCTGGGGCTCGCTCTATCGTCAAGATGTATGTAGAAACATGTAAACACTAAACAGCTACTGAATTTCTTCGTCACTTTACGGAGATTTCGTCATATATGCGTCTTCTGTGGGCCTGCAGTGCACCACATTGTTTTAGAGCTTTATGTGCCTATGCAAGTATTGCCATTATCATGGTGGTTTGCGGTCCAGCATCTTCCCATTATTCCGTATATGAAATGCTCAGCACGCACCAAAGCTATATTTAGTCTTGTGTTGGTTTCAAACTTTCTTCATGCTCTTTCGTCCGTGTGTTCTGCGTGCTTCTACTTTTCAAGATGGTGTATGAACATGCCCGAACTGCCACTGTTGTAACATAAATTTTTTTCTTCTAGTAACAGTGGTGGGGCACACGCATACCGAGCACACATGAGTTTCTTGTCTTATTAGAGCTGGTGTAACTCGTAAAATAGGGCAAGACTTCTGTGTGAGCACTTTAAACGTACAAGCAGGCTTTTGTTTACACTCCTCCCCCTTAAAACTTAGCCAGGTGGGTAGCCCCCCTCCATTTTCGTTAACGCCATGGGTAACACCCCTCCCACCCTGCGAAATCAAAATTCTGGTTAAACGCCTACGTACAGGAAGAGGTCGTGTTTGGATGGCTTTTGTTATTCGACATCCCTTGAAGCTTCGGCCACCCCACACATGCAAAGAAAGTTGCTTATTTCGCTGCGACAACGCGAACTAAACGGCGAACGCGAACAAAGTCGTAGGAAGCTACGGCGCACGGCTGCCTACTCTCCCGCGAATACTTAGCAGGGTCGCCACCAGTAGCGCTTCCGTCGGCTTGCACGAGGCGTATAGACACTGCCACTTTGTGGAGGGGCACCGCAAGGCGATTTGGGAACTTGAGCACACTCGGCCAATGACTGCGTTGACGGCCGGGGACGTGACTGTGAGTTGTTTGGGCACGTTTCGTCGATGGCATAATCTCCACACAGGTCAGAGGTGGGTTCCCTGGCAAAAAAGAACGCTTCGTGGTGTGCATGGTTTTCAGAGGGTGCAATGGAAGTTGGTATAGATGATTGGTCCTCGTCATCTGACTCACACGTCGGCTGGGCAGGATCACTGGTGTAAACGTGGTCCGAGTGACGCGGTTGGAGGGTGGTCTGTTCGAACTCGAGGGTTGCTATCTGTGTCGAGGAACAAATCTTGGGACCGACCAGTATGTCAGGACAGGCTGTGATACTCTGTGCCGATGAGCTGCTGTTCGAAGCTACAGCCTCGAGGTGGCGCTCCTCCTGAGCTGCTTCCTCGGTAGTGCACAGGTCGGATTCGCTGGTGGCAGGATTGTGGTGGCGAATCCGTCCGAAAACAGCGATAAGCCTGGAGCTCCATTCCAGCCAGGAGCGTTGGCTGACTCCCTCGTACCGGTGCCATGCGGCGGCCGCATCACCAATGTTGTTGATGGCCACGAGCAGCTTGTAGTGATCCGGCCAGGCATACTGGGCACCGAGGGCGTTCACGGCCTCGATCCACCGATCGGCGTCGTCTTGGAAGCCTCGGAACTCCGGTAATTTCCAAGCGGCCGGTGGCGGCAACGCGGCACGAGAGGACCCGGAGCTCCCCGACGCCATGGAGTGGGGCGTTTCCGAGAGTATGCTGATCACACGCAAGAACTCCGCAGCATTGTCGGGGGAGCCGCTAAGTGTTCCGGCGGAGAGCGCAGGGTACGCGTTAATCAACGTGGTGAGCGTGTCGCGCAGTTGCGCGATGGCACTCACGTGCTCCGCTGCGTTGTCCGGTGAGCCGCTTAGAGCACCAGGCCTGGTGTCCGCAGATAAGACGGTGCCCCTGGTGCTCCCGATGGCGGCATCCGCGGCGAAGACAGGGTTCGCAGCAGATTTGTACACGTGGTGGGCTGGTCGGATACCGGACCAGTGCAGGGTTGGAGCCATCGAGGAGGCACGGACGCCGTCCTCCGATGGTGCAACCGTTACTAGGGATGGCGGTCTCCCGGCGGGTTCCATCAGCAGCGAGGCTTGTCCAGCATATTCCTCAGCAGTAGTCCGAGACGGCGACACTCTGGAGGAAATGCCACGTCGAGTTCACAGCTGCGTTCCGCTGATGATTTGTCGACTGCGCCATTGTAATGAAGAAAGAGAGACATAGAGACAGCGCCTTTTCCACAGGCCGGCTGTTCTATTCTGACCGTCGTCTTCCTCTGCTTCTCTGTGCCTGTAGCGCGAGCGCCCAAGCTACGGCAGAGCTCATTATCATTACAATATATATATATATATATATATATATATATATATATATATATATATATATATATATATATATATATATATATCTATATATATTATTCGGAACCTAACTCACGATCCTCCACTCTACCAAGCAACGAGCGTTGTGTGTCGCTGTCGCCAGATGTATGAATATTATACATATATTCAGGGTCGATGGTGTGCACAAAAACATAGCAGCGCCGGAGCCGGTAGAGCGACCCCCGGCGCCAGCTATGTTTTTGTGCTCACCGTTCAAATTAACCTCACATGGCCGCTCTTCTTCTCGCGGGCGTTCTGCCGGAGAGCCTAGTGGCGTGCAAATGGGTTCTTTGTCTCTCTCTCTCTCTTTTTACTACAACTGCACCCCTGAACCGCTGTTTGAACGACCACTGTTTCAGTGTCCTCACAAACTCAAGCCAGCAGCAAGCTCATATAGGTTACTTTCGGCTCTCATGAACAAAAATCAGCTTTCCCCGAGTACGTTTCACTTCAACGCGATACTCTTTTTTTTTCTTTCTTCTAGTATAGTTTTCTTGGTAGCCACGATACGTAGAAACCTTCGTTGTTACGGGCATCATTATACCAGACATGTTATGCCAGACATCATTATTTTCTAGTTCCATCTTCAAGCACCAAACAAAACGCCCTTGTAGAGGCGTACGATATAACGCTATGTACATATGATGCGCAGTTCTTTTGCGCCGGTCTGTCGTCTTGCGCTACTCGCCTGCTGTGCTTTGTAAAGATTGCTCGAGGCTTTAGAATATTTCGAACATAATTTGACATAACTGCATCAGGAAACTTTTTTTTCATTTATGAATTCCGGCCCGTTATAGAAAAGTACACGTTTTCCTATATATTCAGTTTGACACACCAACCTTCAAAACATTGACGACCCGTCGTGATTCATTCATTCATGGGGTTGTGCGCCCCAAAACCAGGATTTGATTGTGAGAGACGCCGTAGTGGGAGGCTGCGGAATTTTCGACCACCTGGGGTTCTTTAACGTGCACTGTCATCGCACAGCACACGGGCCTCAACATTTCGCCTCCATCGAAATGCAGCCGCCGCGGCCGGGAATCGACCCCGCGACCCTCGGATCAGCAGCCGAGTACCATAGCCACTAGACCACCGTGGCGGGGCTGACACGATTGGCACCTTGCACAGTTGTTAGTCCAGCCGTTGTGTGTGTTGCCTCGCTCTTCCGTCCGTCGTCCTTTGGCTGGTTTGCACGTTCAACATCATGTACCATCTGACCCGGACTTCAACACCTCTATTACGTAGGCATTGACTGTGGTTATCCGCATGAACTGCCGTTTTAATTTTGGGTGCCACTTAGGCACGACCTGGAGAGTAACATTGTGTCTTTGCCCATAAAAATGCTAAATGGTTCGTTGCATAACACAGCGCAAGATCGGATGTTCCAATGGAATGAAATACGAAACTGTATGACACTCTTTTTATATCAAGTACTCAGTCAATCAAAAAAAAAAAGGAAGATTTCGCGTATTTTCGCTTGTGCTTTCGAGCGGCACAATATTTTAATAAAACCGACTGGCAGCGCGTGTAAACGCAATCGATTTCGTCTCTCGGAAATATTGATGTCCCGGCGGGGTAGCATTTAAAACGTGACTCCTATATTTGTACAGCATAGCCGCAGGGTAGTGCAAGGATAGATGGAACGCTTTTAAAACAACACTCGCTTAATATTAGCTCTCTCTGTGCCGACGTATTACTTGCTGGTGCGCTGCAGTAACGAGGGAAAGATAAATTGAGACTGAAGCTGCAGTGCATCGTGTCAGAATGCACTCCCCTGAGAAAGAACTGCGACTTCTTATTAAAGCGGAAGAGGCAAGTGGGCTTTCAAAGGCGATCTGAAGCCTGTCGGCTGCTAAGCCTTCCTCGGCAGTAATGTTCCGACGTACAACAGATAACACGGTGTCAGCTCCAAGGGGTTCTCCTAATGTGCACCTTTGCGAAAGCCTCTATCTGACTAAGATAAAGTGCTTCTTCACAGTATGGTACTCTAGCTGCTCAACTGCCTTTTAGGAGCGAAGCTCCTTATAGCGGCACCCGTTCGTCCCTCGTCGTAGTAGTGTGTAACCAGTCTTAACGCTAGTACCAGATCTTGACCTCCAAGGTGGTGCCGGTGGGAGATTTCTCCTGTGCGTTGTTGAACAATAAAAAATTCGCAGCGTGCGCGTTAACTAAAAGCCGAATTCTTCTGTCTCTCATTCCCCATTAGCAGCCATTGGCATGTTCCAGTAGGAAACGTTAGTAGAAGTAGAAGTGTAAGTGTTAGCTAAAAGCCGACTTCTTCTGTCTCTCATTCCCATTAGCAGCCATTGTTTACCTCCAAGGTAGTGCCTGGTGAGATTTCTCCTGTGCGTGATTAGACAATAAAAATTTTGTTCAAAACGCCGTTGATTGATGAAATAAACCAACGAAAGACGCCAGGCACCCGCTCGCCCTCAGCGCATGCCTCCTGCCCTCGGCGCGTGCTGTCTTGTGATAGAGAGAGAGAGAGAGCGAAAGGGGCGCGTTGACTATGGAAACGCTCTTTCTTGGATGAACGCTCTACCAGCTCGCAAAGAAGTAGAACGCGCCCTCACCCGCGAGAGGCAACGTTGGCGCAGGTAGCGTCTCCTAGCCAGTTTCTTGATTGAGAAATACCGAATGCTCGCGTTGAAGAACCGTTGACCGGACACCCATATATATATATATATATATATATATATATATATATATATATATATATATATATATATATATATCTCCCACCGACTTCCAACGGCACTTCCCACCGGCACTTCCAACGAAGTGCCGGTGGGAGATTTCACTTGTGCGTATAGTTGAACCATGAGGATTCGTAGCGTGCGCGTTAACTCAATTAATCCGGAACTCGGCACGATCTGCGATGAACCTCCCGAGCCTCGCCCACTCGTGATCATTCACTCCGTGGATATGCTGTAAATTTTTTATTATGCGTTTCTGTGCGAGAAATTAGTAATGACTGTTCGAAGGTCATTCAGCTTCTTGTTCCCGCTGCATCCTCGCAGCTCATAAACTCGCTTCAACATTCACTAATATGCGGTGCTACTTCAATTCCCAATTTTGGTTATTTTTCGTTCACGCCCGCGGTGTCGTGAGCACCCCAGCGGGTGCGCTCTAATTGACTGCAGGATACTTCAAAAGTTCGAAGTGCTGGGAGACATTGCAGATGGCACGTTCTCTTGTAAAATGCAGGTGGTGTGACCAGTAAACATGAACATTTCATACGGTGGATTTCTCAATCTTTTGCTTAAAAATACCATGCTGTGATCGTTCACCTCCTCCTCTTCCTCTCTCTGTCGAAGTATTTGCCTTTTCCATCTCCTCGCTCTTCCCGTCTTCTCCTTCATTAAGGGTGTTCATCCTCACGTGTTTCCACAGCGCGTGTTTCGGTGTGCGTAAGCTTCGAACGCGGAAATCCTCCACGAGCGCTGCATAAGCGGGCTCTTACACGAGCCACGTGTGATCGACGAGGCGTGGTGTTTTGAAAGGCGCTATCATTACTCTCGAAACGCTTCATACGCAAGCGAGGTGTTAAATAAACAAAAACGGGAGTGTTTTTACGCGGGAAGTCTGTGGCAGCTCGGAACAGCCGCAGTTCGTCGATCACGTAAACGAAATATGCAAATACGCCAGCGAGCTTCAACGCACGTACCGTAGTAATTTGGAAACGGGGTCGAAGTTATTGAAACAGCGAGAGCGTTGAATTGGAGGAATTTCGAAAAGAAGCGTTCCCGTCGGAAGTAGGAGACCCCTTTGCGGCAAGTAAGTCACGGAACTGTGTAGAAGTTGAATAAATGAGGAAGAAGAAGGATGCGGTACATGTGGGAACACTATGGGTAATATTGTTTGACTGCGCTGCTTAAATCTTATTCAATGGGTTCATCCTTAGCGGCTTCTTTGTTTTTAACTTTAGGATCCTGTATTTAGAAGCCCGGACCCAATATCGCGACCGTTGCATTTTACAGCAGAAGTCGTAACACTATAGTTAGGACTGTTCAAGCTTTTCTTTTCACTCTTGTATCAAGTATCAAGTCTTTTTCAATATTGCTCTGTAACTTCTTCTCCTCTCTGCAATGTGCAAAACCAGAGGATAAATAAATGAATAAATAAAAATAAATAACTCTCAAGTGGCGCTATTAATTCCGACTGTTATTTATTCGGTCTCGGTCACTGCAGACTTTTTCAAACACTATTGCGATTGTAATGCATTTCCAGCAATAATAAAAGAAAAAGTAATCAGTAGAAAGACCAGCGTTCTGCCTGTCTGCTGTCCTCTCGTCTGCCTTCCCATTTTTTTTCTTTTGTTAGCGCTGGAAATGCATTACGAGTCTACATTCCAACTAGCCCAGCTAGCCGCTTTGAGTACTGTTGCAACTGGCCTGCTGCAGGAGCTGACCAGCTGGTAGCGTTGTACTGAGCGGAGAAGTAGAACTATAGGCCCTAGGACTTAGGGAGAAGAGAGCCTTGTCAGCTAGAGACTGGAAATCAGCAAACTTAACACAGGTTTATTTACACGGCCTGTATAACAAAAGGATCGTGCCAAGAGCGAGTTAGGCGGCTCGTTTCGTACTAGTAGACGTCCCTCCAACGCCCACCGTCATTGCCTCCAAGACGGCATCAAGCTCACCATCTCTCCATGCTCGCCATGAGAGAAAGTGGGTTGTCCTTGCTGGAAGATGACAGGTCTTTGACGAATAGTACGAGTGGCCCACGCCTGTGGACGACTGTTCTCACAACAATGCCCCCGCGCAAGCGCCCGACTGCAGTTGTTCTTTGCGTGCAAAATCGAGCGTTCGCACACGCACACACGCAGTCTTGAAAGATGATGAGTCATTCGGCGGCGCGGCCGCACTTTGTCCAGAGGAAGACGCCTATTACGATCAACACGTGCGCTGCCCATTCTGTCCAAAGAGCCTGAAAGGCTGTTTCCGTACGGTTCGCGCCAACACTAGCAAAGGCTTTGAATAACACCTACTTGAACTCGACATTGTTTCCATTTATCCTGTCTTTGTAAAACTTGCGTTTGGGTTCACATGAACCTGGGCACGGATCAAGACCTTAGGACCTAAAGGCACCGGCGCCACCAGACGACACAGAAAGACACGGACACACGAGCGCGGGCACTGATACAGCGCCATTACACTACGCTTACTTTTCTTGCTACAACTAATTCATTTTTCATTAGGTTGTGTCAAATTTATTAAGCTCTTTCTAGCACCTGTCATTTCATGTACCCCTTGTATATCGTTAAGTGCAATGTCGTCTTTCTTTAGCGTAGCCAGCACATCACCGCTAGCAAACAACAGTTCTGTCCGCACCTGTAACCGAACGACTTCGCTAGGTTTAGAAAGGTGACACCTTCCAAGTTGCTGCGGTGGGCGGCCAGGGCGACTGCGTGGGGTTTCATTTCCTTCGTCAACATGTGTGGCTCCATCTTTGAGCAAACTGCGTAGTACGAAAGAAGGTCACCTAACAAGAAGTCACACGCCTAGAAAGACATGAGAGGCCTTCTAGTGTCTATGGCGATAAGGAATAGCGTTTTTAAAGGCCTAGCCCTCCCGGTATATCAATGCACAATATTTCGCTACAGCTTCTCAGATGTCATAAGTGGCAACCGCTTACCATATGTTAGCATACGTATCTTCACCGCAGCTTCCGCTAGGCACCCGTCTCTCTAAAATAACTTACGTGCATAAGACACGTGTTGGACCTAAGTTAGAAACCGCATCGTCAATCTGCGATCCTACCCAAGCTAGCACATTTCAAGCCCTTCAACTTGTTCAGGATAACGCAACTCGCTTTATCCATTCCAGTTGCGCTGTTTCAGAAAGCCGGTAAATTGCACTTTTAATCGAATACCAGTCCACATAAGGCGTAAATAATCAAACTTTTACAGAAAGAGTGCTTGACTGACGTGGATATCTGATAATTGTACGCGCGAACCAATGCTATAGCTTTCTCGAAATTCGTGAAATAGCAGAGCAGCAATGAAGAAAAGGCTACGCCTACTTTTCCATTTTTATTAACAGCTTTCGCATCTTTGTGGCTTCACAGGCGCATTTATTAATTTTTGTTCCAAAGGCGTCAGTGAAACACAACTTTCTGAGGCTCAGCTTTTGACACGTGTAGCAAAACACTCATCTTCCGGGTCGAGGGCCCCGCTGAAAACTGATGTTTCACGAAACGCGTCAACGTAGTCGCGTTGAGAATCAAGGCTGCCGAAGAACTTTCAAGCAGGGGAACGGGCGGAAACGTGGGCGGAAACGAAGGCGCTTCTGGATCAAGCCGAGTGTCGCTTTCACGAGAATTTAGTTCGTGCACACGTGCTGCCTTTTGAAAAAGGTGACGGCTTGTCCATAGACGCGCGCGGGCGTTCCGACTAACGGTCGCGCCGCTCCAGACTGGTCTTTCTTTGCCACCGTAAGTTTTACCTGAAATGTAGTCGCAAAGAACTTCCCGTAACAAACACTTTGCATATAACTATGGAGACTACGCTTGGGGAAATGCTCAGTATATGGAAATGCCCAGGAGGAGGAGGAGGAGATGACACAGATGACAGAACTCCCAGTGGATGTGTACTCCTTCACTTACCGTGAAGTCGTTTTGAAGGCTTACGACTAATGCTTAGAACTTACGCAAGAGCGCGTCACTATATCCGGCGACACACGCGTAAAAGTGATACGCTCTGGTCGACAACGTACGAGAAGGCCAATAGAATTGATTACAGGGCAAGCATGTCAGGCGAACTCGGCCGACACAGCTGCACGTCACTATGTGCGCCACTGCCTGCAAACCTCATCACAATTCTAGAAGAGCAGCTTGGGCTTGTTCATGCGGAATCGTACTAGAAATAGCGCGCCTTAAGACGAAGGGAGCAAGCAATTGTGCGGTCTTACTTCCTCCGTCCCAGTCTTAGCTGCTACTGCTCTCACGCTCATCAGAAGATTCGGTAAAACGTATTCCTCAAAGTATTATGTGTAAGTGTGTCCCTCGCAACGCGCCCATCGCTGGTATATTATCTGCTTGTACAAAACATCATTCAGTTAGAGTTGGCGTGGCGTAAGGCACCGCATAAAAAGGAAAGGTTGAAATTTCAATTAGCTCTCTAGGGCAAGGGGAGTATGATATGCTTGTATGTAATAGAAGACATCGAGAGATGGCTCTCCAAAGCGATGGCTATCAGCAAAGGTGCTCGTTAATGAAAGAAAGTATCGAATCGTGATCGCTGGCCGTCGTCATGCGCTGAAATGATTGGCGTTTACTTCAGCCTCCTGCGGAACAAGGCTAACGTAAAATGACGCCCTTGTCAAATAAAATTTGTTTACAGTTGTCAGAAGGTAGTGTCTATTTCGATGAGAAACCCGGCGTCGACCTGAAGGGAAAGCCCAAAACAACAACAAGAAAAGCGGCGCGCATGGTAGAGGCGCCCAAGGTCACGCCGAATCTCCAAAAGGGCAGAATTTTGTAGAAAGTGTCTTGTCGCGGCGAGCGCGCGCGCTAGACAGAAGTAGAAGAGAAGAAGTGTAGTAACAGTAGCAACAATCTAAGTGGTGTGTGACTCAGCGAGAAGACGCTGTTCCACGAGCCAGCTGACAAGCCCGCCTGCAAGCTTCGAGTTGGGAAGACGCCTCGAGTGACTTAGTGAACAGGGCTCTTTTGTGATTTATTCCTTTTTGCGGTGCATGAGCATGTTTGTGTTTGTTGGTTTCGGGTCACGTTGTAACCCATCTGCGTTAGAATTCGGAAGAGCCGTGTTTGCGTACGTTTTGTGTAACTGCCTGTTTGATGAAAATATATTTGTTTTCTTTGATCACCCTTGGCTCTGACTCGGTCTTTGAACCACTGCTGGCGTTTTGCTAGTGTGCCGAAGGGGACCAAAAACCTCATTGTCCAAGCTTTCGTGGGATCTTTTTCGGGCAACCAAGACGTTGGTTCTTGGAATTATTTCCGGCGATCGCGTCCCGTACCTCACAGCACGGGTTTGGTGACAACAGTTATACTCAAGCTGAAAAAGTGCGAATATTCTGCATTGGTGCATTTACTGCTGCTGCTTGCTCATTTCTTCTACCCGGTGTATCACTTTCTTTTTGTTATCATGATCTTAACTACCTCTACTCGCTTTATCATCTACCTGTAAGTCCTCTGAGTCCACTCAGATGTCTCCACTCAGTCACCTATAGTCTGTTTCAGAAGTTCTGTGCAGCACTGTGGAGGCTACAGGTTTCTTCGGCCAATCCTGAGGGCGAACACACGCTAAACGTGTCCTTCTGCGGCTCGCCATGCATCTGCCAATGGCGGACGCTGCAGTGGCAGCTGTAGCACTGGAAGGAGGAAGATGAAGCGGTGTGTGCGTGTCCGAACAATGGCATTTAGTCTCGCTTCGGAAGAATTCAGCGCTCGATAATCTCATAGCCTTGGCTCTGCTGCACGGAACTCCTGAAACAGACTATATATATGCTCAGTCTGCCCAATGCCAACTGAGCCTGATAAATGCATTAAGCTACTTCCGTCCGTGCACTGCTTGGAATTGTTGCAGCAACCATGGTATGAAAACTTACCTAGGACGATTATTTATGACTTAGCCCAGTGCAGTGATCCTGCTTTTGGGCGGGACAATATATTGTGCTGTACAAGAAAGGCAAAGTCGACTCCGTAATACGCTATAACATCTCCCGGAAAATGACGAAAAACGCCCCAAGATAGTGAGTAAGCTTCGTTTCCTCCATGGCCAACTGATCATAAATAACGAACAAAAATTTGCGTAAGTTCACGAAGAACGGTTCGTCCAGCAGCCCCTACAAGCTGCTGAACGAATGCAGCAACAACGCCAAACCGGCTGCACACGTACATCGATTTCGTAATATTACCCTGACTCACGGAGACCCTGACTGTATCGAAGAAAGGAAATTGTGTTGCTGGTAACACACGTTACGTAGTCGTTCGGTGGTGATTCGGCCCGAATGACGTCCGGAGAGGCACCGCTCTCTGTCCGTACCAGAGCCTTCTACGGAAAGACAGACTGATCCCACTCACATAAGGCCGCAGGGACGTAGAGCATTTCTGCACTCTGCACGGAGAGGATGTATTCCTACTTGAGGTTTCCGAAACGATATACTATGGGAATTGGCTTCTATCTCGCACAGATGCTTTGTAAAGCTGTGGCGGCAACTACAGACTAATTCCTTCCCATGTCTCTTCACCCTACACCTCTTTCATCCCACACAATATCCCTCATACTGCCCTTACTGTGGAGCGGAGCCCACAGTTTATCACTGCACGTGGGAATGCCCATATCCACCGGGCTGTTCCCCTATCCCATCACCATCACATTCCTCCTGGGAGACTGCGCTGACCAGCTCAGCGCCGCAGGAGCAGCGTCGGCTGATCCAGCGTGCACGTGGAGTGGCGCGAGCCAATGGGGCCCTGAACTAAGGGCTCCACCCTATGAGGAAGATCCCTCACTTCGTTAAAATAAATGTTTGCTCTCTCTCTCTCTCTCCTGACTCTGTTTCCTGTGGCAGTCCAGGAAATCGAGATTGATTTCTAGTGTTTTACGTCCCAAGACAACGATATAATTATGAGGGACGCCGTAGTGGAGTGCTCCAGAAATTTCGAACATCTGGGGCTCTTAACGTGCTCTGACGTCGCACAGTATACGCGCGCCTCAACATATTGCCTTCATCTAAATGCAGCCGCCGCTGCCGGCATCCGATCCCTGGACCTTCGGATCTGCAGCCGAGTGCCGTAGACACAAGACCACCGTGTCGGGGCGGGAATCAAGATTGATCCGAACGAAGCTCCAATGTGCACGTTACGTATCTTAGTCTGTTTATGTAAATAGCTTACCAGTGATTGTAATTTCTTTCGAATGATGACAGATCTTCAGCATGCATACATCCAACGCTAACGGGCCGATTGTAATGTGCGGTGGGGCTAATGAACAAAAGAAAAACCCTCATAACGAAAGGATCATCCAAATCAATGTCGACTCAAAGGAACACGAGTTCGGCGCATATGGTATATTTTAGCGGGCTTGTTGGGAATCAATTCCGAAAATGCCTTATGAGCGAGGAGGAAGAAGTAAGTGAATGTCTTACTGCGACAAAAGTAGTTGTTATGTGCGTATTTCGAGACAGGCTTGAGGCAGCAATGGGCGAAGGAACCGTTTAAATTGGCCTCATCACGCTTAAAACCAAAATAACCACAAACTTGATACGAAAGGAGTATGCGAAGCGCTTCATCCGAGGAGCTCATAACCACTTGCACTAATACGAAACTTCGACACTACTGTGTGTCAAACCCTAGTGAATACCGCCCGTTTAACAGAAAAAGAAAAGCCGAAACTTAAATTAGGACCACAGTAGGATATACTCGGACGTGCACCTTGCTTCTCCCGAGTGTCTGACTGGAATGCTCTGGTGACGCCTCGCATTTTCTAAACACCTTCGCTCCATCGATGCCGAATGGGAGAAGGCTATCTGTAAAGCGCGGTATTCTTAAAGCAAGCCGTCTTATCAGCAGGGACCAGGAAAGGGCGGAGCGTCATGGCCTTCTGTCATCAACGTGGGCGCGGCCAGCGGTTACAACGGCCTCCCGTTAAGGGGTCCTGACAGTAGCTCCTCGGGATCCAATAAAGTTCGTTGCCTGTCTGTCCGTTGCATCAGTGCGTCAGTGGATCACGACAGTGCACCAGTGGTGTCATTAGTTAACACATATTACTGTCGTGACGCTTATGATGGACTTGACATCCGTGCTTGGAGTGTCGCTGCTGTGCATGAAGGAAGTGATCTAGGCCAGCGTTTGACAAAGCACTGTGCCACTTGGTAATGGTTCATAAAGCATGCTGCCCTTGATGACGGTGATAAGCAACGCACCATGTCCGTCAACCGTGTGAACTGTGAGAGCATGGCTGATGCGCTCTTTTTCTGTTCAGTTTAGCTCTGAAATTGTCGCACGTTTGCGACACTGAAAAAAAAAAAATAGCGGATTTGCACTAAAGCAGGCTTTCGCCGCCTTCTGGCTGCAACGCTAGTGTGGTTCCCACTATTCCTGCACGGGGGCGTTTTTATAAGACTTGCATTGGAATTGTAAGGCCGGCGCAGCTGCTGATGAATTGCATCGGATTTCGCCGTGTTCATCGTCGCGGCCTCCATGTAATGGCTATGTATAACTCGTCCTAGAGGGCCTCCGGACATAGGTCGCTGTGCGAACGAACCTCGTCAGCGGGTTTTACCAGAATATCGGAAAGAACTTACTCATTTATGTCAACCTGCAAACACGTAAATAAATACTATGTGCAACAATTGTGGACCCCTTATTGTCATTAAAACAGTGTGTGCTAGCGCATCACCAAAAACAAAAAAGAAAGAAAAGAAACACATCACTCATTTCATTTATGTGCAGATTCGCTTGAGAAAATAACGTTTCTGTCATTCTTTAATGGTGACGTAGTCTGCTGGCCTTGCCCCAGCATGACTTGATGTCTTTAGGTAGCATGCGAGCGCTTGTTAATAAGCTGCCGTTCCATAAAAAGATGGCGTGCTATGTGACGGCGGGCGGCCAAAAAAAAAACAAAAAAAAACAAGTGTTCCAGAGTACGTTTACTAGTGGTCTTGGCGAGCATTCTGAGGTCTGCATGCTTAATAATTCCGAAAAAGAAGTAGTCGGAGGAACAACCGCTCTCTTAGCTCATTCAGCAGAACCTAGGAACCGTCATACGAAGATTTCACGTTCAGCCCCTAGCTACGATTGACTTAAATCTCGTCTTCCTTATTTCATTTCCATTTGTCTCAGGAGGAGGGGGAGGATAAAGGCACAAAGGAAAGGCAGGGAGGTTAACATGGGCTGAGCCCTGTAGGCTACCCTTGCTCTGGGGAAGGGAGAAATGGGACAGAAAGCGTGAAAAATGGAGGGCGTAGTAGTTGCGACATAGGACTACGCTACATCTAAGCATCGTAAATAATGGCTCCCATGCCTTCCTTCACTGCATTGTCCAGTTGCTTCATTACGTTCTAATATTTCGCACTCCTAATTAATAAATAATGAGATAGACGTAGGAACATCGTTAAACATTTTTAGTAGACAAACACCACCTTCACTGAGATTTTTCAATTTTCTGTTCGAAAACTCGATGATTCCATGGGAAGAAAGCTACCACATAAGTTTCTGCAAGCCGCCTACACCACCTTTAGAATTGGGAGCACGAGCGAACAGTGTGGCCAACAACAAGAGTGCGCGGAACATGGCGTCTCTTTCGTCAGAATCAAAAGTAGGACTGCGACTTTGGTAAAGAGGTGATGCACAGCTCTCAAATTATGGTAAGTGGGCACGCTCTTGTCATTCTTGTTCACCTACCCGGGCAAGATACCTCAGCACGCTGTATCTCGTATTCTAGCTAGTTTATCTGTTCCGTCTGACCGACTTGACGCTTCACCAACATGCAGTTATACCGAAAGCTATACTCACATTTCATTCAGTCCTTTTTCCCCCACAACTTCTTTTTTTTTTTTCAAAATGTCCCGAGGTACAGTGGCAGCTGCAGTGCAAGAAATCTAATTTCTTCAGCGAATCCACCTCGGATATCTCAATATACATAGATAATTTTATTACATTTCTATAGCTTTCTTTCTTTTTTTCTTACTTCCGTATTGGCATTCAACGACTCTATTTGTAAGTAAATTTAAACACTAGGATAGGAGACTGCGGAAAGCGAAACGCTGAAGTACGAACATTAAGACCATAGCTGCTATCGTAATAAAGAATATACAGGCAGTCGAATAGGGTGTAGAGCAGAGCGACAGTGACAGCGTTCTATATCCTATCTTCGCCGTTGGTGCTGAAATACGTTCCGTGATGTCCTCCAATAGCGAAGTGCCGGGTAAGATGATCGTGAAGAATTCACACTCCTGATATCGTTCCATGGAGGCGTGAAGTTTTTCTATTCATAGCTGTACAAGTGTCCTCATTGTTCCCATCGAGCTGAAAGAGCACAAGCTCCCCTTGGAATTTGTGCGTGCTTTTTATTACTCTATCGCAGCGCATGCTACCTCAGGCTAGGAGCATTCGCTGGCTGTGGTAACGTCATTCGCAAGAGACGAGGATTCACTTGTGAAGAATGTATTCGACGTGGTTTTCTTTGTCCACGACTGAAAAAGAAACGTATTGTTTGTTGCTCCCCACAGCTCCAAATCTTATATTTTCTAATTATGTTAAAATAAAGGAAGGAGTTCTTAGAATTTTCTCGCGATTGCTACTCTGTTTCGCTTCGGTAACATAACATAAAGTAAAAAAACAACAACAGAGTGTTACCTTCCTTGAGTTCAAGTTTGCTGTTCTAAAGGAGTTGGCTCGCGGCTGACACAAATCAACACTATGTACACACGAGATGGAGTTACGTCGATAACTGTCCAAATTGCTCTTTCTTCAAAGAAGTCGAATTTTGATGCCTCGAGGTGTATGTTTGGCGCTATGGATCTGATATTCTTACAAGAGAAAAGGTTCGAGCTGAATCTAATAAACGCAGGTCTTGTGCGAGTCGTTATTTGTGTGTGGTGTGCTTGGGGACAGAAGATGAACAGATGATACACATCCTCGTCGTCGTGGCAGCATGAACATGCTGAATATTACGCACGTTGAATTTTGAATTTGAAGTGCCTTGTATTACTGAGCGCATTTTTGCAAACACTGATGTACTTGGCAGTTGAACGCAGTTTCATTTCTTCCTCAAAAAAAAAAAAAAAAAAGCGCGATGCAGCGCCCACAAGTGCACACATTTCGCGAACACAAAGGATAGGATAGAAGTAGAACGCTAAACTTGTCTTCACAGACTTTTGACTTGTGCTTACAATAATGTATTATTTTGCAATACTGAAAGAGCTCGGCATTGCGCAGACAGATTGGGCGCACTTGTCGGCGTTTGCATTCTACAGAACGTCCTCTTTCTCAACATGTACCTAAATAATGAATGAAACTTCTTTATCATGTTTAAGAATTTAAAAACAAAACATGTACCATAAATAGCCCTCAACGAACGTATGCTTAAATGCTGTTTTTTCTCCCTTAATATACTGCGATTTACAATAGATGTAGGAAGGTATTCGGAGCATGTAAAACTGCCGAGATACGTGAACGGGGCATACGGACTTGAAATCAATAATTTCTTGATGAGCGTCATTTTTTTTTCAACATTCGCGGAATACGGCGTTTATTTCCCTTGCTTTAAGACCATATAACATAGAACCTACTTCAAGAAGAGTACCCTCACCGCACGCACATTCTTGACTCGTGGACGAAGACCAACACATAACGACGGCACACGCCGGTCAGAAAAATTGGCGGTCCATTCAGGTAGCGCTAAGGCGAGCGCAGGTGAAGGCTTATGCTGTCCTGGAGACATTACTTAATCTACTTTGACATTCTCTGTAAATCGCGTTATTACTTCATTATTATTCCGTCATTATTTACCTCACTTCATCTCAATTTAGTTGATTTCATCTGTACTGCGAATTAATGAGCAATGAGCACTCCTCTTGGCTGGTTTAAGGAAAACGACCGCAAGACTCTCTGGAACTTGTTGCGTCGATGCATAAGCTCTGCTACCTCTTCCTGCCGAGCTCTACTATTCGAGCACTAGAGTCAACCTTAAGACTCCTCGACACATCTTTGATTTATCTTCATTTCACTGTACTCAAGCGAGACCGGTGACGGCTCACTTCTGTCGTAGTTGTGGTGTCGTGGAAATTGTGGACGTGCGAAAAAAAAAGCACCGCAGCTTGCATTAGTGGCGCAAGGTTAGCGAAGCTGATGGGCACTTGACTGGTCCTGGTCATCATCATCATCATCATCATAATCATCGTCTCTGTCTTCTTCTTCATGAAGTCACGGTTGCGAGGCACGGCAATGCCGGCTGTTGCAGCAGCCGCGGCGTCGGTGTTACCATAGCTAAGGCGCGGCTGGCTTTTCGTGATCCGCACGCACATATTGCGGCTTGCTTAAACAGCTTGGCTGCTAACAAAAAAAAAATGCATCATCGTCGCGAAAACTCTTTCTTCGCGTTGGCTGAACATAAAATAACAGACCGCGAAAATAAAAAAAAAATACCCCATCTCCCGCTAAAGGGAACCATGTGTGGATGCGAAGCAGTGGGGAGATGGTTAGCTTGAGCGGGAGATGGTGGAATTTTATTGAGAGAACAAATTAGAATGTGTAAGAGGAGAGAGAGAACACGGTGCTTGCGTGATGGCCTGAGCGCTCACCGCGGCGCTGCACAGGAGAGAGAATGAGGCGCGCGCGCTCCGCCATTTTCATACCGCGGAACTACCGTGGCGCCCCAAGCGGAGTATGCAGCTGTCGCAGCACCTGTCGTGCGCGCCGCACTGTAGAGTAGAGGACTCCTAGAGGAGAGGAAGGGGGAGATTGTAGGAGAGGAGAGAGAAGGGGAGGGCACGCCCATGCGCTGTGGGGGTGTGGGATGCCTCGGGAGGGAAGGAGGGACGGACAAAGCCCCGCCATAAGCTGCTTCGCATATAAAACTGCTTGTCCGGCTGCGGATCCCAACCACCGACCGCCGGGTGGCTAGACCTGCATGCTAACGATTCAGCCACGGTCGATTCTTCAGATTGCGCTTTAAAGCGAGGTTTTATATGCACGAAGAACACGCCGTGCAAGGCGCGCGCCCGTAACCCGTGCACGCTTTTCAGTGCAGAATCGGCAAACGGACATTTCGACCGTGGTGGCTGTATTTAGATGGAGGAGGAATGTTGAGCCCCGTGTACTGTGCGATGTCAGCGCACGTTATAAAGAACCCCACATAATGGAAAGTTCCGGAACCCTTCATCACGGCGTCTTTCATTATCATATCGACGCTTTGGGACGTAAAATCCTAGAAAATATTATTCTCGGTGAACGAAGGAGACTATGAATATAGCTGAGGCATATCAATGCCTTGTGCTTTCTACCAAAGAAAGAAAGAAATGTAGGAAGAAAGAATGCACACGCCAAGGTTCGCCTGCCCCCATTTAGGCGATAGAGAAAGGGCGCCAATTTTTTACCGCTCAATCACTTTTTCCGCACGTTTAATTTATCCATATTTCATTTTATTCACTTTAATCCCCTTTTGATTCACGTTGTTCCCCCTTGAATAATTCAATTCTCACCCACATAAGTGGATGGATTCTACCTGCACACCCTACGCCGGAGTAGTCGGTGCGCAACGCGGGACTCTTGGTACCATTTTTGTTGGGTGTGTCTGCCGCTGGACACAGGATCTTCAAAACTTTTTCTTTATTTTTTGTCCCGTTAGTCCATTAAACAAGCCTTTCGCCTACATGCGTACCTAATGGATGCTATGTCTAGCAACAGAGAGCTGAAGGCAGGTAATTTCCGACTGTGGAATGTCGTCATCCTATGGTCATCGAGCAGCCATCCAGGCGATATGCGGAAACCCGTCTCACGCACCACTTGTCGGACGCAGATCAATGAAGGCGTTTCACTGTTAAGTAAAAGGCCCGGTATGTGTCCTTTCGAGGCTTTCTGTGTCCTTTCGAGTTACATAGCAAGCCATGCGCTTTTCTGCACGAGAATACTGCCAGAGAATTCGGTCCCTCCTCTTCGTTTCTCGCCGAGACTATATCAATTTCACCGACTGAAAAGCAATAACATATAGCTAATTCGTAATTCGTATGTCGTAACTCGCAAAGCAGGAAAAACCCGAGTATGTCGTCGGGCGGGGTCATCGAACCTACGACCACCGGGTTAGGAATCCGGCGCTCTAAGTGCTCAGCTACTGTCTTCTGCGTGCGAGGCACACTTTAAGATAGGGTTTTCTACGCTTGAATAAATAGGCGCAGTCAACGGCACGCGCCCTTAACGCGTGCACGCGTGGCCACATTGTCGCCGCCGCCACAGCTGGTGTAACGTCACGCTGTCTTCCTCGCACCACCGCGTGCAAATCAGACTGCACCGCGCTAAGATGAAAAAGATGAAAGCAAAATATTACACCATCTCCCACTAAAGGAGACCATGAGGCGATGCGAAGCAGCACGGGGGGTGCACACCGCGTTTGCATCGGTTTGACGCTAGCAGACGCTGCCTGCGGCAGCGTTGCCTCTCGCGGGCGAGGGCGCGTTCTCCTTCCTTGCGAGCTGGTAAAGCGTTCATCGAGGAAAGAGCGTTTCCATAGTCAACGAGTGCCGTTCTGAGAGGAGCCGTGTGGAGAGAGTCACGTGGAGAGCGGGAGCGGAGAGGGTGTGTGTGGAGAGGGTTTGCGCATGCGCAGTAAGGGTGGTCACGCCGCATACCACCGGTCCGCCGCGGTGGTGTAGTGGTTACGGTACTCGGCTGCCACCCAAAATACGCGGGTTCGATCCCGGCCGCGGCGGTCGCATTTTCGATGGAGGCGAAAATGCCAGAGGCCCGTGTACTGTGCGTTGTCAGTGCACGTTAAAGAACCCCAGGTGGTCTAAATTTCCGGAGCCCTCCACTACGGCCTTTCTCTCTATCTCTTTCACTCCCTTTCCCCCACCCCCACGGACACTTAGCCGTGCTCCCTACATGGGCTGCAGAAAAAATTAGCGTCCTTTCCTAACCGAAACACAATCAATCAATCAATCATACCACCGCCACCACCACCACCGGACTGAACTCCGCCATAAGCTGCTTCGCATACACGTTTGCGCGTGTTGTCTTGCGCTCATGTCTTTAGCACGTGTGCTGGGAGGGAAGCAGGTAGAGTGCCCATCAACTACGCTACTTGGCTAGCCTTGCGCCACTAGTGAAATTTGTTCTTTTTTTTGTGGGGATCCTCTTAGAGAGGTCCCACTAATGTATCGAAAATGAAGGCTTAAGAAGGGCATTCGTTGCGCGTCTTTTCGTGCTTTCTTGATTTCTCTTGACAAAACTCCCCTTTTGTTATTTTTTGGGCAAAATTGGCCATCTCCGTTTTTAGGGCAACGCCTCTTTAAAACGGTGGTTAGGAGATTCAGTATTAGCTTCTCATGGCAATGAAGCTAAGTAAAACATGCGGCTACCTGGTCTTCATATAAGGCTAGCTCATGATTTCCAAACCCGCGCTCTTTTCTCGGTCAGCTTCGTTATACGGTCTTTGCTGCCTTAATCGCAAGGTATGCTTTCCCTCCCGAGGAAGGTTATTCGCTCCTTTGTTCCCGCAAGAAGTAATTGGCTTGAAGCCATCCGCTTATGTTCCCATGAGAACGGCATAAATATTTGTCTTGCCCTCGCGAGCCAGTAATAAGCTGGTGCATATATACGAGCAGAAATGAAATGAAATGGCCGGTCGCTGCCCTACGGGTTATCCATTGTCTTGTTCGAAAGAATAAAGCTCTAAAACAGGCAATAACAAAGAAAGAATGCGCCGCTTATGAATTACAGAGCAGAACTACTACATTTTTCTAATATCTCCCGGACCAAAAGGACTGACCCCATGAAAGTAGCGCGATGACGACATCTCGAAAACAATTCAGGAGGTTATAAATGAACTACGAACGGTTTCTTCTGCGTGGCCGACCGACGAGCACCGCCGCTGTTTCCCAACGCTACAGGTTTTCCAGGCGCGCCGGTTGCTTCAGAGTGTGATTAACCACTGCCTACTGGCATGTGTGCACATACTACGGGCTCTGTAATTGAGGTATACATAGCCCGAGATAAAAGAAAGATTAACGAACTTTATCACGGAAGCAGAACGCTAGAGTAACAGCAGGAAAAGTGTGTACCGCTGCAGCAAAGAAAGATCGTTTTGAGTGAACTGCTGAGCCACAAAAAAGAAGGAGCTCAACAAACTATCCCACAGTTAGTAGTTAAGACTTCACTTAGCGCAGGACTGGGATAAGCCAAATATATACATTGAAGAGGCCTTTTCCAGGCCGTCGATGCATATATTGTTACAAGGATGGAGGATGGTGGTGGTGGTGCTGGTCGGGGTGGTGGCGGTAGTAACAATAATATCTGCGGTTTACGCGCCTAAAACACGTTACGAACACGAGAGACGCCACAGCTAAAGGCCCCGGAAATTTCGACTACCTGGAGTTATTTAACGTGCGCTCACATCGCACCGTACACCGGCCCCAACATTTCGTTCCCATCGAAATGTAACCGCCACAGCCGGCATTCGATCCCGTGGCCTTCGGTTCCAAGCAGCGTGCTATACTCGCTATACTCCTATGGCGAGGTAATATTGGTGGTGGTGGTGGTGATCATGACGATGGGTGGCTTCTATGCACCTTACAGGAGCCGAGGAGAACATGTTCAGAATTGTTTTTCGCTTTTGTCACTTGTGTAGCATTGAATGGCTGGTACATGCCCCATCGGAGCAGCCAGCAGCAGCTGAAGTATACATAGAGACATCTGCACTGCAGACATATCCGCAGTGCGGATGCGTCGGCGAAGGACAGAATACAGACTAGGTACAGAAAGGTCACACGCTGAGCCGTCGGAAAGCTATTTTGAGTGGCGAATAGGCGCCGACGTAAGCCATTTTCTTAGCGAGTGCTGCTGTCGACATCGTTCATTCTACCATCGCCGGACGAAACGGGCGGTGGCGTGTGACAAAGGGATCCCACTTCCGGCGACGCTTCGAAGTGGCGACGCACGCAAGAGAAAGCACACAGACGTGGAGCAGACGTGCAACATTTATCAGCGCAAGCCATACTGGGTGGACGATGGACGCAGTGCGTAATTTGTGCTGATTTTGGCTGAGCAAGTGCGAGCCGTAACTTTTGAGAAAACGTATCTCTTTCGAGCCCTTGGGCTTCAGTTCTTGCGAGCACATTGTCTTCGCGAAATTTCGTCGTCGAAAAACAATGGTCGACAAGGAGAATTAAGCTATGTTTTTTGTTCTTCCTGCGAAAGCTCTGCTTTGTCAGCACTGGAAAATGCTGCCATCAAACCAATCCTGGTGATACGTGGTACTATAACGAGGCGGCTCGCCACAATAATCGCGTGTCTGATTTCTCCTGTTTTCGAATTTCATCGAAGGATGCGGGCCCGGTTTCAGACCCTAGTATTGGTGATTTACTTCTTCTTTTTCTTTCTTTATTTTCTTTTATGTGGTATAAAATCCAAGGCGTCCGCGTGGTTCAGACGTGCTCACATGTGGCAAGCCAGAGTACAATATACAATCTAGTGGTTAAAGCAATTGTCTTCGTAGGGTGGAGGTCAGTTTTAAAGCCCCAGCAGTGGATAGATGGATGGAAATGCTTCCTTAGGGCACAGCAATGGTAACACATTTTTGGCGTGACGACAACTACGCCTACTACGCCGACAAAAGCTAGACAATACACGCTTCGCTTGCAAAAACTTGGAGCCATTACGCCCTGTTAAGGCGGGCAAATGGGAATCTGCGGTATTACCTGACCCGACAAGCTAATCTGATGCTCGATTTGAAGCGCTTAATAACTCACATTTGGGTGAAATCAATTCACCTCAAATCAACTTAACGCATTCCTAGCTGACCTTAATCTGATTTGGTTCGCTATACTCTCATCTTATTTTACTTTGAGTGTGAGCCATCGTTCCACGCGCCATATATATATATATATATATATATATATATATATATATATATATATATATATGAATGCAAACGCCTGACGCACACATTTCCGTGTCTTCTAGAATTCCAGCGATAATAGAGAGTAAGCTGCGTTGCGTAGGTTGCTCTTGCGTTCGGAGGATCAGCAGAGTTTGAGAATTGGGTCAAACGCAGGCTGCGTTGGGTCAAACGCACGGAACGCCACAAGTGACAAAAAAAAAGTCTGCTTGAAAGGTGAAAACAACAGAAACGTTTTAAACAAACGAAAAGAAAGAAAACGAAGTGTAGTCTAAGGAGGAGAAAAAAAATAAAATATACTGAACGAAATCTTTGTACTATTACAGATTGCGTATTCTTCCCGCGCGTCTCTAGCATCTGAGCAGACGGATAGCCAATGGATTTGGATGACTGCGGCTCGTACGGCTCTTTCTTTTTTGGCTTTCCAGTCGCGCACGAGGTGACGCAACACACCTTGGGTCAACACGAACGCAAGAGCCCAAGATTGGCTTAGGTTCTGCGCATGCGCCCTGGCGGGTCGCAAGCTTCTTGGGTCCCCAAGCTCCTTGGGGCCCCAATTCTCAAACTCCCTATTGCGAGAACACGTTTTTACATGTGTATAAAAGCCGGCGCATTTCACCGCTTGGCAGTCTTTTCCGTCGACCGACGACTGTTCACGCCATTATTGCCTCGCAGTGTGATTGGCTTTGTTTTGCTGGGCACAAGTTCGCCCAATAAACAGTTCGCCTGACATCGTCTTGAGCTCTGCTGCTTACAAATTGTCGCAACCACGTGGCACACACACACGCACACACACACACACCACACACACACACACACACACACTGCCACCTGCATGTAGTGGGTCTTCGGCAAGAGAAGCTGCAGCCCCAAAACGAGGAAGATCGCGCGCTTCTTCTCCGCTCGATAGCCAGCCTCGACGGACGCGCTTTGCCAGGGTCACCCCCCTCATCTATCAATAAAGCCCCGAACGACCCCTGAAGGCTCGTGACAAACTGGTGGAGGTGCGGGGTAGCCCTCACGGATGTCGCAGACCCCACCAGGAAGCCACAGTACAAGCCCAGTGCCGGTCAACACTCCTGTGCATCGGGCCAGCCGCAGAGTCAGGGGACTGCCTCCGGAAGGCGACGCTACCGCTGCCGCCACTTTCACCACTATGACCAGTGCCGCCGTGCAAACCGCCCCAACCGGTGTGGAAAGCACGATGTTTAACCGATGTACCCTTGACAGCACAAGGGTCCCGACGACTTTCCGCAGTACAGTATCGGAGGATGTCGAAGACTGGATGGTGGACTTCGAGCGCGTGGCCGCCTTAAACCAATGGGACGACGCGGAAAAACTCAGGCATGTGTACTTCTACTTAGAAGACGGAGCGCGTACGTGGTTTACGAACCGGGAGGATCAGCTGATGTCATGGCGCGAATTTTGCCGACTGATTCTTGAAACTTACATCAGTGCTGATCGACACGAACGAGCGGAACGCGCGCTTCAGTCCCGGGTTCAGTTTCCAAACGAGACTGTGACCGCTTATGTCGAAGACATGACGCGCCTCTTTAGAAGAGCTGATCCGGGAATGGCGGAGGACAAGAAGTTGCGTCAACTGATGCGGGGCGTCAAGGAGCAGCTCTTTGCAGGTCTCGTGAGGTGCCCTCCGAAGACAGTCGCGGAGTTCTTGTCCGAGGCCGTAACAATAGAAAAGATGCGCCTGCATCGAGCCAACCTGTATGAGAGGCAGGTGAACAGTGTGTCCGCTACTGATATTTTCGCGGCCATCGGAAGTAACAACAACTGCCTGCGGGAACTCATCCGCTCTGTGGTGCGCGAAGAGTTGCAGAAGGCCGCCATACCACCTCAGCCCACGGTAAACTCTGTAGCGAACATCATCAAGGACGAGCTGCAGCAGGCTCTTCGCGAGCAAAGTGACACCTTGTTGCATCACAACGCTCAGCAAGCACCAGCCGAGTACCGTCGTGCGACCTATGCAGATGCTTTGAACTGTCCTGCATCTCCTCCGCCGCAGTTCACTCGTGCTCCTCCGACAGTGGCACTCCAGCCGGCGCAGCCCATGCCGTACTACGGCACCGTTTTACATGCCGCTCCAGTCGCCTATCGTTCGCAGCAACAGGTGCAGTATACATCGATGATAGACGCATGCCGCTTCGGAAGTCCGATGTCTGGCGCACACCCGATCGCCGTCCTCCTTGCTGCCACTGCGGTGAAGCGGACCATTTGTACCGCGAATGTCCATACCGGCGCCTTCGCCTTCGCGGTTTTTCTGCTTACTCGCCGCCACCGCGCTACGGCCAGCGACCTCGGGACATCGAGGATTACCTCGCTCAGCAACGCATACCACCGCCTACTGGGCGGCAGTCGCGCTCGCCGTCGCCGAGGCGATTTTCACCTCCTCCTCAGCGATATTGTGCCGCACGGTCGCCCAGTCCACACCGGGAAGACTAACTGCGGCGACCTTTTGGGGCGAGGTCGCTAACGATCGCTGCGCTGAAGACCTCCGATCGACGCAGAAACGAACAGATACCGATTCGACAGCGGCTGCAACTGAACGGGACGACCGACTGTCTCTCAATATACCAGTGGTGGTGGACGGTTACCTAGCTGCTAGTGCACTGGTGGACACAGGCGCAGACTATTCGATTTTAAGCGGGAAAATGACAACGCAGTTAAAGAAGGTGATCACGCCCACGCAGAACTCGCGGATTCGGACGGCTGGTGGTCACGTAGTTGCTCCTCTAGGAACGTGCACGGCCAGAGTTGAAATCCAGGGGTCGACGTTCGTAGCGAGCTGTATTGTCTTGCGCGAATGCTCCCGCGACCTCATCCTAGGAGTTGACTTTCTTCAGGTAGTGTGGTGCTATCATTGATCTTCAGGAGGGTCGTGTCACTATCTAAGCAGAGCGAGTAATCGACGTGCAGGACGACCAACGACATATATATATATATATATATATATATATATATATATATATATATATATATATATATATATATATATATATATATATATATATATATATATATACTTGTCACCAGGCGAATGCGTAATGTAGCGCACGTGCTCTTTACATTCTGAAGGCTCCGTGCACGCGCCTAAGGCGCAGCAGACCTTTCTTGAATATGTGTATTCACTGTCGCGCACTTTTTCTTACTGATGTATCCATGATATGTGAAAGTTCAGCGTGTAAAGAAGAATGAAACGTAAGTTTTTCACTAGTCGATGCAACCAAGGTGGAGCGAATCGAGAAGGCGTTGGATTAGGCTGCTGATGTTGCAGAGCTAGCTGAAAAAGAATGCGACATGTCACACGAGCGGAATAGACAAGAGCAAGATGCAAGATGGATCTGGCTACAAAATATGCGTGATTATAGCACTGCTGATCACTTTTTGTCAGTGCCGCAGACGCTGCATTTGTTTGCATTCTTTATTTGTTCATTTTCTGAGAACTTCTTTGTTCTATTTTTCTGCGCCAACAAGCGAAATTTTTTAATAAGGATTTTTGGCTCAAACTTAGCACAGTTCTTGTTCACATTAGTGAACGTGCAATGAAGCTCAGCTAGCGAAATTGTTCCAGGACATGTAATATGACTGCCTTTTATACTTAGGTACACCCAACTATCTCAAATACTCATTTCACCTCATTCCTTTTGATTCACAACATTGGCCAAAAGCTCGTTTATGCTCCTACAAAAAAAAAAGAGTTTTACATTACCTCACCATGAGTTATGAATGCTGCCGTAAACCACACGATTATCGAAATCTGCAATCACAAAAATTTTTGAAAAAAGATACATACTTCCAGTTGTCCCGCATAGGCCCAAAAATGTGTGCTTTATAACGTAGGCTAGCGATCCGCTTTCATTATCTTTTTTACAATTGTTTTCTTCCTATTGGTGTCATACTTTATTATTTATGACACGGGAGGCTGAAAAGTATCAATTATTATATGGGAGAGTCGGCGCAGCATATGTACACCAAATGTTACCAAAGGCGGTCATGAAATAAACGCCCGTAACACTGTTTGATGCAGGTACTTGAGCAAGCATTAACGAACTTGTTCTTTATCTCGGAGCTAAATCTGGCAAAAGTTATAACTTTAGCAGACATTTTAGCAGTTATAACTTTAGCAGACAGCCTTCCCATAAGAAGCAAAAAACGTGGGTTCTCAACACCTACTCTACTTCACGAATATCACCCTGAAATAAATACCTAAATTGTCTTCTGAGAAAATAAACCGCCGCGCCAGTTCAGGCATCTAACTTAGCCTTCCTAACGGCCAAACGTAAATTCTTTGTCGTTCAAGAGGAATTTATGCTCGGCAGCCACCATTCATTCATATTACGGCAAGCCAAGTTTTCCCGTTTAAAGCACCCACGCTTCATGCTCCCTCGGAGCACGGCTTTTATTTCAGGGCGAAAATAGGCCAGCCAGTTTAGATTTTCATCTCAAACACTCTGGTATTGTTATATCTTTTTCCTGAACTGGCCGCCTCATCCAGTATTATCTGAATCAGGCCGACTGTCTGTATATAGGCTCACCTCATATATAAAGTCCCCGTTATTTGTCACAGTAAAATGGGTTAGCGGCTTCCTCTTTGTTGAAGACAGCCTCCAAACTTGCTTTATCGGAAAAAAATATTTTTTGCAAGCTCATTCTCTATTTATGATATGCAATAATTGGAGAGTGTTGTTTAGAAAACCATTTGGCAGGGGAAGTGATGCTATTTTGTGCGAGCAGCGTTTAAAGGAACGCGAAGGTTACGTGAAAGAGACGTCAAAGAATGCGTAGATTTGTTGTTTTACGCACTGCATTGTCGCAACTACTAAGCATAGAAATGAGTAGCACAGTCTGGTGCCAATAAACACAACGATTCTGGACATCCATGATACGCTGCTCATGCTGTTGTCGTCTACAGAATATATTAGTGACCTTGCAACTAAATTCTCATCTTCAACGCTCTCATCTCTAGTAGCCAATTTAGTGAGATGTATCCTGAAGATGTTCGTTCTCATCGAAGCTAATAGGCGAAGAAAGAGCTAATAGGCGAACAAACAGATATGTCCGCCTGGCGTATCACTTAGCAGTGTACGCGCATTTAAAAGAAAAAAAAGTGTCTATCTTTGTGCACTGTACAGACACTTAGCCCACAAATTGCTGAAATCTCGTACTATTCCTTTGCCTGCTACAGTTTCCTTCATTGACTGCCCATAGTAAGTGCTTTAGAAGCCTTTAGAACCAGCCCCCCTTTCCCCCTTTTTTTACACTCTCTTTTTTTACAAAGGTGCTGTTTGGCTTGAGTTCCAGACCGCTCAAAACTGGAGATGAGAGTGTTGAAAGGGGAGAGCAGGTGCAGAAGAAGAAAGGAAGAAAGAGCGTAACAAAGAAATAAAGAAATAAGTTTTCTTGGCAAGGGCGGAAGTTGAACCTATATAGACATGGTCCGAGGGCGAACGTCATAACCACTAGGTTATACTGTCATAACACTGGTCATAACCACTAAGTCCTACTGGGATGCACTCAAGCTCTGAACAGTGTCACTTCTGCCATCTGTGCGAGCATCTGCAGTTAACCTTGACATTTATATTTATTCCCCGGCAAAGAAGCGTTCTTCTGATTCCCTTGTATCAAGGAGTCGCTATGCCAAAACAGAAACTTGTTTTATCTTATGAAATCCTTTAGGTTTTTAAAGACGATAGTCTTTCTTGGGATACTTCAACGCAGAAATTTTGGTCTGTCTGTTTGTGTGTGTGTCTGTCCTGCTTTTCTGTCTGTATTGGCGAAACTTTAACCCCTTCCTCAACGACCACCCATCTTGAACTGGTAGCTGTGTTCATACTTGTGAACACAGTTGACCAAAAAGGAAATATTTCGCATATCTGAGGCGCAACATCAATACGTAAGTATTAGATGGTGTGTTCCTTTAGTAGAAAATACATAGATGCGTAATTCTAAAGACCCTAGTGCTTGTTAGGATGCGCAAAAAATGCGACGCTATGAACGAAAAAGCGGACGTTTCCTACGCTTCGGTAAAACGACACGGTGCTGCCACCTACCAGTAGCTCTGCGTACTACACATAAGCTTCTTGCGTTTCCCGATATCATGGCCAGATGGCGTCCATATCTCACGCAGCGCTGCCTCCATTTCATCAATGCCAGCCACATGCGGCCGATTCAACATAGACGGGGCGCTGTCTGAGGCAAGGCAAAACATAAATGGCCGTTTGATGATATAGAACACACTCTACAAGACATGCCTAGACAACGCAGGGAAAAGAACGACGAGCAGATTGCAGCGGAGAAGCGCCGGCGTGCCGATGCCCGTCGTCTCAAGCGTGCCCAGGAAACGTCAGAGCAGCGAGCCCAGCGGCTAGCGAAAGATCGTGAATCGAGGCGCGCCCGGAGGCAACAGCAAACAGACGAGGTGCGCGATGTGCGAATTGTCACTGACCGAGAGGATAAACGAGCGTACCCGGCGGCTGAACAGACGCCCTAAGCTCGTGCCGAACCGCAGATGAACCGGGACTCATGTAGTACGGCCGGTAGAAGACTATCGTCTTTCGACGACATTTGCAGCGAAGCACGGAGATACGCGCCCAATTTTTTAGGGGCGAAGCTCCTCTTAGTCTAACCTTGTCACGCGTCAGGCGTCAGGCGTCAGGCGTAACCCGCGTGCTGTGAGGCACGCGCTCGCCCTCCGCGTTCGCCTCGGCGCGTGCCTCCCGGCGCGTGCCTCTGCTGTCTTGTGAGAGAGAGACAGAGAGAGAACGAAAGGCGCGCGTTGGCTATGGAAACGCTCTTTCTTAGAGGAACGCTGTACCAGCTCGCAAAGAAGGAGAGTAGGCGCTTAGCCGTGCTCCCTTACGGGCTGCAGAAATTAGCGCCTTATTTCTTTTCCTCCAAAGCCACTAACAAAGGAGAACGCGCTCTCACCCGCGAGAGACAACGTTGGCGCAGGCAGCGTCTCCTAGCGAGTTTCTTGATTGAGAAATACCGACTGCTCGCGTTGGAGAAGCGTTCACCGACAACCCATATATATATGTAGGCACTGGATCTTGACTTGCAATGAAGTGCCGGTGGGAGATTTCATTTCAAGGAGGTTTTTTCACTTGGGCATAGTTGAACCATGAGGATTCGTAACGTGCGTGTTAACTAAATTAATCCGGAACTCGGCACGATCTACGATGAACATCCCGAGCTTCGCCCACTCATCATCATTCACTCCGTGGATATGCTGTAATTTTATTTACATAAAACTTCTTTTTACACACAAACTCATCATGTCTGTGTCGAATACGAAGCGTGTATGCTGACACTGCAGTGCTCAATATGAGATATGTTGACTATCGTTTCTGTGTAACACTGGTCACACACGAAATGTCTCTTACTGAACCTCGCTCTTCTTTAGCGTATGCCGATACAATGTCGCCTCTTCTTCCAACTTTAAGTATTCTTCGTTTTTCGAACATCTGCTTTCTTTTGGCCAAGCGTACATACTACTTGCGGGTTGTAAAGATGCTGGCGCAGTGGTGAAGTGATCGCGGTACCTGGCTGCTTATCCTCGCCGTGGCGGTCGCATTTCGATGGAGCAGGAATGCAAGAGGCCACTGCGCTTGGGTTGAGGTCTAAGTTAATGTACCCCGAGTGGTCAAAATTTGCGGACCTGTCCGCTATGGTGTCTCTCATAATCATGTCCTGGCTGTGGCATGTAAAACCCCAGCAATTACTATTAGGAATAGTATCCAAATGTAAGGTAAGACGTTGCAAATCGTACAACATATTCTCATTTCGATATCTAGTTCGCTAAACCCGATTTCTGTATGTAACAAGGTCCTAAACGACTTGTACTCACATGTATTCAAAGCTGATGCCTAGATATTTTACCAGTTGTCCTGTCTTTCGTCTCAGAACAGAAAGAAAACAAAAGAGCATTTCGCGATCTATCATTGCGATGACAGCGCATTGAGTAATGTGCGGCTAAGCTCGCCGACCTTATTCCTGACGCAGTCATTGCGTCAGCCACGTATATAGCAGACGCCTAGATCGAATCTTTGTGTCACTGAAAGCAACATTACAAATGGTGTTCGGGCCTATTTATTACATATGCCATGAACAGAGTGCTGGCAAGCTGGGTGAACAACGGTTTCGACAGGCAGTCTAGAGATCAACCTAAGGAAGTATAGGAAAATGAGTGAGTGAAATAACTTTTTTTAGGAAAAGGACAAAAATAAACTCGACGCCGTGAAAAGAAAGTTTTCATGCAGGAAGGGGATCATCTATCATCTTGTACCAAGAAAAAAAATGGGTAATGCATGAAGGAAAAGAAACATTTAACATGCAGCCTTTAGGTAACCTACATCTCGAAGTGTAGTAGTGGCGGTGGTACTGCTGAAAGAGGGCTTACCCTGACTACATAGACGGTGGTTATTCCACCTGAGCGACGCATACATTCTTGGCACGCTACGTGCGCACTCGCTGACTGCGCTGTCTAGGACAAAGTCGATCACGAAGCGTAAAGCTCTCCTCATGATTGCCGCGGGTACTTCAAGAAGCAGCACGTCGTCGAAGCTAACCTGCAGAAACTTTCCCATTGCTAGGCCCCGGTACAGCGCTCTCCAGTCTGCGTCAGCCTAGGGCCTAGCTCCATAATATGTTCTACGAGCGGACATCAGAGCATAAGGAGCATAGAGAGTCGCTTTAAGTAACCAAGCTGCTGTGTAGACAGTCGAATGTTGATGTTGGATAGGAAGTTTGCGTTGGATATCGCCATAACCAGATTGCGATTTGCGTCTTGTATAGTGCGTTGTCCTTTCTTTTTATGCATCAGTTTGGCGGCCCGGTGAAAGCGCTTCGTCGGCAAGAGCGTGCTCCTTTCTTTCTAACGTACAATGGCATCCAATGATCACTAGTGTAGCCGCAAATATTTTTCGGGGTGTATTATATGGTGTGTTTCGGGGTGTGTTATGCAAGGACGTGTGTAATTATCATGGGGGGAAAAGAAGTCGATAGTGTGGAAGAAGACAGAGTTTTCTTGTTTTTTGGTTTTTTTTTTCGTTTTTTTAGGAGGACACATACGTACAAAGGAGCACAATGCGTGCCCTCTTTATTTCGTCTCTGTCTCTCTCGATCTTGTTATATCTTTCACAAGAAATAAAGCTCAAGCACATACCCTTCGCATTCGCAAAATGATGTAGCAGAGCATGCCACCCTGTGCTGGAAATTGAACAGTCGTATGCCAGAAGTATAGAAAAACCAACATTATAAATGTTAGGTCTCATTTTCTTTCGTTCTTTGAATTTGAAACATCGCCATCAAATCATACGACTTTGACACATGCGGGAAATTAGAGGGGAAAAGAAAATGGCCGCACACTTGCTTGGTTCGCTGCAAATGGCGTCAAAAAACGATAGTCTTCTGCCGCTCCTGTTCATCTACTCCTGTCCCCCTCCAAAATCTCATGTTGCTCCCCTCCCCCCTCAATCACTCCACGATGGATGGAATGAAACTTTTGCGGAATTCAAATTTCTCGCGTTCGCCCTGCTCTCGCGCCATCTCTTCGAACCTTTTATTACTGCTCGCCTAAAGCCGGCTACAGAGCCACGGCTTCTGTCGGCTTATTTTTACCGCGTAACGTCTCTTCGACACCATCTCTAATGCGTTGACTTTTCATTCACAACGCAAAAACCAGTCCAATGTGTATCTTTAATGAAGTGAACGCTGCGCATCACGTTTATGTAGATATATTTTGCATCAAATAGGCTGAAGCTTTCCTTTGCGCTGTTATAATGTTCACGTGTATGACCTCCGTGCAACCAGCGCTAGTAGCTCGCTTTATTTTGGTTGGTCGGTTGAAACGGGTGATAGATAGATAGATAGATAGATAGATAGATAGATAGATAGATAGATAGATAGATAGATAGATAGATAGATAGATAGATAGATAGATAGATAGATAGATAGATAGATCTTTTCGCGTTTAGGTAGCCCAAGAAAGACTATGGTCTTCAAAAAAGAAATCTAGCTTAGATCCACTCCGGTTAAACCTGTAAGGACTGCGGAACAGCGATTCGCCTGTGATTCCCAGCGTTGTTCTTGTGTTTATGAATGTTTTCGAAATATTTTCGCTTAATTTGGTCTCATCCAGCGATTAATTACCCTTAACGCGGATCTTTTATTTTATCATCCTCACTGGATTCATTTTAATCAATGTTAGTGTAGATTTACTTTCTATCAGTTTCGGTTAGTCCATAGCATGTTCTAGTCCCGTTTCCGACTGGGGCTTTCTGAGCGTGGCAACAACATGAAAAGATATGACACACTGACCGCCCCGGCCCCTATGGTGCCCCGAACTTTAATACCGTGCCCTATGAAAGACAAATGGTCCAGACGTGCAGGTAGCAAAATATGCATTAGCTGCTTGGCTTATTCATCAAGTATTGCGTTAGTACCGCCCAACTTCGGTGAAATCTATAAGTTCCAAGAGCGTAGAACAAGCAACACCCGCAACACATGCCCTTTGGCGTATTCGAACCATTACCACATGTAATTAGGTGTCAAGGCCTTGTAAAGATACGAGCCACCAAGGAGTAATAAATCCACTGTCTTCCAGGCTATTACGGTGCCCCCTGCGACCAACACGCCTTACATGCGGCAACACTCACAGTATTGCACAAAAGGATCACTCATTACTAAAGAAAAAAAAAAAGGTCGAATGCATAGTGAAAGCAAGCTTTAGTTATAATTCTCCCTTACTTTTTAGAGCGAAGCTATTTATCGCTATGGTATATGAAAAGATTCGTGAGGTCTATAGGCGTCCGCGATCATGTAGGAATGATAGAGATGTCGGCCGACGCAGAAAGTATAACTGTAGGCTGAGAGCCTCAAGCGACGTCACTATGGCGCCTTAGTGATTACGTTAAACGACATCGTCTGGTGAAGTCGAATGGCTGTCAGCGGAGCTTGTAGCACATTGCTATGGCTACACATGTGTACGCGCATTAACGATAACGCATATTCATGCGTCAGCAGGCGAAAAAAAAAAAGAGCGCGCGTCCCGCCATCGAGAGTGGACGTTACAAACGGATTTATAGAAGGCTCACATCACAAAGTGATCAGCCAGAAGGCACACATATCTCCTGCGCGCCTGTAAAGCGTAACAAGAACATAGGTTGGCCGAAAGGTACAGGCCTGAGGCAATGAACAACTCGCTGAACGGAGAATGTCGCTAGAACCAGAGTTCCAAGGAACGGCGTTGTCAACACGGGCACATGTCTATGACAATCGTATAAATTATCGTACAGGTGTAATCATCTGTAGCATTTCTTTTCGTATTTTTACCGCTACCTCACGGAAACAGTTATCCGACAGTGCTACGCACTCGTACAAGTAGCCAACATAGTTAGTCCTACGTTTCATCGTTAAGCAAGACAATGTTGCACCTCAAGTTTCTAGGGGCCACTTAACGGCAAAA
The DNA here is from genome assembly GCA_013339685.2 of Hyalomma asiaticum. NCBI lineage: Eukaryota > Metazoa > Arthropoda > Arachnida > Ixodida > Ixodidae > Hyalomma > Hyalomma asiaticum. The sequence continues at coordinate 92,037,912 of CM023482.1, read as the reverse complement.
AACTTTTGGTCCTTGACACCATGAACGGGCGGACAAAGCCTTTCCTGCGCGGTCCTGACGCGATACAATGAGGTTGGCCGGAAGATGCCACCGCGAGCACAAAAGAAGGAACTCCGTATGTTTTAATGACCGGTCTTCAAAGCGTGTTACTTGTGAAACCACTGTCGTCAGGACAATGCCACCTTTCTATTTCCTCAGCCTGTGTTTTTTGTCTCTTTCCAGGTACAAGGGTTGGAGTATTGTTCTGAGCTGTCAGTGCTGCAGAGACGCAGTGTTTGTTCGTGTCCTTCGCACTTTATTTTCTTTTTTCTTTTCGCTCCGAATATCATCCTAGGATGGAGGGTTAAAGAAATGTTTTTACTTCTGAGACCTCAATGGACGAATAATGATATACTAAGCTGCTCTGATGTAATACTGTCTTTCGGCGTGTCTTTGTGAAGGTACGGCAGATGAGAAGGCCTACTCCTGATGTGGACAAGTTTCATAAAAAAGAATGGCAGATCCCACGTGCATTGGGAATCAAGGAAATGCGAAGCACGCATCAGGAACCTAAAATGGATTTGCATTGTTGTTTCGCTGTGCCGAGTTTGGTACATATGAAGTTAGTGAAACGGCCGCAAGAGCACCATGACTGTGGCATGTAAACCATGCCGCTCATACACGCATGGCATGATTCTAACGTTATGATCTGTCATTTACGTTCGTCATGCAGTCGTGTTGTACCATAGCAATTATGGTATACATCCCATCAACGAAACGCGTGGCATGTAAATCATGCCGCTCATGATATGCATGTCACGATTTTCATGTTATGACCTGTCAGTTATGTTCGTCATGCAGTCTTGTTGTGCCATACCAATTTTCATACGCATCCCATTAACGAAACGGCCAAGACTGTGGCATTTAAATCATGTCGCTCATGACATGGATGCCATAATTTTCATGTTATGACCTGTCATTTACGTCCGTCATGCAGTCATGTTGTCGCATACCAATTTTCGCATACATCCCGTTAACGAAACGGCCAGGAGAGCACAAAATCGTAGGCGGCTAGATAGATAGATAGATAGATAGATAGATAGATAGATAGATAGATAGATAGATAGATAGATAGATAGATAGATAGATAGATAGATAGATAGATAGATAGATAGATAGATAGATAGATAGATAGATAGATACGCTCAAAGTCGCCGAATTTCGCTAAGAAATGCTTCGTATATAAAACCGGTCATCACACAATGTACTGCCGCACGAAGCTGCAAGGGAGCCCCGTGTTACCTTCGTTGCGCCTAGCTGCAGTCGACTCAACGCACGATTCCCAGTCTACCAAAAACGTGCAATAGGCGAAAAAAATGTGGCCGCCTAGTAGCAAACGCATTTTTGTAGCGCGCTCTCCTGTAATACATGCATGTTTCGCGGGTTTGGTTGCTATGCCTTGCAAATGTCATGCATATATAATCCATCTTGCTTTTGTAGAGAGAATTAAATTGTTGATATTCGAGGATCTTTACATGCAGTACTTTATATAAATCTATCCCAATGTAGCGTATTCAATGAATTCAATATTACACCAAAAGGTTACGCTAATAAAGCAATTAACAAACTTTCTTTACTGAACGCCTGCTAACAGCGAAAGCATAGGCTTGTAATGAACATTCGAGCTGCTTTCTTCTTCTTCTTTTTTTGTACCCCTGTTGAAGAATGCGTAACGACTACTACACGTAACATAGGGAGCCAACTTTAGCGATAGTGCACCGCGGGAGCCGGCACTATTCCTTTCCTGTCCTGGCAAGCATTGCCCTCATTCACTCTTTTCCAACGAGGCGTGTTCGGCTGAAAACCCGATGTATATTTGTATACCACTATAGAGCCTAAGTTACGATAGCAAGGAGCACTTATTTCATTCTTTTTCATCCGACATGGTGTCTTAGCGTCTATATGGTTTCCTGAGCTCCCGGTCGCGGGATCGAATCCCGGTCTTGGCAACCGCATTTGGAAGCCAGCTAAATGAATGAATGAATGAATGAATGAATGAATGAATGAATGAACGAACAACGAACGAACGAACGAATGAATGAATGAATGAATGAATGAATGAATGAATGAATGAATGAATCTTTTTTCCACTCAACAGTTCTACAACGGAGCAGAGCGAGAAAAAGCGGTAGAAAGACGGTTTGAGAAACGTCAACCCCTTTACAAGCAGCGGGAAAGGTCAGCAAAGCGTACAGTACAAAAAATAATAAAGGTAATAAAAGCACAGATTATTATTATTATTATTATTATTATTATTATTATTATTATTATTATTATTATTATTATCATCTCAATAAAGTTTATTATCTATCTAGGCATGTGCACAAAAACGTCAAGGACATAGAGATAGCAGGCTGACAACTGCCACCGAGCGGGGCGCGACGCCTGCCTACTCTTTTGATGCCACAGACACGTATTAGCAGATGCGTAAGGATGCAAATAAGCACATAATGCAGAAAACATCCCCGTGCTTGCAGTTTGGTGCGCCGTGTACGTTAGCAAACAAAGGTGATCAGAATTACTCCGCAGCTTCACTGCGGGCTATACATGCATAATCACATCGCAGTTTTGGCACGCAAAATCGCATAAATGATTAACACTGCATTTGCTTTCATCTCTGTAAAAGATGACACTCGGAAAATGAATTCTGGAGATGAGTAAGTTGACTTATTTAATCAGCTATATCTCGCAGTTTCAGGATTGTGCATCACGGTTACGTTAGTCCTATCTTTGGCCTTCGCGACGCGTTCACGGGCTTAAGTAAACTGTTTGAGTTTATGCTTACTTCGCTATGCACAGCACACGCACAAGTTCCGCGCTGTTGAAGACAACAGCCGCGGTTAACGAAAACCGATAATACTAAGTGCTACGTGATCTTTTTAAATTATTTTCTGCCTTGGGCGCACTGCCGCACTGTGTCAGCACGACAGTATGGACAGGAATACTTGCCGACTGTGCTTCCTTTCGCGAAACTGGGACGGGTATACATAGCAAGATGCGAAGGCTGCGCCTTTGATCACGTTTTGCTGTGTGTTTTTACACTGAGATTCCTACGTAAACAGTGGGAATAGGAACCTGAGCTGCGCCGCCGCAATGAGTTGCCATCAGTCCACTTGGAGTAATCTTTAATTCGTGAGTTTCGCGTGCCTTTTCTTCCTTTTTTCTTCTTTGTGGGGATGGTAGGCAAACTAATGTCGAGATGTCGGCTGGCAGCGTCTTAAATGGCTTTGAGGTCGAAATGACAAGGAAAGCCATTTTCGAAATGATGTCGACTCCAAATTCATGATTAAAGAAGAATACCTTATTTTTCTATGTTTATCACCCACAAGCACGCATAAAAAAAAGAACTACCGACGTTTTCACTGCGCCAAGAAACCTTCTTTAATATTTGCCCCAACAGTTCCTATTCACCTGCATTTTTCAATCGGAAATGGAGCTCCGACTACCTTGAAAGTAACTTGAATGCTTTGAGCGCCCTCGTAAGCAAAACTCCGTGAAGACTGACTTCATGACTTCATGTGGTTTCATTCCGAACTTCGTCCCGGGGAAGCCGAGACGAATATGTGGTATGAAAAAGGAATAAAATATACACTAGGCACTACGGACTAACGCAGAAAGCCTTAGCCAGTATCACTTAGTAAACTGGCCTTATTTTTATGCGTATCATGTGCTCTTCCCCGGTCCCGAACGTGAACGAGAAAGTCGCTGTTTGCAAGAAGGTTCTCAGATTACGCTACTCGGTCGTGAAAGTTCTCAAGGATTCGTAACAAAATGCATCCCTGATGGTATGAGCGAGCTTCAACGAACAAATCTCACTCCGAAGTAGCTCCTCAGCTTATTTCGACAGCGCTTTTCAAGGTTACGGAGCTCTGCTAAAGTATGTGCACCGCTAATGCGAAGAAGTGCTTTTTTTCTTTCTTTTCGTTGTTAGGCTCACACCCTGTTCAGTTACGCTTCTAAATCATACCCTTCTTTCAGAAGTGGCTAATTAGACAGGCCTAACGTAAAAACAAGCAGCGCGACTTTTTCGGTGGCGTCAGTTTGCGCAAAGGGAGCATGAAGTAATGCCGACGTAAATTTCAAGCTTCGTAGTCAAGTTTTTCGTTGAACCTTGTAGTCAGTCTGAGTAAGTTACCGAGCACACGTTGGTGTAGGAAAAAACTGAGATATATCAAAAACATGAAAGAAACAATTGCTTGCATACATACTTCGGATATAATCAGCTAGTAATATATCTCTCTTGGGGCCTTAACTGGTGCCTTTTATTCGCGCGTTATAATGAATAACGTAACAAACACGAAAGCGGCACATTTCCACCGAGCGAAATCAATGTCATGGAGGTTTTTTCAAGGGTGTTGAGTGGTCATCCATGTTGGCATTAAGCATGTCTTTTTTTTTTAATAGTGGCACATTTCAGGTGTGGTATAACCGTTGATTCAAGATGAACCGACGGTTGATATCTAGACCAGTACAGTCAGCAGGCCCAGATTTTATGTAATAAACCATGAACACTCAGTACCTACAGTTGGCTTGGACAAGGTAACACCTGGCAAGAGCTAAGATGCGTATGAGGAACTGGGCGATTTGCGCTGAAAATAACTTACAGCAGGTTAAAGGACTACCACCTTGGGTGCGAACAGCGTTCTTTCTAAACGCATTCGTTGTACCGACCAACATCACTGAGGAAAGGCAATGTGATGCTGTAAGACACCGCGTTACAAATTTTTTCCCATGATGTATTGCTAGAAGTTCCTACGCTACTAAACTATATGTCCATGAGTATATTATGCGGATCATCCTTTGCAGATATCACTATTGAGTTGTTGAGAACCGGTAGAAGAATGGTTCAATCAGTAATGAGTTTTCAACCATACTTCAAAGCTCGTCGAATACCCTCAACGAATACACAATGACAGTACGATTGATTATTTTCACCGAAATATACGTAGTGGATAATGCATTGACCATTTCTTGATTTATTTTTATGCAGAGGTTGAGTTAAGCATATCTGATAGAGCCCATATGTGAAGACAAGTGAAAAATTTTCCACGGTGAGGATGATATAACAGACATTACTACAAATTAAAGGCGCATAGGCACACCCGCATATGATGGCTGTATGTCCTCGTGAAAATTGATGTTGTATTGTTGGAATATAATTGACTCATGTCGTATACAATGAATTTTCAAGGTGCACTGAGCTTGTTCAACAGACATGCAACAAATTTCCTATGTTGCAAATTCCATAACTTTATTACTGGAGCATAAGGTGATTTTTCATTGTACCTTTCTGGCCATATGATTAAATCTGGCAAAGTCAATTTTTGGGGGCTGACCCACACCGACATGTTTGTGCAAGTGCAGCAAAAAAAATAGAAATAAAGGAAGGAAATGGTGGAATCGAGCTTCGCCTTTAGGAATTCAAGGTAATAGCGTCATTAGGCCTCGTTCGCATTGCCTGCTCGTCACATAGTTGTGCTTTTTCTTATCTATCAAACTGCAGCCCGAGCTATCGTGTGTGTAGGCATTAAGTCGCAGTTTACAATTTTGTGGGTGATATTACGTGGAGAAATTTAATTTCTTTCACTAACGCGCCTGTGTCCTGGCGGAGGACTCGCGTCGTCGGTTGCTTCGGGAAACGGCTGTATGGGGCGCTAGCTCGAGCTTCTTATTTCCACCGGATGCCTGTGCCGATGCCAACGCCACCAACACCGTATTTTCCACGATACGAGTCGCTTAACGCTACCACGTTAAAATTCTGCTCAAACTTCCCTGCGGTCGTTTGACTGTACGAACTAATGTGACACACTTTAACGCAGCCCGCTGCATCGTTCCCTCCCCCCCCCCCCTTTTTTTTTTCACGCAAGCAGGTAATGAAAGATTTTTGTAACTACCGCAAATTATTATGTGCGTAGAGATGAACAGCTCCGTGTGCCGTAGCGATAAATATAAAATTAATGTATCATTGCGTCTTCACTCTAATTATTAAACGTAGAGATTTGAAGACATGAAAGCTTCGCTGAAACTTCGAGGGTCACGATTCTGTGCATATATAAGCTTCTTGGTGGGCGTCGGGCTCAGGCGGTCTATATGCAGTGTGCATGCGCGGCTGTGTGCGGATTTGTTGATATTACCTCTATACTTATGGATAAATGTGTGTAACGTATATGAAATGCGTCTTTCAATGCGCATATTCCTACAAATAATAGCCCTCGTTCGCCGCCTGGTGATGAAGGCCCCCCCCCCCCCCCCCCCATTACCCAAAAAGAAAGCGAATGGGGTGTTCATACATACCGAGTGCAAAAAAACAATGCAGCTCCAATTCACACTCTGAAGGTGGTTTGACAGTGAAGCTGTAAACTACACCCACAACGATTACCCATTGCGGCTTCCCTTGAATTTCAGATGCATTTCAACGGCGTGCATACATTCGGCGCCTTTTGCGAGTGGTGCTCGATTTTGCCTACGACGCTACTGAGCAAGTATACGGTTTGCTCATTTCGTCGAGCATTATATTCACGCAGTTCTCCTGGCATCTTTGCTTTCCAAGGTCTACCCGCGGTAGCCTGCTTCCTCCATGGTAGTCTGCAATGAACTGAATGAGTTGCGCGTTGGGCGCGAGTGCGTGGAAACGCGGTCGGCATCGGCAGCAGCTGTACGGGTCTCACTATCGCCAGCTTCAATCCTCGCTACATCGCTTCCACTATGCCGCGCGACGCTATCTTTCTTTATCGGTACAGACGAGAGAGAGAGAAATAAGGAAGGGAAGGCAGGGATGTTAACCAGTCAGGAGTCCGGTTTTCTACCCTACACTGGGGGTTTACACTGGGGTGCAGACGAGGGTTGGCGTAACACCACCTGTGCACATGCGCCGCTCCAGACGACCCGGGCGCATGCGCCGCCCTCCGCTCGCCGTGCACCTCTCCTCCTCTCCACCGCGCATTGCTGGCTTGCCTTCTTTTTTTTAAGCCTGGCATTTCCTGCTGACCACGCGACGAAAATTTCTTGGGGTGTTAGAGGTAGACAGCTTCGCTGTAAAATACTCATGAGAGGGCATCGCTACCTTTCATTTCACGAATTAACCTCAATGCCACTTCATTTTTAAGTGATAAGATCTCCAACAAAATGACCGGAGTAAATGTTTAGCGCTAAATACGATTTCAATAGTAACTTAATCATATTTCAACGACTACTCGCTCAGTAAACTTTCAATTATATTTCTGTGGTCAATGTCCAAGTATTGTAAACATCGAAACCAACGATGTATTAACGGACACGCAATGACATTTTAGGGAAGTTCTCCAACGTTGACTAACAGCGTTTAACAGTTTCTCAACAAGCTTTTTTCTGGGGGATATGCAGCAGTAGCACTGGCCTCCTTTTCATTCGAGATTGTAATTCACAGCGTCTTACTACTCAGGAAAGTCTAACAGGTAGCCCAAGAATGATTTCACAACGCCCGGCGACGAAAGCAATCACATCGATCTCGTTGCGTCGATACCACGTTCTGTAGGACGGCAGTTCTTGAATGACGGAAATACTCCGCGAGATGACTATGGTTTTTCCCACACTTTCTTCACCTGACAATGCTCACATACAAGACCATGATTAAGACTCCATGCTGTACTTTCGGAGGAGACCATTTCTTGTCTGATAATCTTTCTTCATATTTTCGCTGTCCAGAACACGTGCTATTTTTTTTCCTTTCGCGCGAGCACATCAAGATATCGCACGTTCCTTGCACAGTTTACGGAAATTAGTACAACTTCTTGATTTGATTGATTGATTGATTGATTGATTGATTTCTGGGGTTTAACGACCCAAAACCACGATCTGATTATGAGAGACGCCGTAGTGGAGGGCTCCGGAAATTTCGACCGCTTGGTGTTCTTTAACGTGCACCGACATCACTCAGTACAAGGGCTTCCACATTTCGCCTCCATCGAATGCAGCCGCCGCGGCCGGGATTCGATCCCGTGACCTTCGGATCAGCAGCCAATAGCATATCCGCCAGAACACCGTGGCGGAGCTAGTACGACTTCATGAGAAAGCGCTCAGCACTTCATTCCCGCAGCCGTCCACAAAATCACGGTGTGATTTCATGCGGCACACGCATGAAACGCGAATCGGCCTTCATGAGGCTATGCTGGTCGTTTTAGTCAGGTGTTGGCCCCGAGTCCCGCCCTTTGGTTAAAAGTGGATAGTACATAATTATGTTCAAAAATATCCAACATCTGTTCTATTCAAAAAGTACGTTCGAGTGCGCTAAAATTTGCAGGCTTTGACTTGAAGTGCTAGGTCGTTTATAATAAAATTACAACTTGGCTAGTATTGACGTTACCGTCATCTTTAGCACAGTTTCTAAATCTCACTGATTTAGAAACAGAAAACTGCTTTGAAAAATTGTTATCTTCCAATAGTCGTACAAGGATATACAGAGGAAGACCGTCCCTTTTGTGTTCACATCCCATTATCCATACCGTTGCACTGCTTCTTTTTTCTCGTATTCTGTCACCGCCTAGCACAGAAGAGAAACATCTGTACGTTTAATCCAATAACTACGCTTACCATTCGACATGAAGCTTATGCTTGCGCTTTCAATTTACACGAGCCCCCCCTCTCGTAGATACATTGCTGAAGAAAAAATTTCAACAAGTGAAAAGCTTTTCGTTCGAGCTGTTCCGACTTCGCGCCATAGGCTTCACTAGAAAGTTTAGGTTCTTTCCGACCCAGTATTTCTTGCTTTGACTTTCAGGCACGTAACATCGCCGCGCTGCTTACTTTACTTGCCGTAATATTTATCCCTGGTAAACAAGCCGTGTGCGAGAACATTGTTTCTTTGAAAACCGGAGAAACTTCTAAGGATGATTGATCTGTTTGCCCGCCAGGGATCCTGGAACACGCAACAGTTATTCCTTCTTCTTGGGCTGCGTACACGATCGAAATCTGTATTTGTTCTCCTCTTCCTGTAAATACACACGTGCTATGTTCCGTACAAGGTAAAGTAAAACAGAATTACTGTGGCCATCGCGTAAACTTCTTAACGTCATCATTCCGTTCCCTAATTTATCCACGAGGAAGAGGCGTCAAGTAAATGTACCTGAATGGTACAATTGATGATGATGAGTGCGCAGTTATTCCTCATCTCGAAGTACCGAAAGTCGTAGCAAAGCATAGCCTTCTGCAAAAGCTTTTATGGAGTGCTTTAAAAAGGAATCGTAGCGCCATATTGGAGCGACCTAGTTCGCGGGGAGCCTGTTGGCATGCAGTACACAACTATCAAAATATCATCTGTCAAACTGGCCTAGCAAGAATCAGGAGCCGGGAACATGGGGGCAACCGAAGCTTGGCATGTGCGCGGGTTTTCCTTTCGTTCTATTTCTTTTTCCTTCTCTCACGTCTGCATGTCTCTGCCTTGAATTCTTTCTTTCTTTTCTTTCTCCTGTTATATTTTTCCGTCTTTATCCCTCTTTCCATTTTTCAATATGTATGTCTGTGTTTTTTTGTATTTCCTTCTCCCTTTCTTTCTTTCCTTTCTTTCTTGCTGTATTTCTTCCCTTATTTCTTTATCTTCGTCTCTATTCATTATATTGTGGAAAGTTGATAAAAAAATTGACTCAGAAGAACGTGTGACGCGTCCTGGTGAAGGGGCAGTGACAAATTGCATTTAACTTAACAAGCTTCGCGTACGACATCTTGCTAAAGCGAAGTGTATTCAGTAAAGACAACATAACAGATGTTTGGCTGACTGAGTAGCCTCCATGCTCGCCAAAAAAGTGGAATAATTGATGGCTTGAACGGTGACGTAGACACATTTAGATGAACGTCGGTGAGCTAATGCGCCATATCATCGCAAAAACTGCGATGTTTCCAACGCACCTATTTGCTTGCCGCATTGTAAAGGCCGCAACACCCTCGTCAGCTGACTATGTGCTCTCTCAACTTATACAACCTTGTCTTCGGCCTACAAACACTTTGTTACTATGTACTACCGAAAGATAAATGAATATGCAAAATATCGTCTAGTAGAGGACAGGACAAGTTTCAACTGAAAGTTTTTTTCTTGCGGGCAAGCAACCTTCGGTCACTGGCTGTTGACGAACGCGTTCGACTAACTTATAATGCCGCATTGAGGTCAGGTGAAAGTGTTTAAGAGGCTGATTAAAGGGTGGAGTGGCTCTCCCGATTTTACAGAAATCGTGCGACTCAAGCAGCGTGCTTTCTATGGAAGGTGTGAACTATTTCAGGCACGGTCTATTTAACCAAGCTGCGTTCTTGTATGCTCGTCTATGTAGTCGAGAGCCATGGTTTTCCCATTATTCGTATGTTGTATTCCTTTCCCTATAGGCTGGATTATTGTGCATCGCTCTCGCGATATCGAGAGCATGAGAGGTGTGATGACGTTACTGTTCGAAAATTACGGCGCTTATTTAGGCATGAAATCGATCAAAACGCGGGCACGCATTATAGCCATGAGGCGAGAGTAAATTGCCCTGAAACACCGTGGTTCGCCGCAGTCTATTATCCTTGCCCAGTCACACACGATATAAAACATACCTCGCTTATACCGACCAGATTATCCTTTATGGATATCTATGCTCAATACACACCAATATGCAAACCAATGCGAAAGTTTTAATCCTTCGAGACGCTCAGCTACCTTGAAGTCTTCGACGCTTCTGAAGCGTAAATTCCCAGAAATCATTAATTCTCATTGGTAACAATTAATATAGCTCATCAGCGCTTACGGCCCCGCCACGGTGGTCTAGTGGTTATGACACTCGGCTGCAGATCCGAATGTCGCGGGATCGAATCCCGGCCACGGGGGCTGCATTACGATGCAGGCAAAATGTTGAGGCCCGTGTGCTGTGCGATGTCAGTGCACGTTAACTAACACCAGGTGGTCGAAATTTCCGGAGACCTCCACAACGGCGTCTCTCATAATCAGAGCTGGTTTTGGGACGTTAAACCCCACATAACAACAACAATCGTGTCAGCACTGCTTCACTTTCTTTGTTGCACAAGGAACTTAGCTTCTTACCACAATTGCGTTAGCTTCGGTGTTCGTTTGTTTTCTTGCTTAATCTGCGCATGCTCTCCTGGTTTTCCTGGAAGATTTTTTTTTGTTAATAAAGCACAGTTGTTAGCCCAGCCGTTGCGTGTGTTGCTTCTCTCTTCCGTCCGCAGTCCTTTGGCTGGCTTCTACGCTTAACATACTTGCGAGTACTAGTAGAAAGTTTATTGATCTAATGTTTTCTGCGTGGTTCACTCTCGTGTTGTGGGTTCCGCCACAGCAAGGCTGGTTTCTTCAAATATTGCACCAGCGCAAAAAAAAAAAAGCACAAAGATAGAAAGAAGACGTGCGAAGAACACACAGAGCGGTGACTTTGATCCTTTCTTGAAAGTCAGCACTCTGTGCGTGTTCTTCGCTCGTCCTTCTTTCCAGCGCTGTTATCTTCCATATGATTTACCAACGAACCCAAATCTACACCTATTGTGGCTTCTACTCATTAAGGCGAAAGGTTTAACTGCCTCTAGATAAGCTGAGGGTAACCGCCTGACCGTCACCACAAGTGAGATGAGGAAGATGAGGAAAGGGATGACGACCAGCAGGATGAGCTTGGAGAAGACGATTACGAATACTACTGACAAGAATAAGACGAAAACGACAAGGAAGGGGAAGACGACAATACTAAGAGCAAGAGAAAGGACAGCAACAGCGGAGAAAAAGAAGACAATGGATGAGAAAGAAGGGAATTAACGAAGAAGGCCGTGAGAGAAAAATCAAAGAGCCGGCAATAAAGTCTAGTTCACGCTGTGTATGTGCTGCGTCTTCTGGGCTGGCCCGAGAGCTTTTTTTTTCTTTCGATCGACTGCCATACGTCTGTAAAGCTCATTGCTGAGAAATAAACCATAGGGTAACTGATATGCATTAACTTTGTTATGTTACTGCAGACACAAAACAGTCTTACGGAACTCTGAGAACGCAACTTCCCTGAACAGCGTCATAAGAGCATCTCTTTGTGAAGTCAGAATGATATTAACTGGAATAACTTTGTACTTAAGTCCTTTACATGAACGAATTTTTTTTTTCGAATATAACGTTAGGTAGATTATTTCTGCCATGCCAACACGATTACTTAGTTGCGACGATTAACTTTCGCAGTAATGTCTGCTGAGTAAATGGGACAGCTGTATTAAAGCACTACTAAAGGCCTACTTCAATTTTACGTGATCCTATTGTTGAAGTGCGAAATGCGATAAGTATTCACCCAATAGAGTGAAAAGGAGCCCTGTAGTCCGCCTTCCTATCTCTCTCTCTCTCTCTCTCTCCCATTTCCACCTGTACCTGTGCTGTTTACATAATAACGTAATGGTTTTCGGCGGCGCGCACCGCTGCACTGATACACTAAGGCAGCATCTTTTCAAGCGCAGGCAGTTATATAAGCGGGACGGTAAAACTGTACTACTTTCTTTTGCTGCTTGTATTGACGCACGCGCCTCTCATTTATTTATTTATTTATTTATTTATTTATTTATTTATTTATTTGGTACCTGCATCGCCATTTGCAGGCATTACAGCAGGGGGGGGGGGGGGCGGTATATATATCACTAAATCAACAGTCATTCGTTCCTGCTCACAGAGCGCACTTGTGCATCACTTGGTGTTTAGGACATTAGTGCAGCTACGCAAAGCGATAGTTGTTCATGCCGGCAATTCGGCGGATGCATATGTTTCATGTTTCTGCGAATAAATAACTTCAATTGAGAGTCCAGGGTTCGTGTCCTGTGCTTCTTGTCGTATTCTTGCGTAGTAAACGCTGCTATTTGTCAATATGAGCTTCAGCGAACTCGCCCCTAGTTTCTCTTCTGTTACCTTTACACAGTACCAAGAGTACCAACCTTAAGAGCGAAGGACGCTTAGTAAGGTAGAATACGCGCAAAAGTAAAATGCAGGCTTCAACACCGCTGTGAGGTTCCCCCAGTAATATGCGTTGCGTCATAGCTTGTCGGCGGCGTCTGTTAAGGTATACATAACGCTTATCGGTAAAGAGATATACGTTGTGTTCTAATAAACTTAAAATAACGCGTGCATAAAAAAATGTTTTTGTGTTATTGCGACCAAGATACAAAAAAAAATAAAAAGAAAGAGGGAGAGAGATGGTGTTCGAGACGTCGTGGACTCTAAGATTCGGCGTAAAATTAAAAAAGGAAAGGAACTTCGGCATTGCTTTTTTCCTCTGAAAGCGAAGACAAAACGGACAACTATATTTCCGGAAGGATAATTTATCGCTTAAAAACTCTTCAGTTCCTTTAAAAAGAGACATATACCAACACATACTTGTTAAAGAAACTACGCTGGACATAGCCAGCTTTCTGCAATATTACCATAACCAGAGAAAGGTCGTTGCCTACAAAATTGTTTAATAAAAAAAGCAGATTTCCTTCTTTATTTAGATTACCCTTACCTAGATTTCCTTCTTTATTTTTTGAAGGAAGGTAAATGCGTATGCTTATGTGTTTACATTGAGACTTATTTTTACTGATGACGTTTCATTGCATTGTAAGGCAGCGACATAGCCGCTGTTATTCAGCTGAGCAAAACGCTGAACGAAGATGACGCTCAAAGTGATGATGGTTGCAGCTGAAGAAGATGACGTAGGAACATTGTGCCTCAGAATAATTAAAAACGCTCACCTTAATCTGCATATTTATTCTGAGTGCAAATGTATCTCGCTCCCCATAAAAGCGCAGTCATAAACACGCTCACATAATATAGATGCGTCATCAATTTCGTTACGACAGGTCACCCACAGCATCGGGGCGAGGATGTTAACGCTATCCAATCGCCGCGATGCCGCACTCTAGCCATCGTCGAATGCGACTTTCGGAACATCGAAACACTTCCGGCAAAATGATGTCCTGTGGAGTAAGACGCACCCGGAGAGACGCGATCGAACGAAAAGTACTCTGAAGGCGAAGAGGCGAGGGCATCTCAGGTAGACGTGCAAATGCGTCCCGTCGTCAATCCCACAAGTCAATCAGTCAATCATCGCTTACAAACTAATGCTCCGTACACCTAAGCTTGTCGAGCTAGAGTACTAGCTAACATTAGGTATCAATGAAATTATGCGTAAAATTCTTCGAAACGGTTTCTCTAAATATAGCGTCTCCACTCGAGGCCCATGCGACCAAATCGCCCTAGGTTAGGCACGTCAGTACACCTTCAAAAAAAATACGTGTCTTATCCTGAATAGTCGTCTTCATTCAGCTGGTATAGTGCGTAGGCGTGCCTGTCTCCATCGCATCGTCTTTAAAGATTACTCGCCTCTGTAAATCGCACCGTTGTTGTCCCTCTGCAGAGTCTTGTAAGCGGCACACCGTCATTTGGCTTTATGAGAAAAATTGCCGTATAGCTCCACCGGTTTATCCGGGCGGATTCTTTAATGACATTTCTCGAGTGACATTACTGCAGAGCGTCGCAAGAGACACATAAATATGTACAGCGCAAATAGCATCTCGACGATGCAGAGGCCAAGAACGTGGGAGACCTAATCTTCAGCTCATTCGATGTCACGTCAGTTGTAACCAATTTGTCAATCTAGCTTCAGCGCTTTTCTCGCACATGCGCGACAGCGATACAGCTTCAGTGAGCGCGAGGATCTGGGAGCTCGAACTATCTATAGAACTCCGCGAGAGCCATGTTTCGTAAGAACCGTGTATGGCTTTAACGAACCTTCTATATATGGCAGCCAATGACGGTAGCACACAGCAGCTCGCGGGCGGCAACCGAAGAATCGCACTGACGAATTCACTAGCGGTTTTTGTGATGGTTTAACTGGGTATCATTGCTCGAAAACGTGCGAATCTCGAGTTTCCCTAGACGGAAACAACGATTTATGATAGAGGAGACACGCGTGGTGGGTGAGCATGATACATCGGGGAAATTTCTCCGCTGGATGAGTACGCTGATTGAATAATCCTTTGTGTTTGAGTGAAACATAGGAGATAGCTAGTGTTATGGGAGTGAGAAGCGTAGTGGCGCAATAAATTTTTAAATGCGAAGCATTTCTTAGCGAACTTCGGCGCCTTTGAGCGTATCTATCTATCTATCTATCTAGCCGCCAATGACTTTGTTCTCTCCTGGCCGTTTCGTTGACGGGATGTATACGAAAATTGGTGTGGCACAACATGACTACATGAAGAACATAACTGACAGGTCATAACATGAAAATCATGACATGCATGCCATGAGCGGCATGATTTACATGTCACAGTCTAGGTGCTCTCCTGGCCGTTTCGTTAATGGGATGTATACGGAAATTGGTATGCCACAACATGACTGCATGACGAACATAAATCAGAGGTCATAACATGATTATGACATGCATGTCATGAGCGGCATGATTTACATGCCACGCTCTTGCTGCTCTCCTGGAGGTTTGATTAATGGAATATATACGAATATTGGTATGGCATGACATGGCTGCATGCATGACGAACATAAATGACACGTCATAACACAAAAATCATGATAAGCATGTCATGAGTGGCATGATTTACCTGCCACGGTCTTGGTGCTCTCCTGGCTGTTTCGTTAACGGGATGTATACGAAAATTGGCATGACATGGCTGCATGCATGACGAACATAAATGACACGTCATAACACAAAAATCATGATAAGCATGTCATGAGTGGCACGATTTACCTGCCACGGTCTTGGTGCTCTCCTGGCTGTTTCGTTAACGGGATGTATACGAAAATTGGTATGCCACAACAAGACTGCATGACGAACGCTAATGACAGGTCATAACATGAAAATCTTGACATGCATGTCATGAGCGGCATGATTCACATGCCACGGTCCTGGCGCTGTACTGCCGTTTTGTTAATGGGGTGCATACGAAAATTGGTATGCTACAACACGACTGCACGACAAACATAAATGACAAGTCATAACATGATAATCATGGCATGCCTGTTATGAGCGGTATTTTTTACATGGCACAATCTTCGTGCTCTTGCGGCCGTTTCGTTAACTTGATATGTACCAAAGATCGGCATGGCGAGACATCAATGTCTGAAGGCCATCGGTGACAAGTTCTAGAAACATGAAAATCGTGACATGCGTTTCATGAGCAGCATGATTTACGTGCCACGTGTTTCGTTAGTGAGATGTTTACCAAAGTTGCTATGCCAAAACACGAGTGAATGGCGAACGTAAATGACAGGTCATAACATTACAATCATGACATGCGTGTCATGAGCGGCATGGTTTACATGCCACAGTCTTGCTGCTCTTGCGCCAGTTTCGTTAAATTTATATGTAGGAAAATCCGCATAGCAAGACAACAATGCAGATCCACTTTACGTTCCTGATGCGTGCTTCGCATTTGCTTGATTCCCGCTACACGTGGGATCTGCCATTCTTTTATTTGGCGCGCGTGCCTTGCCTATAACTCTTCCTTTACAACATGACCCTCGCAACCCCCCTCCTCTCCTCTGTAAAAATGACGCGCCAGTGCCGAGACGATGACAATGTTTTGATAATGTTAACATTAAAGACGTGGCTTGTACTTGCATGAACTCGCAGTTTTTCATGCGAACGAGCGACGATGCTAACATGAGAGTAATTTATTGCTATCGATTGCGAAAACATTGCTAAAAGGCACCGGTATCTTCGTAATCGTCTAATTGATAACAACGGCTAGGATATGTAGAGCGCATCTATAGTTGTGATCACACGTCATTAAGCATTTGCGCAGTTGACAGCCACCATGCCTGGGCCCGATATATATATATATATATATATATATATATATATATATATATATATATATATATATATATATATATATATACAACTAAATAAACCATCAGTTGTGTCTAACAAATAAACGAGCCCTTGGCCCCTTCCCTCTCGTTCTGTATATATATATATATATATATATATATATATATGCGCTCAATGGGCCAAACCAGACAGGTCTCCACGGTTATCGTTTATTGCCGAAGGTTCCGACGGCGGGACCGATCTTTTTCACGGCATATACACATTCTGACCACCGTATGACAGTACGCCTGTATGTTCCCGGACTACGCAGGGAACATGATGGCACCATGCAAGTGATTTCTGGTATCGATCTATCACCGGTGTTTCCAATAAGTTATCATACGCTACATCGTAGGAAGTAATCGTTTCATACTCTATGGTTAAAGAGGGAACTGTGTCGGAAGCGTTGCAAGCATAAAAAGCACAACACTACTCTTACATCTGACTCATCACTTGCGCGAAACAGTTAAAAGAAAGGATACGAATAGGTGCACTAAGAGCTAATAATCCTAAATAGTTCCCTCTGACTATTTATATTGCGGCGTTCGGACTTGTCTTGGAACTTCGGTACAAGCTGCTTCTTTAAGATCAAAGGCTGTTTTTTCGAGCATCACATTTCTCTTCAGAACGTCGCCTATAAGCCGAAAATCTCCGTCTTCATCTTTTTCTTTTCCTTTTCGCAGTAAGAATAACTAAGCAATGCGTAAATACTGGCGACTCAGAAACACTAAGGTGATGAGATAGCTGCAAGAAGAGAAGTCGGGCCATTTGCGTAAGAGGCCGCTCCTGCTCTCGTAAAAATTGATCCTGTGGGGGCCCTTCGAGTGAGGTACTGCACAAGTGTTGTTCCCTTCGGCGTTAGCTGTGGGGAAACAAGACCGCACCACCATTCGGGCAGCTTAGCGTCGTCTTTGCTCGATGACAAGGAATACCGAGGAAAAAGACTATTTATATTGTCAGAAAGGCTAGTTCTTCAGACACGAATAAACCTGCAAGAAAGAAACGGCGAATGGAGATACAACCAAAAAACGGCGTCCTACTCCACATAAAGAGTCTTACACACACACACACACACACACACACACACACACACACACACACACACACACACACACACACACACACACACACACACACACACACACACACACACACACACACACACACACAACGCGTTCGAAGCATTACGGGCTAGTGTAGTCACACACCGCCAGCACATGAAATGATGATTGATAGGGAAATTAGCGTCGAATTTGACGAAAAATGGCATAAAGGGAAGCGGTTCTATTGCATATTCGCTTTAGGGCGCGCATAAGCTCATAATGACATAAGAGTTCTTTTCTGTTTTGAATTTGACAATGTTGGACCACTTGTTGAAAGTGTGAACGTGTGACATGCGATTATTTAAAACCAAAGTTTGCGCATCATCTGTGCCAGAAGAGGTCAGGTCTGGCCCTCACTAATACCTCCCCCCCCCCTTACGTAAGATCTTCTTAGAGATAAAACTTCACTCAATACTCCTGCTGTATATATCATTACCTAGAGCGTTCTCCCAAAAGCAAAGAGCATTTGCGAAAAGGATGGTTTTTGAATTTCGACTTTGTGAACGTGCGAGCTCAAAATTAGTGACCTGAGAGAACTTCAATTCGCCTGCTATGAAAATGAGATGAAGAAATGGAAAAGGAATGTACCCCGCTTACGACTTAATCATTCGCCATGCGCTTAAGCAGGACACAATAAGATACCTTTCATTAAGGAAGGGGTATGCAAATTTAGGTTTTTTTAAGTAGAGATGTACGTTCAGTGGCAATGAAAATTTAAATAGACAATTTTAAACCCAGTTAGAAAAACAAGAAGCAGGAAGAACTAGTATCATGGCTCTAAACTTGCTAATTTTAGCTGTAACACTTCTTTGTCGCTACTTCGTAAATAAAAAAAACTTCTAATCATTTTAAAAATCATCAGCGCTGAGTACGTGCGTGTGCATGCGTATTGCGGCGGAGTTGTTTAATTTGTCTTATTCGTTTTCCGCATTACCATGCACATGACTTCCGCGCTCATAATGAACTCACACTGGCCACATTATGAAGAAATTCACGTTTACTTACCATGAGCCTTGCACTAATACCATGTCCTACCATTGGCCACACCGTTCTGCTATACCAGGGCTGAACATTACTACCGGCATTTATCTACAGATCCTCTTCATAGACTGATCTAGCAGTTTCTCACTTTTTGCGTACAGAGACAAGTGGCCCTCCGTTATAGGCACGAATACATACCAGCGACGAGTACCGTGAAAGCCGGCAGTAATATTACGAACGACAAAAATAAAATGCAATACAGCCTCCATCTTTTCGCCGAGCCTTCGTACTTCCGTTATTAGACCTCGTATTTCCGAGCAAAGATGAACACGTTACGGAAATGGGTACTGCAGCGTTGAAATTCGCAGAAATCCCTTATATGGGCCAGGGCATAAAAATTTGCCTCGACGAATTTTGGACAGAAAGAAAATGAGCGTCATCTGGGCCTTCATTTCGCTGACTCCAGCCTGTCTCGGCGTAATATGCTGTATCTCCGTCGTCCTCTCTTCATTTCTGAGAGCTCAAATTTCGGGAATCCTAAACGGGGAGAAAGCACACGCAGCGACGCGCTGCGACGTTATATAGCTGCATGTGATGAGATAGCGCATGGCCTTGTTCAATGTGCTTCGCAAGCGGTGAGCGCTCACTTACGATGTGTGTCACCACTCTCTCTCTCTCTCTCTTTTTTGTTCCTTTTTCCTCACCCCATGAGTGCTTCTGAGAGACAATTTAAGTAGGTACAGTCACAGAAAGAGAAATAGCGTTTATTTAAAACCATCTTCGCATTATGATGGGTGCCACATGAGCGGGAGGATTTGAAACTCGCATTTAAGATTGTTCAAGGAATTTATTTCAGTAAATTTTTCCTTGCCTACGTCAATGCCACCAAGGCAAACAAAATAAAAGAAAGAGGGAATATAGATCTTTACCTATTTTTCTGTGTCGTTAAGTAAGACGGGGAGAAAGAGAGAATAAGACATATATGTAATGCATAAATGCCTGTTTGGCGTACGAGAAAAGGGCCACGTTTTTATAGTACCTTATCTCTCATAATGAAAGAAAGAGCGCAAAATGCGAGATATACGAAAGGCTGGCAACATGAACCAGCGACTTGTCTCTTACAAGCACATATATAGTGACGCAATCTTCCATCTACTGATACGCCGGAAAATAAGTTATGTCGAATGAATTTTTCAATTCGCTTTGATGTCGAATCAATTTTTCACTTCGCTTTGATAGGCTCGGTACCGCGTAGTATGAGCTAGTACTCTCCACGGCAAACGCGATCCCGGATCGCGTACCGTGCTCGACAACGTCAAAGATTCAATACACGTACAGTAATTGCATCTGACGTGGAGCTTACGTTCTTGGTTTCATAGCCCAAAAAGAAAATGCTCTTGGAATCTAAAAGAGGCTTACACCTTTACGTTGTGATGTCGAATGAAGCTCGTCTGCGGTACTAAACCTATGCAGTACTCCAAATGCGATTCTCTTTTTATACAGTTGCCCAAAATATAGGCGAGTCTAATTCGCATCGAGTTGCGCGTGGGTGTAAACCTGCTTTTCATTCACCGGATATCTTTTGGAGTAATAAAGACGTTAAATTTGGCATCGGAAAAAGACTCCATTGTGGTGAGACTCGGGTGGAGTATCATTTACTAGAATTGATGTGAACTATTCATAGCAGTATGAGACCATCGGAATATGCTTAAAATTCCATTGACGAAGAGCTATTCAAAAGGGAATTATTTGTCATTGCTCTTGCACAACTATGACGTCAAAGGATAGTAATACATGCGGCTGAAGACATGTTGCTTTGAAAAGGCGAATTTCGACACGTGACATTATATTTTGCCCATTATACTTTTCATAAGATCTGGTAGATCTACCATTTACATTATAGAAACCTTGTTCTCCCTTCATACAAAGAAAATTACATCCCGCCTTTCTTTATTGCCCTTGCGATTAGGAAACATTATGAAATCTTTGCGAAAACAATTTCCAGTAGAATTCAAGATTTCATGAAAAAGAAATTGATGGTTCTCCCTACCCAAATAAATGCCTCATGTTTAAAGGGACCCAGAAACGGTTTTGACGATTTTGTGAAAACATGGTGATCCGGTAGAGCGAGTCATTAGGATCATTAGAGGACAGATTTCAGCTCTCTGCGTAAACTGTGTAATTTACAATAAGGCTTCGAACACGCGTACCGCAAAAGATCGCAGCGGCTCGTCGAAATGCGTTTTCAAACGCCCCCGCCTATCGAACGATGGAATGGGAGGCCGCTGATTGGCCCCCTAACAAGTGACGTGCACGTAATTTTCCCAATCTAGCTGCAAAAACGTGCTCCTGCAACGTGCTCCTTCGTTTCAGCCAACGGTATCGTCGCGGCATCTGGCGGCGTACACACGAGTCGTCGGCGCCCTATAGAGGCTAGCACTGCCGAGGCCAACGTTACTGGATGGCCGAGGCCGGGGACCTCAGTAATGATATCGGGGCGCTATGTCGCTGCGGAGGGCTCCGCAGGGCGGCTGACGAGGGAGGCGCAGTCGTCGCTAGCGCGCACTCCGCAGCTGATCGAGTTGAGGAAGAACAGCAGTGGTAAGGAGTAAGGCGATAGAAATAAGCTCACAGCTGCCTTAGCGCATGGTGCTTCGCTTTATTTATGGGGTGAATTATTTCACAATTGCGTTGCCTAATGAGTGACGCAATGTAAAGAAAAACGTTTCAGGGACGCTTTAATAGCTCATCTCACATGAAAGGCTCACCGTAGATTGAAAAACATTAAGAACTTATGTAGGACGTTATTGAAGCGCAGAAATTCGAAAATATCATCTCGTGAGAGCGCCTGTTCGTCAAATCTACTACCTTTTTGTGGGGTCTTTATCAAGGCTTTTGGGTTAAGGAGGTAGGATTTCGTGATGTTTGTTGCGCATGCGTAAGCTCCCTCATATATTCTTGGCTTACTTACTATCAAGGAATATTTGGGTTTCAAGAGGTAGGATATCGCGATATTGGTTTGCGAATGCTCAAGTTTCGCATATGTAGTCAGCTTACTCATGATCAACAAATTTCTAGATCTCATTCATTTGCGACTGTGCGTCGCATTCACTAATTCTTATTCTTTCAAAATCGAAATGGCCGAAAGCGCTGAGTGATGATGATGATGAGGATGATGATTGTGGCTAGGTTAGGCAAGGGACGCAAATTGCAAGGGACGCGGACGCTCCTGGTTTATGGCAGATTTGCGCACGACTCTCGCGTGTGCAATGCAGTGCCTGCGGAGAAATGTGAGCTGTTTGAAAGCTTTCGTTCGTGTGTAACTGTCGAGGATCCCTGTGCAGTAACGAGGTGCCGCTGATGTCTACTTGCAAATGGTTCCCATGTACAAAGTATACACCCAATCCATCTCCCACCCCTCGATTCTCCAGATTGCCTCTTATGCATACCACAGCTTCTCGAATAAAGGTATCTCTTTTGCATTACACAGATTTCTCTGAGAGCGGGATCAGCCAGCTTCTTTTAAACATACAACATGAAAGAACGTGAAATAAAAGGATTGCTGTTTTTTTTTGTGTATATTGAATAGCGTCACATGAGAAAGAAAAGAAAAAAAACCGTAAAACAAGGTACGCAGTACAAAAGAATTCCACGAACCTTTGCATAATTTTTGTTTTCAAAATAAACGGCTCTGTCGAATGGCTGGAGTCCGCGGGGGCGCCAAAGATCCCCGTCACTCATACGGTGGTTAACCGGAGTGCTCCTGCGGAGCGCCGCTTCCCATCGGTCGTCGAAACGCACATGTGTCTGGCTGCAGTATACTAAAGTCCCTAGATATAACGGAAAAAAATATCTAGGGACTTTAGAGTATACAACCACGGTGGCGCCACTCACCGTCACCCTCGAGGTTTCCTAGGGTGCTCCTGTGGCTGCGCTGTGTGGAGCCTGGCCTCGAGATGATCGGGATTGGCATGGAGTCCGCGGTGGCGCTAATCACCGACACCCAGTACGATTTCTGGTGCTCCTGCGGAAACCGGTTCTTTCCCTTTTTTTGGAAACGGCCATTGTTTGGCTCGGGATAACCCACGGTGGCGCCACTCACCTGCAGCCAGGGGTTCTGCCCCTGCTGCCCCTGTGGGCCCCGGTCGTCTCGAAGCCGGGCTCGACACGCGCGCATAGGCTGGGACCGCAGTGTCGCCACTCACCGCCACCAGAGGCATTGCCCAAGGTGGTCCTGCGGCGTGCCGTTTCGAGATCCGAGGGGAAACGCACATTAGCTCGGAGTTCGCGGTGTCGCTACTCACCGACACGTGTACGCTACGACGTGTTCCTGCGATATTTGGGAGGGAGGACCTCGTGTTGTAGGGCCTAGACTCTCGTCGGACAACCGGGACCACACCATTGTGTTGCGGGTCTCGCTATGTTTGACTACGTTATTCCAGCGTCTCTAACTGCTGGACTATTGCCCTAAAGACGTATGATAGGCTAAAGGGGACACATATGCGCGCTTTAATTAAAGTAAATTGTTGAAGGATTGTCTCTTGCACGCATAATACGAAATATGTACGAAGCTAGAAAGCACTCATTGGGCATTTATCCGCTTTTACGACCGAAGGTAATGAAAGAAGATTGCACGATTTGTACGACTGTACCATTTATTAGGTTTTCAAATTATTCACTGCAAAAACGGCGTATTATTGAGGGAGAGTACAATTGCAGCAGAATTAGGGTTGGCTACAGACACAATCTTTTTTGTTCAAGTAAGTGTCTCCTTCTTCTAGCCGTATTCTCGTCCTATACTTCAATAGTGACTTAGATGAACATCTTCGCCGAATGGTTGATGTGGATCTTCCTTGCGCACGTCAATTCTAAGCCATGACGATAGGTAAAACTTCGTATGCTTACGAGATTTCTGAAATATCGAACGCCCGGCATACCTAGTCCCACACGAATACATTCTACTTTTGCCTCTTTTCGTTATACCTTTTGTTTCCTCAGCTGGGTCAAAGCATATGGTCTGTATTTTACGGCGCACAGTTATAATGGACCTGGAAAAGAATCAACAATGCAAAGAGCGCTCTCGCGTTAGTCTCTCGACTCGGCCACGAACTCCTATCACGGCGAATGCACATATACTTTAGTGGCCAATAAAGCGGATACAGTCGTTTCTATCTGTTCAATCTACGCATTTCTTCACAACCTCTTGATCTTCAAACATTGTTATTTCTGTTTCGAGTACAGCCGGGCCTCCTGCTCGTATAAGAGCAAAGATATTGCTGTTGCTGATATCTCGTGGCTAAAGGCAAGCATGAATGCTAGCATATCTACGTACATTTCGATTTCGATGGTCCTTGCTGGTTAGTTCTGCTTGCATTTTTTTTTCCTTCCGTGAACTACAAAGTTTACTTTTAAATGGAAACGTTAACTGAACGGCAACGGTTATATTGTGTCAGTGAAACAAATAGGAAAGCGCACGAAAAGAACATTTCGAATATCTGCGCCGTTTAGGATTGCGAAAGAACGCTTCAGTTCGAAAAAAAGTCCAAGTGGCATTTTCAGCGAGCTGCTTCAGTCAAAACCGTGTAGAGCACCGTCTGTAAAGAGAGATCTTTAAAACCTAAACAAACGGGACAAACGACGTCTGACATTGTTGCCTCAGTATTACGTGGTTCTTGAAGAGGGCCCCTCCGAAAGCGGATTTAGGTGCCCTAGGCCAATCTAGATTCTTCCGTCTAGTGTAGTGCTCTTTTTTTTTTTTTTTTTGCTGCCACTTACATCGTCCGGCTTCCAACTAATCTCTGCGAAGGTACTTACGAAATTTGGAATTCTCCGCGAACGTTCTTGCGCATAATGGGCAAAATATACTTATATCGGCCCTTGACCAACGGTAATGAACTGTCGTATATGTAGGCCTGTATAAAGCTAAATGAATTATACTGGTAACTACATCACTCGCTATCTGTCATTGTTGTTATTGTAGCCAACGCATTGCTTGATATAAATAAAAATGGGAATAAACATAAAAAATATAGTGGCAGTCAGCCTAAGATGCTTCATTTTTGGAGAAAACCTTTTCACGATGTGCTGTAGAAAGGAAAAGCAGAATAAAAGCAAAGCAAGATATTCGGTGGCGAAAGAAAAAAGTATCCCGCGGATCCCACGCATCGTGGAAATCGGTATCATGCGCACCAGTCAGCGAGGAGATTGCCTACGGCGAATCATGTGGCATGCAGCGAAGTGCTACGAATAGGGTGAACGACTTCGTGTAAAGTTCATGAGTAGGTGTATGCTTATCGTGGCCTAATAACACCACAGGACCGTAGCGACTGAATGGTATCTTAAGGAAGGACGTAATATTAGCACTCGTTTTCACCTTATTTGTCGAAGATAAATGCAGGCTACGGCGCGCTGATGTGCGTATTATGAGCATCGATCGTAAGTATTCTTAAGGGATCGGGCAAAGTTGCAAAAAACATGCGAAGTGACAGTGGAACATATGTACAGGTTAGTACTTTGCTGAGATAGCGCTTAAAACACGTTAGAAGAGTAACTCGCGTTACACAAGAACCATCATTACAGCTAATGATGCATGAGGTTTATTTACTATAGTTGCCGGGTGGAGGAGCCACGGTAGCGTAGTGGTAACACGCTTGCTTAGCACCTCGGCAGTCAGGTTTGATACTCACCTACTGCTCGGTACTCGGCTGCAGATCCGACGGTCGCGGCATTGAATCCCGGCAGCGGCGGCTGCATTTCGATGGAGGCGTAATGTGGAGGCCCGTGTACTGTGCGATGTCGGTGCACGTTAAAGAACCCCGGATGGTCGAAATTTCCGGAGCTCTCCACTACGGCGCCTCTCGTAATCATGGCAAGTTTCGGGACGTAAAACCCCACAAATCAATCAATCTTCCGGTATTCGTTTCCCCGGTGTATTCCATCATTCCATAAGACTAGGCCGGCGTTTCGCTTCTTCACTGTGGTTGTTGTGTGCCTCTTGTATTCCTGTTATTCTCCGCGTGCTTGCAACTTGTGCATATTTATTTTTTCTTATTAAATAACAAAAACCAAGGTACCAGAGGGCTTAGCTCAGCTGACACACACGAAAAAAAAGACTCTTTTATAAGTGCTGAACTATTTATAGGCGATGCTACTCGTTCTGGAAAGACCTAGTGGCGACATTTTCTTCTCGGTATGTAATCCAACAGTGCCACAGTCACTCGGTGCTAAGAAAATTATATATAAATACATGAAGCGCTTTCTGAAGGAGACAATTGTAAACGCTTGCGGGCATAAAGCGTTAGACGAGGGAAACTGCTTCACACCGCTCGCAAAAATGATTTCTTCACACCGATTTAAAAAGCGCCCCAAGGAACCGGCGTGTTATCGGCATCAGGACTGTAGAAAGCGTCCGAATACAAAAATGCTAACAAATTTATATTCGCTGCTAACAAATATAGTAAATACTAAACCCTACATCATATTAAATGAACTTTTGGAGATGTCAATGCTTCACAATTTTTCACTCCCAGAGAGAAACGGGGATGAATGTACAATAATCAAAGCTATCCCCCTTACTTAATTCCTCGTTCTTTTATCTAAATACATTCTAACAACCCACATTCAAAGATAATATATGTGACTGGAAATAATCTGTCTAAAATTGGCATTACGAGCTCAGTTGGATCTTCAGTGCCCGCCAGAGTAGTGCACCGCCGTTAGGAAATCAATAATAACCACCGGAAGGCTATCGCCCGCATGTTTGACCGTCTATCGCAAATGCACATGTATCATCAAGGTTACTGAGAAATGTGCTCCAGCAAACGCTGTGCAGCCAGCCAGCACGCTTAGCACAAGGGCACACTGAAACGACGAATTGAAAACGCTCGCAACGCAATCACCCTCATCGCTCGTCAACAGGGAGAAAAGCAGTTCCATTTAAAGTGAAAGCTGAGTTAGCTGAGCTGAGGGGTTCGGCCACGTTTCCATTGTTGTTCAGATGTTTTCGTGTGCTCTTTACTGCTATATTCTGAAGATTTTATTCATCCTCTTTCGCTTTATTGCGATGCTCGAGCGCTAAGATTAGTTGTAACCACGAAGCTTTCTTCTTGTATTGACCTGTCATTATGGAGTATAGCAGTCCTTCTTCTATTCTATTCTGCTTCTTATGCTCGTGTGCTATTGTGTGCTATTCAAGTCTCCTTTGCTTACGATCACCTTCATCGGTCCTGCGTCGGCGCTGTCTTTGACTGGTGAGCGCGCGCTGTCTCTCAATACGTGCTTCCAGCTCGGCGTCCACAGCGGTAAGTACGCGGCTGATGATGATTGTGGTTTGTTTAAGGAAAAGACGCTAATTTCTACCGCCCATGTCGGAAGCACTGCTAAGCTAAAGTCCCTAGATATTTTTTCAAACGGAAAAAATATCTAGGGTCTTTAGGCTAAGCGTCCTTGGGAGTAGGGGAAAGGGACTACCATTTTTGGTAGAAAGGTATACCGTTTTGGGAGCTTGGAAGTGAAATTCCGCCGATGGAGGCCAAAATGCTAGAGGCCCTTGTCATGTTCGTTTTCAATGCATGTGAAAAAGCCCCAGGCGATCAAAATTTCCCGAGCCCTCCACTAACGGCTTTTCCCTCCTTTCTCTCCTTTTAGGGGCGAAGCTCCTTAAGCTTTGGGTCTGTCCGTCCGTTGTAGCGCGTTACCTACTAGGAACGCGCTACTACTTCGATGCACGCGCTACCAGCTCGCAAAGAAGGAGAACGCGCCCTCACCCGCGAGAGACAAGCTTGACGCAGGCAGCGTCTTCTAGCGAGTTTCTTGATTGAAAAATACCGACTGCTCGCGCTGGAGAACCGTTCACCGGCCACCCATATATATATATATATATATATATATATATATATATATATATATATATATATATATATATATATATATATATATATGCACTGGATCTTGACTTGCAATGAAGTGGCGGTGGGAGATTTCACTTGTGCGTAGTTGAACCATAAGGATTCGCAGCGTGCGCGTTTACTAAATTAATCCGAAACTCGGCACGATCTACGATGAACCTCCGGAGCTTCGCCCACTCATCATCATTCACTCCGTGGATATGCTGTGAATTTTTATCTCCTTTCTATCCCTTTCTCTCCTTTCTTACCTCTTGCCCTAAAAATAAAAGTGGTGATGTCATGCGATGACGTATTGAGTTATGCCAGCTCTTTTGAACTTGACAGCGCCGACTTGAGTGCTGAAGTGTCACCGTTTTGCTTTCACCGCCCGCCTGCTCGGCTAGGCTGCGTTGAAGGTGATGACGTAAAAAAACACAGGGTGGCCCTAGTGGGAATGCGCTCAAAAAGAAATTTAAATTCGTTTTCCGGAAAGCTAAGCGACTTGCATCTGCCAGTGTTTCCACATATTATAGCAGTACCAATGAAAACGTATATCGAAGATTTCATTGAGATCCGCAGATGATGAAGAATAGCCGGAGTTTCCATTTACGCACACCCTTACTCGTTCACGTTGCACAAAGACTTCAATCCTGTTCCCGACACTTAGCTGAAAGGCAAACAACTGTCGCCACAGAAAACCTTGTTGCTGGCTGCTTCGAACGACATTGATTCGGACAACACGTGGGTTGTGCAGAATATATAATGTTGGTTTCCGTCTATATGAGGCAAACTTAAGAAATGAATAAAAGAATGTACTAACATATTTTTGTTAGCGTCTGCTCGTCTCTCCATTTTCTGGTCTAGGCTACTTTATCTACCATTTTACACAGCAAACTATCAAAGGATCAGGAAAAAATTTGAGCCAGCTCCACGCCGTGAGAATACGCAGTCGGATCAGCGAGCTGTTCTTTTATCGTTAGTCATCAACTTGAAGCAAGGCTTTCAAGTTGTCGCGACGTATCATTTATGGTGGCCATACCACCCTCCATAATTGTCTACTGACCCTACGTCACGGTTCGCGATGTCCCTATGCACTTTATTTATTTATTTATTTATTTATTTATTTATTTATTTATCTATTTATTTATTTATTTATTTATTTATTTATTTATTTATTTATTTGTTTATTTTTCTCTGTCTGGGATTATCGAAAAGGCACTTGATGGCACATTGGCCTTATGCACCTGCTTTCTTTCTTTCTTTCTTTCTTCCTTTCTTTCTTTCTTTCTTTCTTTCTTTCTTTCTTTCTTTCCTTCCTTCCTTCTTTCTTTCACGCGTGATGCAGACCCGCAAATGCCTCACGGAGAACTCAGGTCATGCGCCATGCGTAGTAGTTAATTTCGTAGTAGTTAAATGAAATTATTGAAGTCGTGACCTATCAGTCATCTTAGCCATACATTCGTAGCCTTACGTTCCGATTCCGCTATATGACAAATGAGCAAGACGAGGCTCCGATTTTTATTACCGTGACAACACCTACGGCCACAGGCCCAACGCACGAGCCAGTTAAGGCTCAGCCGTACTTGTTCGAAGACACTGTTTCGCTATGGCAAACGTCATATAACGGCAAACTGCACGCGACAAATCTGCTAAGCAGGAGTTCTTGCTCTGCGCTGACAGCCTCTTATTTATGGCCACAAAAGTTAGTTTCATCGGCCCAGTTCCTCAATTGATGACGCGACATTTTGAGGCAAATTTGGAGAGGCACCAGGCGGCGACTAAAGAAACACTACGGTTTCGCCATGCTATACTTGGCAGCTGAGAGCTCCGCTATGCAACGAATAAAGGAAGCGGCAGCATCGAAGCAAGAGACACTGAGTGTTAAGAAAAGCCTGGCACAGCTCCTACAAAATGGGCTCAAAGAAGACAGCAGCAAAAGAAAAGACACGTCCAGCTGTCGCAGAGTGCTGACCCTTGGTATCACAACGCCGTGCTGAAACCGGAGCCTACGTGCACTCAAGGCAACTCAACGCACGTCGGCGAACTCCAGTCAGCGCATTTTCTAACTTTTGAAAAATATTTGAGAACAATATACCTGACGGTACAATTTGTAACCATTGTAACCAGTCATTCTTTCTTTGTTTTTGTTAGCGCAGGCATTCCACCTTTTTGTTTCGCTTTGTTCAATTTTGCATTGACAGCTTTATTGACGTCATGTTCGCGGAGCTGTCTGTTCTTTTTTTTTTAAATTCTTACGTATTCTGGTGCCTCTTACCATGGAAAATAGTGCGTGATCCTTCCGTACGTAACGCATCATCTAGTGGACCGATCCTGCACAAAACGCAAAACCGATCTGGCAGCATTCCAACCTAAGCAAGAGAAGTCCCAATAGAAGCTATCATTTACAGACAATTAGGTTACTCCGCAAAGAGTGGCTATGTCGAACGGTTAGTGCAAAAAGAAAGCAGGGCGGTACGTGCAGGTGCCATAACAAGTAGTAGTATTATTATAACTAGCATACCTTGCATGCTGCTCCATTCCCACTTTTTAAAGGGCCTCCGGAGCACTTTTTGAACAATACCAGAAAACGGTACTGGTTGATCGTGGAGACTCCTATGAACATGTGAGCCAGATATTAATTTATTTGTTTGTTTGTTTGTTTGTTTGCTTGCTTGCTTGCTTGTTTGTTTGTACATACTGCAGCCCAGTTGCCGTAAAAGAACGTCAGCATGTTAGATACAGTCCGTGTGATATTCGTAGCAATATAAAACTTACAAACAAAATGATAGAAACAACAAAAGGAAGGCAGTCCGCAGAAGAATATTAGAAGTATTACAGCACACATTTCTTTACGGCATCTATATATTCTTCTCCTTGTAGCTAGCGAATGTCACTTTGTACATTGTTCCAAGCTTGTATAAGTATGTGGAAAAATGCAGTATTTAAAAAAAATTCTCTAGGAGAATAAATACAGATAAGTGAGTGGTTGTACCTGGTCAAGAATAATTTGCCAGGTGTAATATAGCTGTTCGACGCAAAACCATGCGGTGAGTTTAAATAGAGGGTGAAGGACTTTCAGAAATTCAATGTCGTGTATTTGACAAGGTATGGTTTATAGGTTCTTTAGGTGCAATGATGATGAAAAATGGAATGAAACGAATGGCTTTCTTTTATTGCGATAGCAATTATATGGACAGTCTCGGCGGGCTTTTGCCGTCCCCGTCACCGCCGTCATGAACTGTATATGTATAAGTACGTATATATATATAAAGGTCCCAAAGAAAAATAATTCAGATAAATGCTTCCGAAGCGCGGAATCGAACCAGGAACCTCTCGATCCGCCGCGCGTGGCGCTAACCACTACGCCAAGATAGAGTTACTGTATATGCTCCCTACGGGAGCAGAGTTGCGCATAGGTACGCCATCTTGCACGTCCATTCGCGTTAAGCAGCAAAGCCGCTCCTCTCGAATGTAGGAGACGGCGCGGTTCAGCAGAGGCGTGCGCTTTCTCGCTCGTTCATTCCGCGTCGCTGGCCGAAACTTTCGCTTCCAAAAATGAAAAAGAAAGGTGACTCGAACAAACAATCAATTTACCAATTTAGACATAAGTGATTATAAACTGTTCGATGGTCCTCACTATCGGCCGAAGCGTTTTTTTTTTTTTGTAAATATCAAATGAAAACACTATTCTGGACAAAATGTATAAGCTGAACAAATCTCTCGTTTCACGTCGTACTTAACGCAAGGCTTTAAAACACAAGATAGGTACATTGAAAAATAATGAGCGCAGATAACACAAGTAAAAAAAGATTACCTTCACGGCGAATCTTCGCAGATCCATAGGTATATCCGGCGAAATGGAAACTGGATACGGCTTACAAAATTTTATGCTGCCTAGCAGTCTGTGCTAGATTTATACGAAGTGAATCCTTATGCATATTCAAACGCGCACGTTTTTGTTCTTTGAGGTGCGATTTTTGTCACCGGCTAGCCAGCTGTTACCAAGCGGGCGTGAAGTCCTACTTATGCTGAACATTTATATTTCGCTATCAGAAAAATATTACTAGTGAGAGTTATAATTGCTCCATCTAAACAAATCTTATGCGAGGCGTATGTAGGGATGTGCATTCTAAAAGGTACTGCTAAGCTGAAATAAATATTGGGTCGCATCGAGCTGCCGACATAACCCGCTGGGCCGATTCCGACGACCGACTACGACGATTTAATCATTTTGCTTCGAGTGGCACTTCCTTTTTTTTTTTTTTGGCACACGTTTGAGAAAACAGAGTTTCCAGCAAAATTAAACCACACATCACGCTGCCACAGCCAACGTTATAAGATCACAGCTGAGCCAAATAGGCTATGGCTGAACGTCGAAACATGGCCTCCGCGATCGGCAGCTGCCGTCGTCGATTGCCGAGGCCACGGTCGAACATCGGACAGTGGTGGCGCGGCGGAGAGTAGCGGCCATGGTGGCGTGGCGGGCGTCAGCGCACGCGCTGCCGTGAAGTTGGCTTTCCCTAAAAAGGACGTATTTTGCGCACGTGAGCGCTCTAGGCGAATGGGGGGCGCGAGCGACGAGTTCTGTCAAAGACGCAACTCTGTTCCCCAAGGGGAACATATACAGTAACTCTACGCCAAGAAGAGCAGATGCTTCACGGAGCTAACGGCGACCCTTATATACACACGCTTTACCGCTGGCAGGACTCAGAGAGGCCAGGCGCTTATAATCGTTTCTTCATTACCAGCGAGATGGCGCGAGGAGCGCAACGGCCGCATTTAAAAGTCGTCGGCCAGCTTTCACGAGGCTCTTCACTCGAGCTCAAGGGACACCGCTAAACGAACAAACAGAAGATGAGCGCGGACCATCAAGTGTCACAGCTCGACACTTGAAGCACGCTAGTTCCCTTCGCTGCTTCGGCCGCCTTTGCAACAGGAGCGCTGTCGAAACTGAGAGTATCCATTGTGACAGCTTATAGACCTATTCCACCGGCCTACGTCACGAAGATGCGGTGGCGCTGTCGTCGCGAGTTTTGGTTTCGCATGGTAGGCATCCGCCGGCGCGCCTACCGTAGCAGCCGCAGCGTTTTCGCTGGTGCGGGCGCTTCTCACCGCCGTGCAATGAAGAAAAAAGTGTTCACCGTTGACCTGCGCTGTGGGTTGGTTGCTCAGCAACGCACAAGATATGTGCGATAGGCTTTTGTTTCCTGTTTATGTCTCCTGTTTATGTCTGTCTTAAGGAAAGGGACGAACCTGTAATGCCGGCTCATCGGTTATGCGCCAAACATTTTCGTCCCGACTAAGCACATTTGTAATTATTTAGCGTTAGTGCAGCTTGTTTTCGTCGAGTGTAATGCTCGACTCCGTTTCCTGGCATAAACAAAGTGCGGACACAGGGCGATGACGCTTACGGCAAAGCGCGCACGGCATTAGCTTATCTCGATGTGCAGAAGTAATCGCGGTCGCCGTGTATTATTGAAGTGGTGAAGTTATAGATACGTCATTCGAATTTCATTCACTGAAGTGAAACAAATATATACGAGCTTAATTCACGTAGCCGCGAGCGAAAGGCCGATTACAGCTATGCTTTTGCGAATAGCTTGCGGCTGCGATAGCATACACACGAGAAGTGCCTTTGGCAATGCTGTAGTGGTTGTGATGCGCTTTACATTCTTTTTTAGATTGTCAGACTGCGCGATTGAACTACACGCTTGAAATTTGCCGCGTCGTGGCAGGACTTCATGCCTCCACGATCCGAACTGAGCCGCAAGCCGCGGTTATGCGCATTGCTGGCGGTCATTTGAGAGCCTTGTCCTTTGCACGTTATTGCTTTTTTTGTGTGTGTGCGTTATCATAGCCGTATTTGCATATAGGTGATCGTCACGCTTGAGTACCTATTCCGTTACATTTGTTTCTGCGCAAGGATTTCGTGTAGGGATTAGAGGCTTTAGTCCGAAACAGTATATTTAGCTGAGGCATTTTCAAGTCGTATTTAAACAAGTCTCGCTGTTGCAGGTGGTTCATCCTTGCGCTAGTAACCGAATTAAAGCATACGCATGAAGCCATGCCGACATGATAGCTCGCGATCATTCGCATCATGTGGCAAGGTGCTTGTCCTTTCAATCAGTTTATCACATCTTGTCATAGCTGGGCTTCGGCGCATTTTTTTCTACATTCATTGAATGCTGCCTACA
Organism: Hyalomma asiaticum; assembly: GCA_013339685.2. NCBI lineage: Eukaryota > Metazoa > Arthropoda > Arachnida > Ixodida > Ixodidae > Hyalomma > Hyalomma asiaticum. The sequence continues at coordinate 92,003,875 of CM023482.1, read as the reverse complement.
GAGCTAACGCAACTCCATCTCACGCGGCTGCCCCTCGCAAACTGTTGTAAACACACCGTCGGCGCTCCGACGCCCCGTGCTCGGAGGCAGCTTTCGCACACGCTTCGCCGGCGGCGGTGGCGCGACCGTGCAGGGCCGCGGCAAGCGGTGGGCGGGGCCTCCGCGCCGCGACGTCGATACAAGCCCTGGTTATATCGCCGGCGCCTACCACTGTTTACCAACATGGAATAGGTCTATACGCGCTCGTTCGGTGTATATCTGTGCGTTCGTTTCGTGCGTGCTTGACTTGATAGTTCGCGCTCATCTTCTGTTTGTTCATTTAGCGGCCTCCCCTAGCTTTGTATTTATTTATTTATTTATTTATTTAGAAAAAAACTGCCAGTCTGAGTGCCAGACTTTGGGCAGGGGTGGGCGATACAATGTTGTAAGATAGCCGATACAATGCTAAAATAAAGAAACATGAAATACGGTCCACAATCCCGTGACCGTGACATAGAAAATAGTACAAAAAAAAGCCATCAAAAAAAAGAGGAGAAAAGAGAAGAAGAAGCGCACACTGGGTCAAAAAAGTGAAAAGAAGTGGCACCAAATATCAACTGTAGTCGAAATAAAATCAGCAACACTACAAAAGTACAGAAGCGAAACATTGAACTTCAAGCAATCAATCTGATCGAGATAGGTACTAAAATAAAGCGCACTGTAAATAAATGAAGGTGTAGCTATGATACATATGGAGCAGGTAACGCACGGAGAAACGAGTTGAGATCGATGCTTTCAAGAATCTCTGATGGCAAGTTGTTCCACTCGCCGATTGTGCGGGGAAAGAAAGAGTACCTGTATGTGTTAGTATGGCAGAGGTGCTCAGCAACTCTTTGTGACAGTGACACACAACGTGTAAAGCCCTTCGTACCAGCACGCGCTGCCCACAGGAGGCGCTCACTTAGCAAGTGCATATTTGCTACAATTAATATTGCTCGTGAAGCTGCGAGCCTCACTTCGTATAGCATTACAATTTCTTGCTATCGCATTAATTGCTTCGCCCTTGCGGCGAAACTGTGGCTTTTTTCTAAATTGATTCTACCCGTTTCATGTCGCCAGTCTTACAAGGGTACCAAACTGTAGCCCCATACTCGAGGATTGGTCTTACGAGGGCTTTATGTGTTAGTAATTTTGTTTCTTTCGGTGCTCAACGTAAGGAGCTATTAGGATAACCCAGTTGTTTCTGAGCTTTGCTGCGAGTAATACCCAAAAAGGGGCAGGGGGAGGGGGGGGGGGTAGGGACGAGGGCACTACAATCGTTCTAATAGGCTATTCCGCGGAGAAACGTCAACGAATTTTTGACCGATTTCCGCTGCGTCGACATTTTAGTGCGGTATTGTAATACAGCCTGTTCTGACAGCGCCCTGTTTTCCGGACGGGCCATCGCGGCCGCTAGAGAGAGTCTGAGCGCGCTGTATCAGCGGCAAAGAGCCTGCTCTACAGTACCCTCGCTTCCACATTGGTGCCAGGTTTCCCTTTTTTTTAAAAAAAGAAGGATTCTAAGGCTATGCGATAGCCTTCGATAGCCTTATGGACCTTCTCCCTTATGGATTTGAGACTATAACGAGCATGGCCTGTCTTATAAGATTGTAACACCGATGTTGACACCGCGAAATAAATTATGTTCAAGGGAGCGCTGCGTGGTTTTATTTTATCATGCACGTTTGTGCGTGCGTGCGTGAGTGCGTCTGGCTTCGTCGATTACGCCAGTAAATCTCTCAAGAGAGTAGACTGATTAGACTCGCCGCGTCACATGAATTGCCACTTGGGATAAACACTACGAGCGCCAGAGAAGGAAGAAATGCGCGCGTACTGTTTTCGTGCGGCGATAACTCCATATGAAAGTCTAGACCACGGCCAGGATAGACATGGTGAGCTTGGAAAAAAATGGGAGTGGCTTACAATAATATGTGCTCGTAACTGCCACTAAAAAAAGAGAGAGAAGAACTTATGTTTTTACAATAGTACTTAGTTACTTCGCAGGGTAGCAAATATGCCTAAACTTATAAGGAGCAAGTGAACTACCGTAGTGGGCCTGGTTTTGACCTGTTATGGACCAGTTCTAAAGGCATCACCGTGACCAAGACAAACAAGTTATGGTGAATCTCTGCGCTGAAAATTTTTGCAAAAGCAGTTTTTTTATATGAAAGTGGTAATTAATAAAAGAAGTGATCTCCTTGACCCCGATGAGCGCATTGCCGCACGTGGAAGCAAGGCGTGGATTCCAAGCACGGGTGCCAATCCTTAGTATCACCTGGTGATGAATTATCTCAAAGGACGAAAAAAAATTACATAATCTCCCGCTAAAGGGGACCATGAGGCGATGCCAAGCAGCACAGGGGGGTGCACACCGCGTTTGCGTCGGTTTGACGCTAGCAGACGCTGCCTGCGTCAGAGTTGTCTGTCGCGGGCGCGTTCTCGTTCCTTGCGAGCTGGTAAAGCGTTCATCGAAGACAGAGCATTTCCATAGTCAACGCGCGTCGTTCGGAGAGGAGAGGAGGAATGCCGAGAGGAGATGAGATGAGACAAGTATATGAGGGGTAGGAGGATGCGCATGCGCAGTGCGGGTGTGGACGCCGCACGGCGGAGGGATGGAGGGAGGGAGGGAGGGACGGAGGGAGTGACATAGCCCCGACCATAAGCTGCATCGCATCTAAATGTAGCCGCCTGGCGACCTTCCCTTTCTGCACCGATCGTATTATTGTACACCTTGAGGCGCACTATATGGCTCATGCACGACGCGCCAGTCAGATGGTTCCAAAGGCTCAATTACACAGTTGATGGCAGTTGCACCGTCGACGTTGCGGTGAGGACCTTGAAATTTGGGCAGCAGTTTCACGTAGGACAGCGGATGCACCATGCGTAATTGATACCACACAAGCACTCCGGCGAAGAAAGTGGCCGCACAAACGGTGCCGCCGCAAGCTCTTCTGGTGCTTCTGAACAGATGAACTTAATATCTTCTTAAGATCGCGCTACTCTCTTAGATGTCTTGCGGTGGCATAGGTAGGCGTACGCTAGGATGCATTTGACTCATTCGCAAGGACTGTGCTGATCAAAACTATTAATCATAATTGATGGGGTTTTACGCGTCAAAATCACAATATGATTGTGTGTAACGCCTCGCAGTGGACGGCTACGGACTAGATTTGACCACGGGGGCTCTTTTACGTGAACCTAAATCTAAGTACGCGGGTGTTGTCAGCATTTCGGCCCCAAACCGCCGGTGCCTCACCCGATCACGCGACTTCGAGCTTCGCAAGCCAATAGCCTAGCTGCAAAGAAGCCAAGTTGCTGACAATAGGGTTTTAATTTCGTAAAATCCTATTCACGCTGATCATATAAAAGCTGCATTGAGTTGACAAAATTAAACGTTCATTGTAAATAAGAAGGTTGGGGAAGCAGGTGGGTGGAGCACTTAGTCCAGGGCTCCACTGGCCTCAGCAGCCCGCCGTGCCTGGAAGAGGAGGGCCGCTTGAGCCTCCTTTTCCTCGCTGGCTAGCCGGGCCTCCCACTGCTCCGTTGGGAATTTTCGCGCACAAATATGAGGTTACCTTTAGATGGCCTGAGTTCACATTCCCGCGTGTTGGGGGCGAGAGTTGGCTGTCCTCCACACCACGGGAAAGTGGCGGCGTATGCGCAGTTGGGTGGATAGCATATTTTAAACTCAGGTGCGGGTATGCCTTTGTCTGCAGAAAGCGCGATTCGCACGCTTCGTTTATACTTAGCCTTGGGTGTGGCGTTGAATAGTGCCGCCGTTGTCTACGCTGGTGTTCTAAGGTATCCTGGGGAGGATAGGGCGCCTGCGGTTGCAGGCGGGTGTCTGGACGAGGAACAGTTGCTCGGTGTGTAAGAGCTCGAGCTGCGCCGTCCGCTCTGACGTTATCCGTCGCTTTGATGGTGCTGGGAACCATATGGCGCTCCTGTTCTAGTGTTGCACCTAGAAAGCGGTCGACACACGCAGGAACACGGCCGACAGTGAAAAAAATCATGTCAGCTCCACTAACGTTAAACCTGGGAAGGTGCGAAGCATGCGCTGATGCGCCGGTGCTTCCCAAAGGAAACGTCAATCGCTGCTAATGGGCTTGATTTGTACCGTGGCCACCACGACAACGTTGGATGCCGACAGCCCGGGCGCATTAGCACAAACTCGTTATAATCGTTTCTGACACGACAATCCTACACATACACTGCCTCCAGGATCGGCCCACACAATTTTCGAAACCGAACTTATCAAATTTCTGTTCTTGATTAGATTAAATCCTGACTATTCCTTTATTTTCGATTAGTTTAAAACATGCTATATGCTTGATTGATGGGGTTGCTCAAATGTCGGTGACCCGCCACGGTGGTCTAGTGGTTATGGCACTCGGCTGCTGATCCGAAGGTCGCGAGATCCGATCCCGACCGCGGCGGCTGGATTTCGATGGAGGCGAAACGTTGGGGCCCGTGTGCTGTGCGATGTCAGTGCACGTTAAAAAACCCCAGGTGGTCGAACTTTCCGGAGACCTCCACTACGGCGTCTCTCAGCTGGTTTTGGGACGTCAAACACCACAAATCAATCAATCAAATGTCGTTGTTTTGATCACAGATGATCCGATTTTCTCTTTTTTTTTTTTTACGCCGTGCTGTACCTTACCGTGACGGACGCTGGACAAGCCTCGGCACTAAGGTGCTCCACCCCTAACAACGACGCGCTATTTCGGAGCCTGTGAGGATACAAGATCCCTGCCTCATAGCTTTCGATGGCGAGCCCTACGTCTAGGACTTCCACCGTTTTTGCTGGGCTACTCTTGGCTGCATAGAATATGAGATGGGGCGGAAAGCCAGGCGTGTTCCGAGTAGCGGAACTGTAAGTGTAGATTGTGAGGAGCGGAATAGCGTCCGAATTCCAGTGGCGGCAACAAATATTGCGAGCATGTCGCTGAGCGTACAGCTAAAGCATCCAGCGAGACCATTGGTTTGAGGGTAGTAGGCTGTAGTTGTGCGTTGAACGACGGGTATCCTATGAAAGTGGCCAAGAAGATGTATTACCTCCAATCCACGCTGTGAATGTGGTTGGACAGCGAAGCTGTAAACTGCACCCACAACGATTACCCACTGCGGCACCGCTTGGGTTTCACATTTATTTTAACGGCATGCATCCATTCGGCGACTTGTGCGAGAGCTGCTGGGTTTTTTAACGCGATAGCGTGAAGGAGCTCGTTGCGCAGATATTCCGGTGTCGGCGTCGGCGTCGTTGGCTGTGAGCGGAACGTCGGCGTTGTCCATGAGCGAAAATTCAAGGTAAATACACAGAAAAAAGTCTCCGGACCGAGTGGGAATCGAACGTGCGACCCCTCGCTCGTTAGCACGATGCGCTATGCGCAAGGCCACACCGCAAGCATTTTGATTACAATTAACCGCGAGCGTTTTATGGACACCATTTCCCGTTGGGAAACGCACACCTTGGAGGTGCGTCTCGGAGGTGCTTCAGCGTGGGAGAGGCTGCGAGATGGCGGAAAGAGCCTACGGCGCCTAGGCTGCCTCGGTACACGCACTACTCTATAAGTCCGCCGCAGGGGTCTAGCGGTTACGGCACTCCGCTGTCACCCAAAAAAGGTGGGTTCGATCTCGGCCGCGGCGGTCGCATTTTCGATGGAGGCGAAAATGCCAGAGGCCCGTGTACTGTGCTTTGTCAGTGCACGTTAAAGAACCCCAGGTGGCCTAAATTTCCGGAGCACTCCACTACGGCCTTTCTCTCCTCTCTCTCTTTCACTCCCTTTCCCCCACCCCTACAGACGCTTAGCCGTGCTCCCTACACGGGCTGCAGAAATTAGCGTCCTTTCCTAATCGAACCAGAATCATCATCATCATCATCATCATCATCACTACTCTATAAAGGATGGCATAAAGGATTCCACGAGCCAAAGCGCTAATGCTGCTTTGTGCGCCTGCGCGTACTACTGCCTATCTCGCAGATTATCGCCTTTGTAAGGCGCTGATAGTGCGTTCGGTCGACGCTCGCGAGATATACTTAAAAATGCTGGAGGCTGGACGTCCACGTTATGCTATGTCTCCCTGGCGGCAGTGACGTGTTTAGCTTAGCGGATTATTTCGCGAGATAATGGTTTCATAGTAGCAGAGAAGCTCATTTGAATGATTGGTTAATTTTACTGATTGATTGACTAACTTCTGAGATTTTACTTTCCAAAACCGCTATCTTATGAGAGACACCATAGTGGAGGGCCCCGGAAATTTTGATCGCCTGGGGTTGATTCATTTCTGGGGTTTCGCGTCCCAAAACCACCATTGATTATGAGAGACGCCGTAGTGGAGGGCTCCGGAAATTTAGACCAGAAAGAAAGAAAGAAAGAAAGAAAGAAAGAAAGAAAGAAATGTGCCTACTGTCTTCTCTTACCCATATCTCTCAACTTCGTCTACTGCTGCGCTGCAGACAGCGTCTTTTCTTTTCCTCTTTTTTTCTTGTACCGTATTGTCTTCTTTATCCTCGGTTGCGTGCTACTGTCACTCCATGCCATTAGCATCCGCGGATCATTTATTTCAGCTTAGTGCTGGCATAACTGCCTTGACGCTATGACACTAGGTTTAATGGATCCCCTCTTCCGAGTTAGGATCGTAACCGATAGACCCCTGGGAGATTTCGGAGAAAGTATAAGAAGGCGTATATGGTATCTTTCGAAAATATAACTTACTGCAAGAACATAAAAAGTAAAGAACAGAGCCATGCACAAGAAGATTGTCCCCGGATGCGCGCTTCGTTTGTGCAAAATTGCGACTTTGAAATGTACTGTTACGGTTCGCCATTTGCTTAAGATGGAAAATACGCACAGGAGTATCATGTTGGTATCTGCACCACCAGGAGTATCTGCACCACCACGTAATTTTCTCAATGTGTCTCATTCTCATATTCTTTTTTGTTTTTCGCTTTTAGACTACGTCGATACATCTTATTGTACGTACTGCATAAATAAAGCCTTCCAGCTAAACAGCACCAGCGTTCATTTATCGCTCTCTGGTATGTCATCTCGGATCTCTGTTAAGCCAGAGTATGCTATAGCCTCGTCTTTCAGCCGTCCCTCTTAAGAGCGGAGCTTCTTATGCCGAGCGTAATCTGTTGGTACTGACAAAAATGATCATCTTCATGAGGTATGTGCGCGAGAAATTCATGAAATGCATGGAATTTGCGCGCTCGCTTATCACGCGCGCATGCCCTGAGCCGACTACTACAAAGAGTGGGATGCTCTTCATGACAGTGTAGATCGGTGTAGTATAGCAACGGGTTGGAAAATGGAAGTGAAGGTGAGGAGGCGGCACAGCCACAGCAAACCATAGCGTAGTCGTACAGTGTAGTATAGCAAGAGGATGGTAAAGGGAAGTGAGACTGCTGAGTAGGGGAAAGATCGAGTAAAGCGCAGTGTAGCCTTGTGTAGCATAGTATAACAGAAGTCCCTAGATTCTTTTCAAAAAATATCTAGGGACTTTAAGTATAACAAGGGGATGCGAAAGGGAGGTGAAGGTACGGAAAACGTTAAGGGTAGAGAGTGAAGCATAGTGCATGTACAGTGTAGTATAGAAAGAGGTAGGAAATGGACGTGCGGGTGAGGAAGAATGGCATGATGGTGGCGACGGAAACGAGGAGGAAGACGACGTCAAAAACGGACATTGCCTGCCAAAGCTGTCACGTGACAGCTAGTTACGTGGCATTTTCTCGCCAAAGCCATGTAACAGCTAGTCACGTGCCAAATCACGAGGCTTAGTTGAGCTCGTAGAAGCCGGAGAAGCTAGGTCGGCAACAAGCTCCGGTCTTAGTACAGTCTTCCACCAATAGTGCAAGCTGCGGAAAAAAAAAGTTTAGTTGTACAATTAGCGGCGAAGACTAACATTCAGGAGAATAACGCATTGACTAATTTCCAATAAGAAGTTCTCATGTTTGAAGAAAATTATTTCAGAGTCGGAATGTTAGCACCCGGCCATTTCTTTTAGGAAGGACGTTAATGTATTGTTGGATACAAGGGCGTGCTCTTATACTTTTAAATAGAAATTAAATTTTTTTGTAGGGGCGAAGCTCCTTAAGGTTTGGGTCTGTCCGTCCGCTGTAGTAGCGCGTTACCTACTAGGAACGCGCTACTAGGAGGGCGCGTGTGGGAGGCGCGCCCTCGGCGCGTGCCTCCCGGCGCGCGAGCTCTCTCACTCTTCCATCTGCTGTCTTGTGAGAGAGAGAGAGAGAGAGACAGAGAGAGCGAAAGGCGCGCGTTGACTATGGAAACACTCTTAGCTCGCAAAGAAGGAGAACGCGCCCTCACCCGCGAGAGACAAGCTTGACGCAGGCAGCGTCTTCTAGCGAGTTTCTTGATTGAAAAATACCGACTGCTCGCGCTGGAGAACCGTTCACCGGCCACCCATATATATATATATATATATATATATATATATATATATATATATATATATTGTGAAGCAGTGGCAATAACGCCGTTTTATTAACCCTTGAGGCTACGGAGAATGGCTGACCACAAGGCACAGATCTTACTCTAGATGACAACCCACCACAGATGAAGATGAAGAGACCTAGGTGATGATGAGTATGTACACATGAAGTAGGAGTGCCTAATGATTGCCCACAATATATATATATATATATATATATATATATATATATATATATATATATATATATATTGTGGGCAATCATTAGGCACTCCTACTTCATGTGTACATACTCATCATCACCTAGGTCTATATATATATATATATATATATATATATATATATATAGGCACTGGATCTTCCAATGAAGTGCCGGTGGGAGATTTCACTTGTGCGTAGTTGAACCATAAGGATTCGTAGCGTGCGCGTTAACTAAATTAATCCGGAACTCGGCACGATCTACGATGAACTTCCGGAGCTTCGCCCATTCATCATCATTCACTCCGTGGATATGCTGTGAATTTTTTTTTTACTGCAGATTGTGAAGAGCAGCACTAGTAACGTATAATTCAACCTCATGTATATATATGCCGCTGCATTCCACGTTAGACATAAAGGCAAATATCAATTCTTTGATATATGCCTTAAATATTCTCGTTAATTCACGAAATATTGCTAAAATACGGCGTCATTCGTATATCTGCTATCAGTGGGGTAAATCAGCCACTATTGCCATTTTTTAACGGGACAGCATAAGCAGTTCTTCGCGTAGAAAATGTGGAATCGGCATCCAAGGGGCAAATATTCATTTCCAACCATGGAGGAAGGAACATCCTCAATGTTCCCAACAAACACCATTACCCGGAGCAGGTACCCGATTTAACAAGCCCTCCGCCATGGCGCAGGGACCTTAGTGAACAAAAAGAAATTTTTCCAAGTGAAACCCGTCAGAAAAAATCGTAAACTACGACTTAACCAAAACCTTCACACATGACAACTCAAACTGTAATTTGAATGCTTGAGAAAAATATAATGTTGTTTTGGGGAAACTAAACAAATACCGCATTTTGTAGAGCAAGTGACAACTAATAAATATCCTATGAGAAGGCGATACGAACGTGGCCGAATCGTGCAATAGCGTTCCACTGTTAAAGGCGAAGAGCGTCCTCCAGCTCTCTGGTTTCTGTCTGCCACGAGACACGAAATACACTATGTGCGGGTTCAAAGACACTGGCAAAATTCAGCAAGCTTCTGGCCTGCAAAAATCTATAAGTGAGGGAAATAGCAGACAGAGAAAGGCAGGTAGGTTAACTAGTGTAGAACAACCGGTATGCTACCCTGCACGAGGGCAAAGGGATGGGGGAGACTGAAAGTTGAGAAAAAAGACAGAGAGAGAGAAAGAAAGCACGTATTGCAAATTGTCAGTCAGTGGCTCCTGCATGGTATGCGACATCACTGTTATAGTCGCTTGTGCAAGTCTGTTGTCTTCAAGTGCTTGAGCAGAGGCTTTGTCGCATTCAGCTTTGATGGCCTTTTAGGGTCTAAAGTGAAGCTAGATCAAACGCCTTGTGTGGAACCATGTGTAAAATCAGGGCCGGATAAATGCAACTGCACACGATGTTGCCAAGGTAATTAATTGACACGATTTTGTATACATGAAAATAATTAATGATGCCTTTATTACAACGTTATCGCTACTGATATGTCATGTTCTGAAATCCAGAAAGACGCTTAGACGCCCTGTATCACGAATATCGTATTGTGATAAAAGCACGTGCAATTATTTTTGAAGAACGTGGCCAGAATAAGTTTCCCGGGCTGTTTAATATTTGAAAGAGCAAGTCATTTAACACACTTTTTTCATCGTGATTCTTAACAATAACCTAATTTGAGAGCGCGAATTATTTTCGTTAGTTAGCGCGAACTTCTTAAGGTACACAACTTGTTCTTAAGCCTGGAGAGGAATGTGTAAAGTTTAGGGATGTTGGCACGGTGTCAGAGCTCTATCTGCATGTTCAGCGTCCTCCAAACAAAATGTTTCAGGTTTTTCGTCATCTACTATACCATCAAGAAAACTCAATCGCATAAATGTAAGCGTATACAAATTTAACAATTAAATAACGCTAGGACCCTCACTGCGTTGCCGAATGAAAATATTCGCGCCTTTTGCGTGTGTCACTAGTATGACGCTGGTTGCGTTCGAAGAAATATCTTTATTGGTATGGCATGGATGTGCCACACAACGAAATTCCTACAAGGATCTTCCTTCAAATCCTGTGCAGCTCAGCTGTTCTTTGCGTTTTTCTGTAAAGCTGCTTTCAGTTCAACGCATCCGCATTTGTTCAAGTGTGACCATGGTCCCGAAACTCCCCGCGCACTTCAAGCAAGCTGGGCTACTTTAAGCCCTGTAGACAGCACAACCAGTGGCAAAAAAAAAAAACCGAAAAGAACACAAATACAACCGCACGGGCAAAGAGATCTTTACAAAAGCCTATGTCGCAAAGAAGTCCCCTTTCACGATGGACTTTCATTTTATTTTGACAAACGTCGGGAGAAATGCAGGCACGTTGCTTTTCTAGACACTACTCTCAAATAAACGACGTTTTGGTATCGCAACCCGAAATATGAGATGGCGTAAATAAAGATTTAATCGCGCTGATACACAAATGCGCTTTTAAAATGATTCCATAAATCGTGCGACGCTGCTCGCTTGGCTTTCTGAAAATATATTTGCTGGCACGTGTCGCATATTTTTTGGACGGGTGCGTCTTCCATGTTCAGCGTAGGCCTGTCTTCGCTAGCACTTCGCTAGCACTTCGCTTACAGACAAACGACAGTTTCCACCCTGTCGATAAGAAAAGACAATATCAAGAAAATCGGGCGAACGAATGTCGCCTGGTGCGTCCGATGAAAAATGAAACGATTTTTTTGTTTCGTTCTTTAAGCACGAGCTTCCAAAATTTAGTATCGCGTTGTCAAAGAAGAAAGATCAGCTGTCTAGCACGCATGTAGGATTTTACTTTTCTTTAGCTTGGCGTGCTGATTTATTTATACTGAGTTGCTGCTTTCCGTCTTGTTCTGTCTCTCCATCTCCTTCTTGCAGGTTACTGAGCGCAAGTGAAGACCATTCATGAATACACGAATCTAGCAGCAAGTAAGTGCATACACGTAATGAAGGTTTGGCCTTTGAACCTTATGGCGACTAATCCTTACAAGTGCGCGTACTTGCGTGGAGGGTTCAGTGGCAGTAGAAAGGCTGGGCTAAAAGTGAGAGGTTCCTCGCGCAGTTCAGACAAGCGCATGGAGGGAAAAGCCGGGCGTTTCTCGGCAAAATTATACTTCCTGCTCAACTTCTGTCTCACATAAAAAAAAGGAAAAAGGAAAATTGTGCCCGCGTTGCAGAATTCTTGAAATTTAATTAACGAACGCGACAAGTACACCTTTGCATAAGAAGTATGAAAAATGTGTTTTCCTTCGGTGAGTTTTGCTTTTTCGAGGATTTATTTTGGGTACGTTCCGAGTCGATCGGTAGCATATACACGCTTATTCATGTTGGCCAACTGGTTGCCATATTGATATATCTAGCATCACGATGTGCTGAAATTACATGCTACGAAAATGTATAGCGTCTGTGGTTGTTGTGGTTGCGGCCCCAAAGTTTTCATCATCATCATCCTGTCTACGCCCACTGCAGGGCGAAGGCCTCTCCCATGGATCTCCAATTATCCCTATCCTGTGCTAACTGGGCCCAATTTATCCCCGCAATCTTCCTGATCTCATCTGCCCACCTAACTTTCTGCCGCCCCCTGCTACGCTTGCCTTCTCTAGGAATCCACTCTGTTACCCTTAATGACCAACGGTTGTCTTGTCTTCGCATTACATGGCCCGCCCATGCTCATTTCTTCTTCTTAATTTGTATTAGTATGTCCCTTACACGCGTTTATTCCCTAACCCACACCGCTCTGTTCTTGTCCCTTAAGGTTACACCTACCATTTCCCGTTCCATAGCTCGCTGCGTCGTCCTCAATTTAAGCTGAACCCTTTTAGATAGCCTTCAAGTTTCTGCCCTGTAGGTGAGTACCGGTAAGATGCAGCTGTTATACACTTTCCTGTTCAGAGACAATGGTAAGCTACCATTCATTATCTGAGAATGCTTGCCGAATGCACTCCACCCCATTCTAATCCTAATTACCTCAGCCACATGATTCGGATCAGTGGTCACTACCGGGCCTAAGTAGACATATTCACTTACTACTTCCAATGCCTCGCCAGCTATCTGAAATCGCTGTACTCGTCCAAGGCTATTGACCATTACTTTAGTTTTCTACATATTTATTTTCAGGCCCACTGTTAAATTTTGCCTGTTAAGGTCAGTAATCATGCTTTATAATTCATGTCCCGAGTTACTCACCAAGGCAATGTTATCAGCGATTCGAAGGTTGCTGAGGCATTCCCCATTAACCCTTACACCCACCCGTTCCCAATCCAGCGTTCCAAGTACTTGTAAACTTGCTGTGAATAACATTGGAGAGATTGTGTCCCCTTGCCTTACGCCCTCCCTTATAGGTATTTTGCTGCTCTCCTTATGGAGGACTATGATGGCTGTGGAGCCGTTGTAGATGTCTTCCAGTAGTCTTACGTAATGCTCGTCTACGCCCTGATTCCGCAATGCCTGCATGACTGCTGAGGTATCGACCGAGTCAAATGCTTTCTCGTAATCTATGAAGGCTATAGGGGTTGATTATACTCCGCGCATTTCTCTATCACCTGATTGATAGTGTGAATATGGTCTACTGTTGAGTAGCCTTTACGAAACCCTGCTTATTCCTTAGGTTGACTGAAATATAAGGTGGCACAAATTGTGTTTTCATTACCCCTCAAAACATTACACACAGCAGAATCGTACGTGAAAGAAAAGCTTCAGCCAATACTGATACCGGCCATATATTCGATGCTCGCCGATCAATGGCAAGGAGCAGATGTACGACAGGCAAGTTTTGCCAGTTAGCTTTGTCAGTTTCAGATGATACAGTTAGTGGAGTGCTTGTCCCTCATGAGAACGATTCAGTAGAACAGTCAAAAAGATATTTTACATCGCATAAATATTTTTACTCGTTGTACAACTTGTACAACGTTAACCCCGCGTAGAATGTGCTGACACAGGAACCATCAGAAGCAGAAACGTTTCCGCAAGCTGCAGAGCTACAAATATGTAACAGCTAGAGAATTGGCTGTGTGTTCCACGCTTCGATTTTGCTGCTGCAACCTGTTTTTGGAGACTGCATGTACTCTTGACAGCCTTTTGTGGTTGGGGTTAGAACGAATAAAAGGGTGGGAGGAAGTGGACACGAGAGAAGAGAGTGTGGGAGTAGTTGCCGCTAGAAGCAGAACAAGGAGAAGTTTGAAAGCTGTTCCGCTAGTACGCCCGACAGGGATTTCGTTTCCCCCGCGTGTTGAAATTTATGTTCATACTTGTGCCTGTTCCGTTGATTACTGGCAGCTATGTGATGTCATTTGCCCGCGGTGTACGCTCATTGTTCCGCTGCTAGTTCTAGCAAATTATCATATCTCTTCAGTAGGCTTCCTGTCGTGAGCACCGTTTGTGAGTGCTCAATTGTGCAGGGAACACACACGCATTCTGATTTTATTGGAAGCTCCATGAAGCCACGTCTTCGGAGGGATCCGAGTAAAATAGAAGAACTGGAAAGCTGTTATGTGTTGTAGGCTTCTGCGAAAGCGACACAGCCATTTGATGCGCACATCCGTTGCCGGAACAGTCGAGCACCTCGTTTTGCGTTAATGGCCGGGAAATGGTAATTTCCTCTGCATTGTTGGGCTCTAACTAGCGCAGATAATTAGTCGCGATAACTTGTGCGCCTACTGGGTACTCAGGTCAAACAGAACGACTGCACTTTTCCGCCATGCCAAGTCTGTTCTGCATAACAAGGCTTAGCGTTTTGTTCATCGCATTATCTTTCTCGAATGTTTATTAAGATTGCTGTGTGTAGTTCTTACCACTTTAATTCCCATCCCCCATCCCCCCTCGAGAAAAGGCAGTTCGTGAGCATCTTCACAATGATATTGCATCGTCTTTTACAGTTTCAACCACTCTAAGTTCAATTGGAGGTGACTAGTTTAGTACGTGGTATAACATCACTTCTTGCAAGGCGAATACAGTCCTTGCACCATACGAGCAGCGTGAGAAAAGACGACAAGGAACATTGCTGGCTCGCTAAAGTGGCGCCTGCAGTGACCAGCAGCCCAATGGCATTTGTTGTGACCACGTAAAGTTAAGGATCGAAGACGCGCATGCACCTTAACGTTTCAGGCGTGCTTGCTACGAAAAATCTTCGGTAAATATGGTATCTTTCTTTTTGCATAGCTGTATGCTCGCTTGTGCACTGAGCACGCGCTAACAGCTCGAATCCTTGTCGCCCACATCAATAGAGTAGTACTTGCGCAGTTCCGCCTTACTCGGAAACGAAGCATCCCCTGAAAAGCAGCGAGTGGCTCACTGGCCCATTGCCAGCCCAATGGCACCGTTAATAATTATTTGCAGACTACGGAAGCCAATCCTCAAATAAGTTTCGCCCCTAACGGAGGCCGCTTTCATGACCGTTTCTTCCTCTGTCTCTTTCTCCCTCTGTAAACAACGCCGGTCGCTCACCGACCGAAGCCCAGAAATGAAGGCTCTTCCCCCCGTACTCCATACCCAAGCACTTCCGTCGGCAAACACCCGGATTGTGCTACTGGTGTCTGTTGTCTCGTTCGCAGTGCCTTGAATGGTGTGTGACAACTCGGAAATGAGCAAGCGGAAGCGCAGTGAGCTGTTTTAGAAGCCCGCAGCACTTCCTTACATCATTTATTATCACTGATGAGATGTTCTCCTGCAGTGTTCCATTTCAATCCCTTTCGTGCGATTAGTATAATAGTACGCTGGAACACAAAGAGTGAGAGTTTACAGAAGTGCTGCTGCAAGCAGCCGTAGGTTTTTGGTCTGCTATACGAGGACTAGTCTTATTTTATTGGACAGTCTGTATTGAAAAAAATTTAAAGAACTGTAACCAACGTTTAGAGACGTCGATGATCAGCAGTTTTTACTGTGGTGTTTTAAAACGCAGTGTTATTCGGGAAACCTTTAGCCTTAGTAGAAAAATCACTAATCAAATGTTTAAGCAAAAGATGTTTAAAGCTGTGAAAACCTTTTCTAACAAAAAAGACGTCACGGTTGTGAACTCGTGGACGTCTGTGGTTGTGTTTCATTGGTTCACATATTATAATAAGCAGTGAGACGGACAAAGAAGCACTCCAACTGCGTCTACTCTAGAAAACAGTTTACGTTCAAATGCAGATACAGTTTCTGACTTTAGTAAAAAAACTAAAACAGTCCACAGAAGAATTTGCTGTAGAAGAAGAGAAAAATGTAATTTACCAATATCCTTGTATTTTGCACATGTACATATCTTTCATACGTATGTATAGTGGTCAGTCGATTTCAGGACAAGTTTTATCACTGCGGTACAACCAGGGAATTGATCAAATTTTTGCGAGGCAGAAACAGGCAGAAATGATGTTTATGCCAGGCGAGGGTGTACGGCAAAAACCGGTACTAGAACATGTCGTATAAACAACGATAGCAACAAGGGCACAATATCGACTAGGTGCAAAGAATGTGTATGAATGATGCCTTCTCCAGACAAATGCGGACTCGCACCTGCGTTTAAAAGACGCCATCCTCCCAAACGCACAGCATCGCCACGGTGATCTAGTGGCTATGGCACTCGGCTGCTGACTTGGCGGCTGCATTTCGATGGAGGCGAAATGTTGAGGTCCGGGTACCGTGCGATGTCAGTGCACGTTAAAGAACCCCAGGGGGTCGAAATTTCCGGAGCCCTCCACTACGGCATCT
The DNA here is from genome assembly GCA_013339685.2 of Hyalomma asiaticum. Classification (NCBI taxonomy): domain Eukaryota; kingdom Metazoa; phylum Arthropoda; class Arachnida; order Ixodida; family Ixodidae; genus Hyalomma; species Hyalomma asiaticum. The sequence goes on along the minus strand of CM023482.1, from coordinate 91,987,497 downwards.
CCAACGATCAATCTAAGAAATCTCTCATAATCAATTCGAGAAATAAATTGAATCAAACTACTCAACTACACACGGCGCCACATGCCCGTGGAGTGGCAGGCAACCGACTCCCGCCTACATTAAGTTGGAATGCGAGCTCAGGCCATATAACATTAATACGCCTCACATTTCAGCGCGAAAATTCTGAGTGGTACAGTGGATGGCCTTGTTTTCTGGCAAGGAAAAGGAGGCGCAAGTGGCCCTCCTAGGCCAGGGAGGCATGGCTAGCTGCTGAGGCCAGTGGAGCCCTGACTAGGGCCCGCACCTACCTTCTCCCCCCAACCTCTTTATTCACAATAAACCATCGAACAGCGAAGCTGTTTAAGCTCGGAGAAACTACGTTAGACGTGAACAGAAATGCATGATCATCATCATGAAATAAGTGCGGGTGAAATAAGTTCGTATCAACAAGTAAAATCTCTGATCGGCAGAGAGAAGCTTAACAGCAAGCATATTTACAATACTGAGCAGTTCAGGTCACGGCCCGTGCAAGGTCAGTGCTTCTTTTAACAGCGTCGCTGTTACACTCGGCACAAGTCCGTGGATCGTTTGCAAAAGCTGTCATCGTAATGACATCTCTGCCCGTGCACTTCTATAGAATTTCGAATGTGCGGCAGTTGTGCGCCCAATTTTTTCTTCTCTCGCGCTCTCGCCCGCGGCCCAGCAATAAATAAAGGGGGAGGTGCTTCGTCCCACTTTTTTTCTTCTCCAGTGCTCATGCCCTCAGCTCACTACTGCATCAAGGCAGGTACACAGCACAGAAAGTGGGTATGTGCCAAGGAACGTTAGCACAGCGTAGCCATGCTAGAATAGCATGGCATGTGCGCGCACCCTTGTTTCCGCTCCTGCGCTCATGCGCTCAGCCCACTACAAAACAAAGGCGGAGGAGTTTCGTCACACTTCTCTCTTCTGCGCTCGTGCCCTCGGCCCCCCTACTACATAAGGGTGGATATGCGGCACAAAATGTGGGTACGTGCCAAGCAACTGTCAGCACAGCATAGCCATTGATGATGATGATGAAGATGATTGTGGTTCGGTTAAGGAAAGGACGCTGATTTCTGGAGCCCATGTCGGGAGCACGGCTCAGCGTACTTAGGGGAAGGGGAAATGGACTGAATGAGATAGAAGAGGAATGCCGTAATGGAGGGCTCCGGAAATTTTGACTCTCCTGGGGCTCTTTAACGTGAACTGGCAGCGCACAGTACACGGGCCTCTCTGGCATTTTCGCCTCCATGGAAAATGCGACCTCCGCGGCCGGGATCGAACCCGCGCTTTTTGGGTGGCTGCCAAGCGCCCTAACCACTACACCATTGCACATCATAGCATAGCAAGGTGGTGGGGAAGATGTGAGGGAGAGGAGGTGTGTTGGGACGCTGAGGAGGAAATAAAAGGCGGGCGTAGAAAGTGAAGCATGACGTTGCCTTCTACAGCAGCGTTTAGCAAGCGGATGCGAAACGGAAGAAAGGGTGAGGAGGACTCATGTAAGGGTGGTGAGGAGGGAAAGGAGAGTGCAATATGTAATTAGATAAAGAACGAGAGAAAAATGACAGAGAGGAGAGAGAAGAAGTAGTTGTAGAAAAGATAAAGCGAGCAAAAAGAATTAAGACAGAACATGAAGAAAGAGTCAAACTGCGATCGCAAGGTGTTGGTAGCGCTTGCTTGCCGGCTGCGCTGTCTACGCTGATTGTCTGGCGTGGAACATGCTTCCATTTTTTTTCATTCACATCAACAACCACACGTCTTCGTCGTCGCCTTTTTGCCGGTCATCTTCTGTAGCGTGACAACGTTACGCAAGCAACATTGAATGTTTCCCGCGTAACTTGACTAAATTGAAAATTTAGATAAGTTGCAGTTATTAAAGTAAGGAAATGGTGCCTAAGATATTACTGAAGATAAATCAGAAAATCGTAGCGTCAACTCGAACGTCCAAGGTAACTTCAAGCTTATACGAAGGATTATACTCACTTACAACTGAATTTTAACGAAATAGAGATTCATTTATTGATTTAGTTGTTCATTTATTCATTTCCTTGTTTATTTTTAAATGCTGCTTACGCTCAGAGAGGGTCATAACAGATGTCATCTCCTTTGCTGCTTCTCCTTGGGTAAGCACAGCAGACTATGTCGGACAACATATTGAATTCGAACTCCAGACTTCATTTACATGGTGAAACAGACAGTAAGCGACTATCTTTAGTCTCGATAAAAGCAAAATTCACCGTGGTGTACTTCAGCAGGTACCAACATCGCGATCTTCTGTACACAGTAGCGCTGTTTGCGTAGTCCCTGAGGTGTAAACAACAAGGCATCCAAGTTTTTTCTTACATCAAGCGATCAAATGAAGGAACAATAATCTGGCCCTTTCGGCATCTCGGCCGTATGTATTTAACCGTTCGTTCCTCACCTTGGCAACAGCTTAAGAAGGAAGGCTTCGCATGGGGAAATGTTTATAAATGGTAAGTGGATTTAGTTGGTACTGACATAAAATCAGGGAAGAAAATTACCCTGAATGTTCTTGAAAATACCGGTCAAATAATTTATCTGGTCGGTTCCTCATAAACTTTAGGTGTTCCGCGTCGTAAGTGGTGACAACTGTCTACACAGTGGATACATCATTGATCGATAAACTTGTCCATACGGTTTGTGTTTCGCAAACTGCACCATTGCGCACAGGTTCGTCCATCTTTACTTGTTGCCCATTCGATGAGGCCAGGTCACAGTTCACAATGGGTAGCAAGCCTGACAGAGGAATTTGACCAAATGAGTGTCATACAACATCACGATACGATCTAGAAACCAAGCCAGCTATTATTGTATTTGACCCCCCCCCCCCCAAAAAAAAAAAAAAACGTGAGATCGCAGTAGAAAAGAATCGTCTGAAACTGCTCCTTCTCAAAAATCATTGAATCATCAGCGCAGCGTTAGCCTAACAGAGGGGCAAATAGAAAATATTTTTCACAGAATAAGGTCATTCTGTGTCGTGACAACGCAAGAAAGGTGTAGTGGGTTTTAATCTTCTTTACGTTATCAGGCCCTCGTTTGTTAAGCATAGACTCACTACAGGGAGAGACAAAGGGGACGCGGAGCACCTTTGCTTTGTTTGAAAGACCCAATGAATGGCATAACTCTTATGTGTTCAACACTGTTCTTATTGTTTTAATATGTTTTATATTATGTATAATTACTTGCGTTTGTATTTTTTTGTAGCGCATAGTTGCCCATATATCAAATACTCGAAATACGTGTGCACACTCATGTACGAACTCTTCCTATGTGAACACCAGCACACCACCACTGTCGAACTGCATACTGTCGACTCTTCTAGTGTTTCTAGTACGCATGCGCTATCTTCTTTCTTCCTTTCTTCTTCTAGTGTGTATTTCTTTCTTTTCTTTTTATTTCCTTTGTTGGACTTTTCTTTCGATTTCTAAGCGACAAGAACTAGCCGGTGCCGTTCTGAAGGCACCAACCTCTCCTATTCACCATTCCGATCAAAACAGAAAAAACAATGTGAGTGCCCTATCGCAGCTATAACGCGTCTCAGTACAAACTTAGAAACAAAATAGGCACGTCCTCCTTTACTTCTGACCAAACAGTGATGTCGAAATAACATCGGCACAGTACAGGAAGTCAGTGCATAAGAATCGGTCCCATCCAGATGATGCCTTCATGCTACGCAAGAAGACGGCAATATTACAGCTGCTCGCGTAGGAGGCAAAAAGTATTTGCCCTTGCTAGGCAATCGGCTTATGGCGTACTATAATGCACCCCGGTTGTGCAATCATGTCATTAGCCACGTGCCGTACCATAATGGAAAGCTGCCGGATGTGTCAGAGAGGTCTATGCGTAAACGGATATTCACAATCCAGTTATTTCGCCATAGCAATTGCCAGTGAAGATTTACACGTGCATGGACAGCGAGTTCGTAAGAATAAATGCTCGGTGCAGACCCAGGAAATGAAAGTATACCGCCAATAGAGTTATATGCTTTATGAGTACGCTGCTAGCGTGCTTGTGTGTGAAAAAACACTCAATGAATCGTGTTTCCAGGTCAAAAATGTCCCTTTACATGGATGAGTCCTTATTCCAGGATGAGTCCTTATTCCGGGAGGGTAGAGCCCTTTGAGACTCCAGTCTCGAAAAAATGGGTAGATTTGCCTCCCATGCATCTGCCTCTCTAGTTTGGGAAGGGCTAGGGGGAAGGGAAGCATTGATTTGACATGCCCGCACCACGTGGAAGTGGTCGGAGACTTCGCAATAGTGGGGACAGTGCTCATCAACTTTCGGGACAAAATATTTTATGATCGCAGATAACAACAGCGTGTTAGTCTGCAGGTTCCTTCAACGTTCGTTCATCGAACGTTGAGGCATCTGGAATAATGGAATAGCTACACGTAGGGTACATATTCCAACAGCTACACCCATGCTGCACATATCTTCCTTTCGCCTTCCGAAGAACTTAAATAATGCATACTTTAAAATGGATAGATTTACTCGTACGTCACAGCAAACCTGTCGAAATCAGTTAGGGACCCACTTCAGAAGAGCTTCAATGCGACTTGACTCGCTCAAGAAGTCAACTCGCCTCCCCACCTTCCCTCTTCAATCAATCGCTGTCTACGACTCATGCTGTTACACATTGAGAACCAGACGGCCTCGCTTGAAATGATACTCACTGGTAGACCACAGCTTGAGTCAGTTTACTAATAAAACACCAAAATGGATTCACACTTGATGCACCAGGTATTCTGAGTGCATCACAAGAACATTACGTATTCAAGTTCTAAGTAAATATGCAAGTTCCATTTTCTTTACACCAGGCAAGTTTGTTTAGTTGTTGCATCATGTAACTCATATGTAACTCATCAGGACAGTTACAGAGGAAAAACTCTGAACTGAATTGTGAACTCCGTCGAAAGTAACGCTTACAAACCACCGTGAGATCAAACGCTGGCAAAACACGAGAAGCTCAGTTCTCGGAGATTTGTAATGCTAATGAAAGCGACAAACTCTCCGCCTTAATGCTCTCACCTATCGGCTTTTCCGAAATATTATGCTGCGTTCAGGTCGACAGTAGCTGCATTATCTTCGTCATGGTATCTTCAAGCGTCTCGCCTTTCGTAATGCGAGGCATAATCCGGTCAAATGACTATAGAACTCTCGGTGCTTTCATGACTCTTGCGCAGTCTGTGGGGTCTTCCTGTATGCTCTGGGCCTCTACTTCAGATCAGTAGTGCTCCAAACAACGCTAACCTAACTTCGTAATCCCTTTGAGGAAAAGTTATATGGACGTTACCTATGGTTAAACACATTTAGCACCAGTAAATCCGTTTCCATAATCTAGTAATCAAGAACCGGCACGGTAGTCGCGCATGGAATGAGATTTGTTTCATGCACCTTCTTCCGTTAACACCCTGTCCAAGTTTTCCACACCATTGACTCGATAAACATGGCCTATGTACATTCAACTACATGATGTTATAGAAAGTTTAGTTGTTATTTTTCAATTACGTTTGATACGCATTGTTACACAACGTACTTCCTGTTTGTTTCCGATTTCTTGTTTTCTTTTACTTGAAGTTCAAACCGGCGGGGCACATATTGTCTCAGCATCTTAACAAAGTGAAATTCGGTAAATGGTGCCCGACGCTTTTCCAGATATCAGATTAAAAATGTGTATTAATTGTGGGATGAGTATTTTCGCTCTTCCTTGCATTTTACGGATGCTTCCAGACGCGTAGAAGCATCTTTTGTCCTGGCGACTTGGAAACTCGCTCCAACACGCAAGTTTCAGTCAAGTAGTTTCTGTTAGAAAAAAGAGATACATCTTCCAGGTGCAATCTAAAATAAATTTTATATTCAGGGCAAATTAGGAAAGTTCATTAGTTCTTACCAACAGCCTCTAATTAGTGGTTTTACGATTAACACGCCCACATGTCTTCTAGGCGCCGGTACAGAGTCTCCTCCTGCTGGTCTCGCGTTATCGTGCAGTTCTTCGCCGGCCATTCTCCGCGCTTTTGCGTGGGTTTCCATTCGCTAACACTAAATAAACCTTATTTTAATCTGTCGACGATGTGGGAAGTATGCAAGTATGCTTGCTCTAACTCGGAGATCGGCTCGGCGTGCATCTCACAGACATTGCTTTGTTCTCCAACTGATTGGCATCATTCGCATATAAAGGGAGCTGATGAACTAACTTGTTGGTATTTTTATTGGCGGTGGAATTAGAACATACCATTCCCGCGAAAAATTTAAGTCACGTAAAACTAGAAATTCTGATGCTGCACATTCAAGCAGCCATTCCAAAATTACCAAGCAACCGTTGCGTAAAGATGCTGACCTTTGATTCACTTTGGTATTATGTGTGCGGCCGTATATGAGCTTTCTTTAGAAACTCCGCATTACAGTTCCTTCTGCCGCCTGCCCCTTTGCTTACGTCACGCACAGATTAAACATTTCGGCACTCAGAACTTTGTGAATGCGCTAGAGAGCAGAAGGCATTGTTCAGCTTGCTCCTTGCACCTGTTTACGCTACGCTATTGAAATCGCATGGCCTTTGTGAATTACATAATTTGCACACGATGAATACTTCTAATTAAAGAAGCATCGCGCTTTATTTTGCCAAGTCGAAGAACCACTGCTCTCTTAAGTGCCAGTAAGCTACTCGCTTTATTATAACTACGTTCGCAAGAAAGCCCCTTTAACAAATTAAATATATTACCCTTATGTTGGGGAGGGGGGAGGGGGGGAGAGCGCGACACCACTCTTTTTATGAAAGTGCCCTTTGAAAGAGGTTTATGGATTATGTTCAGCCGAACCATTCTTTGGGGCTGCTTTTTACTTCAGACTTGATCACGAGCACCCAAAGCACCGTCCCTGGCGTAATAATCAGAGAACTCGAAAAAAAGAAAACGCACTCACTTTGTTTTTCTCTTCTGGTAAATATGTCGTGCTTTGTTTTCTGTTACGCTGCCGTTGATGCCTTTCGGAAGCTGCTTTTATTATGTCCGGTCTGGTAACATTATCTTAAGGCACAAAAGCTTGCTTCGAGGGAATATGCGTGCAGTAAATACACCCCTGTCGACGGCCCAATGTAGCGTATTTATTACGAAAGTAATTTCCATTAATATCCCTTTCAAAAGCTCTCATGGACAGAGGGAAGCTGGCAGTAAGCACCACGGATGCAGACGAAAAAGCTGCATCAGCTTCAACGGCTTAACGTCGCGAATACTGGTTAAACAGCTGAGCCAGGGTAAGTGCGTCCAATTCATCGTAACTACATGCCCCTATAACTCTCATTATTCTTATAACTATCATGTAGCAGCAGGCTGAGGTCGAGGCTTTGGGCAAGGTACGCGGGTACGCTTCTTCCTTCTGCGCAACCCGACAGTCTCTTTACTTATTTATTTCTCTCCATCCTTCCTTCGTTCCTTCCCTCTATCCTTCCTTATCTCTCTCTGTATTGTCATTCGTATGATAACTATCGTGTAGCAGTGTGGCTAGTTCGTCAACGGCAAGAGTTTGCCCCTTCTGCGTGAGAGTTCCCCTGTCATCCGTCAGCGTTCCGTAGGGATTTACATCGGCCCTACACTACAGCCCCTGGCCACAGCGGTCACGAAGAAGCGATAGGGCACATTTCGTGCGACTGCCCCCAGTACAGTGCAGAGAGACAATCCCTTCATTGTGCACTGAACCAGCTAGACCACCGACCACTGTCGGAAGGAATTCTACGGCATCGTCTGGGTCTCACGTCGCAGAACAAGGCCATGCAAGAGATACTGCGCTTCTTGAGATCTACCGGCCTTCGCGAACGCCTCTAACTGGAACTTCCTGTGTGTGTGTGTGTGTGTGTGTGTGTGTGTGTGTGTGTGTGTGTGTGTGTGTGTGTGTGTGTGTGTGTGTGTGTGTGTGTGTGTGTGCGTGCGTGCGTGCGTGTGTGCGTGTGTGCGTGTGTGTGTGTGTGTGTGTGTGTGTGTGTGTGTGTGAGAGAGAGAGAGAGAGAGAGATAGAGAGAGAGATTTTGTAGCCCCTTTAACTGTCATCTTTGTAATCCCCCTTCGTCTTCTCCCGTGTGTAGGGTAGAAAACCAGAGCCTAATGTCTGGTTAACCTCGCTGCCTTTCCTCTTTGTCTCCCTCTCTTTACATCAACCTTAAACAGCTCTACTATTGAAAATTGTTGCCCTTTCACTAGCGTGAAGACGCAGTAACAGCGTCGCCGCTCACCTTGTGCATGATGGCGATGATGATGATGATCCTTATAGTTTGGCGCCATTCGTACGCTTCCTTTGTACACAGGTGAAGGCGTGTCGTTGAATGGCGCCGTCGTTCTCGACGCTGGTGCTCTGAGATATTCCGGGGAGTGTGGGGCGCCTGGGGAGGCAGGCGGGTGTCTAGACGAAGGACAGTCACCAGGTTGGTGACAGAGAGTCACGTTGTCCGCTCTGTCGGCACCCGTTGGTCGTGCGGACGCATTTATCATGACTCGTCTGATGTGGTATATACACCGATTGTGTTGGGAAGGTTTGGGAAGCTGCATCCTGCTATGACGAGTTGTACCCGTAATGAAATTTCAAGCCATCATAGCTATGATTGCACGAACTAATGCCAAAAAGTAACTCCAGTCCGTCAAACGTCGTACGTGTCCGGGTGCCGCACCGCACACAACTTTCGTATGCTTCCTGGTGGACGCCTTCATACAGCGTCAAGATATCCTATTCATACGAGAAAACTGCTGCCTAAAATAACTTGCAATGTGCCATTCTGACGCAAGCTTATTCAAACCTATTGTTTCTATAGGCCGGCGTTTAGCGTTTAATTGTCTCAGTAGAAGAGGTAAAGGAAAACAATCTCCACACTTGTGTTAGGCTCGAAGGTGTGAGAAACAGAATAGTGCGCACCTCCACCAATTTGTAACTTGAATGCTGGGGAGAGTTGCACAGGAGAGGATTTATGGCATACGTGACAATAACGGTACTGAGCCATTGAGCTCACGCCCAGCACAATATATTTTCGTCTTTGTCATTGGGCGCGTGAGCACATCGTTCAGGAGGCTATATACCTCATGCAAAACGCAATGTAACCGGCCATTTCATTCCTTTTCTAGTTAGAGCGCAGGGACATTCCGGGTATGCGCCCGCAAGTTCGGTGACAATATGGCCCTTCTGGTGTATATTCTCACCGCCCTATTCTCATTATTCTCAAATATCCCAGCCTCCTGGATATTCGTTGTTGCTGCTATATAAGCATCTAGAAAATTGTAAATTAAGCTCTATCCACGACAACAGAATGCTACCTGCTTAACCTCTTTACACATCTCTGTTCAGCAATGTTTTCGTTTATCTCCCGGCCTTTCCATCTACAGTCGTTTCGTGGAGGTCTCCCCTTCGTGTCCTGACCCCGGCGGATACAGCGATTTTAACCACGTTCCCTGGGAAAACCTGTCTTTACACCACTACACGGCTCGAATTTGCTAAGACGCCACTTATTCACTGATAAAGAGTCACGACTGCTTCCATCAACTCCAGGCAGTGCGGAATGTCCATGATGTGGCCGTGAGGCTTGGCCTTCCCGCCCCGACGTGGGATGGGCCCGCGGTACTACGTCAGTAAAAACGGGGGGAGCCGGGGGGCGGGATGAACTCTCCAGGACCCCTGTGAGGTTTACTACCTACCTGCTTATTGCGAACGACAGACACCGGTAGGTTCCTCGGAACGTGCTTAGCTACTCAGTTCACAATGTCGCTTCAGAGATGCCCTGCTATATACTTGATCATCCTCAGCGTAATGAGAATACACTACGATGAGTACAATGTCATTAATAAATCAAGCCTGTATATGCCTTGATCCTCACTGTCGCTTGCTTTGAGTACCTGTCTCATCAGCAAAGTGCGGTTGAGTCTTGCACTATATACTTCCGGGGATGGCAAGCTTTATCGACCATATCGCGTAGCCGTTCCGCAATCTAGTAATGGTCTTTCCTCATATGCGTTCCCACATTGAATGGCATCGTCATATATTTCCCTGTATCTGCTCACTCGGCCAATTTGGTACATAGGGCCAGGAGAGGGCCAGGAGAGCCAGGAGAAAGGGCCAGGAGAGCGCCAAGTCCGTGGCATGTAAATCATGTCGCTCATGATATGCATGTCGTGATTTTCATGTTATGACCTGTCATTTATGTGTGTCATGCACTCATGTTCTGGCATGCTAATTTTCGTGTACATCCCGTTAACGAAACGCGTGGCATGTAAATCACGTCGCTCATGACGTGTGTGTCATGATTTTCATGTTATGACCTGCCATTTATGTTCGTCAGGCAGTCATGTTATGCCATACCAATTTTCGCATACATCCCATTAGCGAAACGGCCAGGAGAGCCCTAAGACCGTGGCATGTAAATCATGCCGCTCATGACATGCATGCCATGATTTTCATGTTACGACCTGTCGTTTATGTTCTTCATGCAGTCATGTTGTGGCATACCAATTTTCGTAAACATCCCATTAGCGAAACGGCCAGGAGAGCACAAAATCGTAGGCGGCTAGATAGATAGATAGATAGATAGATAGATAGATAGATAGATAGATAGATAGATAGATAGATAGATAGATAGATAGATAGATAGATAGATAGATAGATAGATAGATAGATAGATACGCTCCAAGTCGCCGAAGTTCGCTAAGAAATGCTTCACATTTAAAAAACGGCTTAGGAAGCTTTTCTTGCTTTGCTAGCAAAAAAACATGTCGGGGAGGCAGGAACCTGGTCGCTCTGGTATCAAGATAAAATTAATCTGCACCACATTTAACAGCATTGTGATCATAGGATAGCAAAGCAGAGCCACACATCAGTATACCCTAAGTGTTTCCGTTCCTAATATGCTACTTCCGTGTGGCTATTGACAAATATTAATAAACGAGGAGACTATTCACCTATGATTAGGAAGAGTTAGACGTACATTGTCTGTGCACAGAATTCAATGCTGTGTTGCTTGTACACACTAAAATCTTAGCCCGACAACTCTGTGTGCCCGTAACGTGCTTTCAGCCATTGGAAGAGCTACCAAAAATAGAGAGCCTGGAAGAATGGTGCGGTACTTCGTGCAGTAAACAACTTAGAACTATCTGCAAGAAATATTGCGTCCTCGCGCTATTGTTCATTCAGTATGTTCTCTTAGTTTCCTTTCTTTCTTTTTCCTTTGGAGTACCTTAAGTTCCACGCTTGGATTCTTGGTTCATACCACATTTTGCACGAGTGACAAACCCAGCACCTTCTCTGCTGCTATAGCAAATATATTGGTACGACACCTTTTGCCAATAACACTGGAGGCAATATTTCACGAGGCACCCGTCAAATACAGGGATGTCAGTTTAAGTTCTCTACGTTCTTTATGATATTGCGCACCTTTTCCCTGAGGAGCATTTTAGAGCGAAAAATATCAATGCTGCATTTAATGTTTTCTTTTTCTTTCAGAACAGAAATAGTTCACTGCTGCAGGGCATTTTCGGACTCGGCTCAAAAAGGGAGCAGCAGGTAGCCCCGCTTATTTAGTTGTCACCTTTTCACCTTGAAAACCCCGGGGCTTCGCAGCTATTCTAACATGTTGCAGGGTTTATACGCTTGCTTCTTTAAACCTAAATAAAAATAAGGAGCGCCCTATGCACCACCTCGCAAGTACTGTACCTTCCAGCACTGCCATATCTACGAGGTGTATGCTACATGCTTGCGCTGCAACACATGGTTTCAAATGCAACTGCTTGCTTATGTGAGGGCAGGTTTCGAGCTTTCGGGTTTGCTGGGCACATGTCATTCCAAAGTGAGGCGAGTGATGTTAAGCTATCTTCGTATCGACACCGTACACCTTTAGATGAGATGTCGGTAACCCCTCAAAACTGCGGTCCCATAACAACATGGCAGCGCCGATACAGACACAAGCAGCACTTCGACTAGATATCGCGTTCGCTATTTGTCAACTGCCATGGCAGCAAAATATAAGTGGCTGAATAAGCCATCGTTCGATGTCCCCTCACACTGAATCGGGTAGGTTCAGGTGTTTTTCTTTAGATGTTTGTTCAACCACGCCTGATAAGCCTAGTCTTCAGCAGTTTGAGCACTGTTGAACAGCGCTACCTAACCAAGAACGTTGTAATATTTCGTGTGGAAGGGTGAGGGCAGAAATCTAAAGCAAGTACAAGCTCGAACCTAGAACTTACCGATCAGGAAGCGCCCGACGACAAATTTAATAAATTCAAGACGGAAGGCATCCGTTTAGGGTGATGTCGCCATGTCGTTTCGTTTTCGTTTCGGCGCTGACGTCTGCTTGTTTTTACTAGCCTAGTAAGTCGTCAGGCTCGAGGACCTTCACAACTAGACGGGCTGCGGAACTCTTCTTCGAAGACGCGTCTGTCATGCGTGTATACACCATAAGTTTCTTCGACTGAGTCACTGGAACGTTGGCTATCAAATATATTGTTTTTTTTTTTTTTTACGAATTGGGGATATTAGCGCCACGTGCAGATGTCATGCCAATATTGAGCAGATGTCCGAGCGCTGATGTACACAGCTTGAGATACTTTCGCCGTCCCGTTGGTTAAGAAGCTCTTCAGCGTCCACAGAGCCGCAACAAACTACTGAGATATAACGTTGTGCGATGGAGTAATGATGTATAAACATCGCTCCTACAATGTTTAGGCCTCTCTCAATGATAACAAACATGTCAGCAGCGAACCAGATATCAAATCTGTCCATGTCCAGAAAGGCTGTTAACTATGACAAATCAAAATAACAACATTAGTGGCAGCATCGAGGGATTGAAATTATTGTATGCTCGGACTAGCGGCATGGGGAGAACTGCAGTTTCATTACGGTTGCAGGCGCGAGTACGGCTGATCTGCGAAACGTGTTGGAATATATCCATGTAATACGAAAGGCTAATTTTTTTTTTGTTCAAAAGACGACAGGCTCATATTTTAAAAACTGTATTAAGTAGCCCCTTTAGACATGTCGGGTACCGGATTTGCTCTCTTAGGACATCCTATACTAAGAAATTGTGCCCTCAAGTATCACTGCAGCCAACACATACTTGCAAGCGAACAGCTTTCGTTGATTCCTTTCTCGAATTCTGGCAAATCAACACTGTCCATGTGTCACCAGCCCGAGCGCGCTTACTTAGAGTAAGCGTGATAGTAATCCGGGCGAGGACCGAGTACATGAAATGTTCGGGTTTGGCGAGAACGTTGTGTGAGATGGTTGTGAAGACGCCGTGTTCCGAGGCAATAACTTCACCGCAGCGAGATAGATGGCAATGCTAAGGCTGTTATTGAGAGACAGTATGGAAAGTCGCTTTCAGAACGTCTTTGTAAATGTTAAAGAAAAGAAACTCCACTCACACCATAGTCCCCTGCAAACTCAAAAATAAATATAAGCTCCCACCACAGAAGAGAGGCGCGCCTGCCAGTCGCCTGAGTGAGATAATCGGGTCAGATTGTTTCCTTTCGAACCGCAAGTACTTTTTTCTCTACAAATGAAGACGCTATGCCTATTTGAAATTGGGAGCTTGTGGTTTCTGCCTAAAATATTGTGTTTGCTGGGCGGTAACTCCTGGGGGTTTCCGCAGAACTCATCTGACAAGCTGGCCGATAGTTTACTGAAACAGGCCCCTTGATAGTCATGTGATATTTTGGCGGGAGCATGTCACGTGATCACTCAAGATCACGTGACGCAATGTCACGTGACATGTTTCCGCCAAAATCACGCAAAGTAATTTCACGGGAAATATTTCCCCCAATATCGCGTGACATATTCTTGCCCAAATCACGTAACGCCATTATTATTATTATTATTATTATTATTATTATTATTATTATTATTATTATTATTATTATTATTATTATTATTATTCAAGTACATCACAGGTTCCCATTTGGAACACTATGTGAGGGGGGTCATACATCATAATTCAAACAGCACAGATCGTAAGTTAGTGAATACAGAAACTGGTAAGCTGTACAAAGTGAATGCTAAATACAAATCTTTCAATACACTGAACACATTAGTAGTAATAAGGCTGAAGGCGACAGACGAAATGCGCAATAAAAGAAACTTGACTCGACCATACGAATTTAACTAGAGCGAGCATCCTGCGCACAAGCCGAAAGTCGAGGCTGTGTGGAAAAAAAAAACACAAACATTAAAAAAAAGCTATGAAAACAAAATGTGTAGTTCTTTTTTGAACGCTTCAGGGTCCATGTGTGCCAACAGTTTTATCGGGAAGATTGTTCCAATATTCTATGGCAATTTTACGTTGCAACCGACCATAATGTCATATTTCGACTGCTGAGCATTGTTAGTAAGACCAGTTCACGCATTCTAAGTTGTACAAACAGCAAGCACATTGAAAAGAGCAGGACTCCTCTTTTTGGCGTGTGTTTAATGCAAAATGTAAGGCTGTGCTAAGCTACATGTCACCGCCATGTTCGGCAGACAAGGCAACCGGTAGTGACAACTCGTGTATGACACGCAAATCCCAGCACCTGGATGCTTCCTTTATGTTCACGAAGGTACAAGAACAAGCACGACGCCTGCCGTATAACGGATTTCAACAATCGCGCCGCCATTGCGGCAGACTGTTGTCGCCGAGAGACACTTTTTGACTTCACAGAGGATCTTCGTCGGTCTCGTACGATCCATAAAACAAAAACGCTCATGCCACAGCACGAGAAAAGGTACAAGGTAGAACGAGAAACACAACGATACAGCACACGCGCGCACGATCGCAAAATGTCGACGCTATACAGAAAATTGCTTCGAGTTCCATTTTTCAGATGGGAGCCAAAGCTTCTTTTGTCGAGCGCGACTCGCGTGAGCTGCGTATGAATCTTCCTGGCTCAAGAATACTCCGCGTCTCAAGGAACCGCTCGGTCGAGAAACTCGGAACCTTGTCTGTACGAGAAAAAAAAGGGATGCTTTGGTAAACAACGGCAAGGCCAGGCCCACGTGAGACGGCGTATGTCGCGTCGAACGCTGCACGAAGGATAGCTTTTACCCCTTAGATTTTGGGAAAGTGCATCTCCTCAACGTGCTTGGAAGAACGTAGTGAGAAAAACAAGTTATGGTGCTATAAATAAAGGCAGATCAGACTTTATAAGTTCTCAGTATACAGAGAAAATGAAAGTGAGGCAAGCGAAAGATCCCCGGAGGCTCGGTTTCTCTCTTGATCCCACGGATTTTGAGACGAGAAGAAGGCCCCCTCCGGACTGCAGAGAAGGTACAAAGCAAACACCTCAACTGCGAGCGAAGATGACGCTGTTCGTCGCTCCTAGCCTGGCTTACAGACCGGAATAAATGCGACAACGTTCCCAAGTGTAGAGCACGAATCGTCCGCTCCGCCTTCATGTAATATACACGCAGGTTTCGGTGCATCACGCGCTTCTTCAGGAAACTGGCGTCAGCGACGAAGTACGCAGTTGAGAAATGCGATTGCATCTTTTGCAGCAACTCCCAGAATATTTTTGCCGGAGATTCGAGTTATGGCAAAAGTATACTTCACCGATCCTCCCCGCAAATCTTCCCGTTTCCTGCTTCTGGAAGATTTAAGTTGGCCGAGAGGTGCTTAAGGAAATGCGGCGTCTTTTCGTGTACCGTGCGTTACGAGTTGTAAGCACACTGACTTGCAATGCTGCATTCGCCATTAGACAGCTTGCAATGCGTTGCGTACGTCTGTGCATTGTTGCTCGGCATATGAATGTCCTGCGACTCATACAGGTCAAAGCAGAATCGTTCATAGCAATTAAAGAAAAAAAAAACACCATCCCTTCCACTCCGGAAAGATCGTCGAACAGGGAAGCCTTGCTAGCTACAACGAGACAATTGTCCCAAACAGACAGCCTATTCTTCTTCCTTTCTTTCTTTCTTTCTTTCTCTGAATTTTATAGAAATGCAGCTGTGGCTGTGGGGATCAAACCCGCAACTTTGAGCTAAACATACAGACACCCGTACACATACACACAAACACAAGCACCCACACTCCCACCAACACCTGAAGTGTACTGCACCTCACACGGGATAGGTCCACTACCAGGAGTACAACTACGTGACATCTGACGGCGAATGGTCCCCATACAACCGCTTCGCTGTTAAAACCCCTTGCTTGCATCCTGCGTGGACAGTGCGGGGCTTACGTTATATGGACGAGGTTCTAATTTGATCCAGGGCCAAAAGGCTGTCCTAGATTAGGCGATTGCATATTTTTTCATCAAGCTGCTGATGCTCTCAGCGACGTCATTGCCTCGACGCCATTCACAATACCGGCTTCTGCTCGTGGTGCCTGCAGGGAATCCACTCAGATTGCGTGACAACTCTCGTAAACTGCCGTGTGAAGGAAGCATCATGCGCTCACTGTTTTTACAGTTTGTTGTCTCCCATAATAAAACTCTCTCTCTCTCTCTCTCTCTCTCTCTCCCTCTTCGCTAAATTAGCGTTGTCGACGCGCCTGCATAATTTGCAGGTTCCAAAAATGCGTCGCTGCTTGCACGCCTCGACTTCTCAGAACAACGTTGCCCTTCTTGATCCAGTTCATGGCAATGGCATAATGAAGAAAACCCAAACGTAGAATGATTAGCCTTTAAATAAGCTTATTACTTTATCACGCTCGTTAATGAATACACGATGCTTCTAGCCAACTTCTGCGTGGCTGCTCTGTTAGTGCGCCCGCCTACTGCATACGAAATCCTGCAGAACCTGCTTTTCAGTTCTGCTGCGGCTGCATCTCGATGAAGGCGAAATGTTGGGGCCCGTGTACTGCGCGATGTCAGTGCACCCTAAAGAACCCCAGGTGGCTGAAATTTCCGGAGCCTTCCGCTACGGCGTCTCTCATGCTCATGTCGCGGTTTTGGGACGTCAAACTCCAGAAATCAGTCATGTTCTTCAATTCTGTAATACAAGAAGTAGGTGCAAACCCGGGCGTTAAAGCGAACTCGAGCCCTAGTTCAAAATAGTTTTGGAACTAGGGCTCGCGGGATCGATGTTCACGCGATCTACCTTAACCAGAAGCAACTACGAACAAAGGATGCTAGTTACCGGTCGAAGGTACGAGTGACAATTATTTCAGCCTGCATAAAAACTGAGGCTGTATAAAATGTGAGCGCATGCAAGTGATCCTTTTATATCACCGTTGTAGGGAAGACGACCGCGTTCCTGAACAGATGCCTCTCCCGTCAATCAAGCCTATCAATCTTGTCGCTCCTCTGTCTTTATTTCAATGAAATAATTGATTACCTTCAAGACGATGCGCAATGCCGCAGCCTTTGGCTCAACGATCACTGCAGTGCACACTGGATGCGTCTAGGACGTACTGCTCTTCTTATAAACAATAATTTAAAACAGACCGTTCACCATATGTAGCCCTGCCTAGCCACTTGCGGAGTAGATGCGTCGAATTATGTAAAAATGCTTTGATTGATTTCTGGGTTTTTACGTCCCAAAACCAGCAGCGATTATAAGAGACGCCGTAGTGGAGGACTCCGGAAATTTTAACCACTTGCGGTTTTTTAACGTGCACTGACATCGCGCTGTACACGGGCTTCAACATTTCGCCTCGATCTAAATGCAACCGCCATGGCCAGGATTCGATCCCGCGGCCCTCGGATCAGCAGCTGAATACCATAGCCACTAGACCACCGCGACGGGGCGTAAAAAAGCTTGGTTGCCGAAAAAAAAAAGGCATGGAACTCGTCAAATCATTTCATCATGAGAACACATTTAATAACATGAAAGTCAGACCGCCCGTCATAGCTCGGTGTTGAAATGTTGATATCACGTGTAATCACCTACGCAATCTACCAAGCGGTTGGCAGGTATCGAACCCCGCCCCCTCCCTCTGAAGCGGGGAGGGGGGGGCAAAGCAAGCTCGCTACCCCACTAGGCTATGGCCGATCCCTCTCCCCTCCCCCGCAGTACACATTGTAAGAAAACCTAATTCACCAGCAGTTGTGATAGTGATGCTTGTGCAACGTCAATTATGTGTGTTAAACGCTATGTTAGCAATGTAATAAGCAATGCATATGTTCTATTATCTCTCGGCATGCTTTTATACAACTTCGCTCGATGCCGTAAAAATACTTCAGCGAACGGCACTCATGATACGCGCACCAGTGAAACGTACCCTCGACAAAATAGATGTCTGTGCTGTGCACTATACCTCATTGCCAACGCTACGTCGCACCATGAGCCACTATTCAGTCGCCACGGTGCTGTCGAGCATACTGGTTAGGCCACGTTAAGAATACACCTACTCACGCACTTTGCACAGAGACGTTCATACTATTTGTAAAGCTTGGCTTAGCGCTACGCAGTTCGTCATAGGCAATTTCCGAGCTGACTAATTCGCATGCACCGATTCTCACAATCAGTGGGATCTGTAGGATTATTTTATTTAATTCTGTTGTTGCCTAAAGGTACCGACTCATTTCATTATAGTGTGTTACGTTTAGTGCGAGTGTATTGAAGACCTTAAAATGTCTATCTTTATTAAAGGTTTAATTTGTTACTCTATAAATGACACACTAGCTCGGTTATGAAGCCACATTTACTTATATACGCATCATCATTCGCGGAATATTTGGCATTGTTACGAAAGTGCCTACTTCCCACGCGGTTTGTGAGAGAAATGCCTGTTTAGTTAATGCGACGCACATATTGTGGTTCGAAAAATTTAAGAAAAGCAACGGTGTGCACTACAAAAAAAAAATATCAAATGCTATTGTAAGGGCTATATAATTCATAGTGAAAGTTCTCTTCATTCATTTTTGCAAATATCCTACGCGAGCTTGCCGATAAAAGAGAGCGTTAAGCCTTGCTTGAAACACCCTACTTTTCGAAACTGCCCCATATTCTTAGGTGGTGAGGGATTGATTGATTTTTGGGGTTTATGGTCCCAAAACAGCTCTGTAGCAGAGGGTGAGGGAATTTTCTAGCTTCTATTTAAAAGAGTAAGAGAAGAGAGTGAGAAGTAAGTAGAGTGAGAAGTAAGTAGCAATGACTGTTGAGTTCTTGCTGTATTATCAGCTTGCTCCACTGCTAAGGAAACTGCAGTGCAACACCGCTTATTCAGCTAAGCTAACTCCCTGCCTTTCCCTCTCTATTATTTCCCTCCTTCCTCCTCAGCTAAGCTAAGGTTAGTGCGCCCATGCTATTTTATTTTATTTTATTTTATTCAGTAACACTAAACAAAATAATGACGCCGAGTGCACTTCCCTGTTAAAGCGGGGTCTCTCACAATGCCTTGTCTCATACTGAATGCTCCGAATTATTCATTTTACACACAAGCCCTTCGGAAATTTGTGAACCCACTATCAGTCAGCATTTCGAATTTGTGCTGGAATTTTTTACATTTCATTCTTATATATTAAATTTCTGACTTGTATACGAGTGCTAAAGCCACACTTCCCACTTGAAACACTCACGTATGTTACAAAAGTTTGCAATCAACATGGCGACTGTTTAGGGCGTTGTTTGAGGCTATGTGGGAACATTATTAGGAAACAGGCATTGAGAGAAGAAAGAGGGGTAATTTGTTCTCGAATTTCTTTTATCCTGTCAGTGTACTCGCACTTGTGTTTCACCTTGATCGTAAGGTTAGAGTAACGACTTGTTACCCGCACGCCCTGGTTGCTTTTAGTTGAAGCAGCGTTTTCCTCATAAGTCAGCATTGGTAGGGCAATGTCTTCGACTGTGCAAGCGCAAATGTCTTGGAGCTAGATTATACTCTGTTTAACAGCTGACTGCTTTCCTGTGTTCGCGGCCCGAGGACAGGTACCTTTTATTAGAAGCAGGAAAAGTATACAGAAACTTTACACAAGTCATAATAAAAAGAGCAAGCAAACCAAACTGTCACTGTGCAAGAATTATGAAGCTAACGAGAGTGCTTATCCGCTAACTACCCACCGCTTAGGTTAAGTTTTGCGCTCGAGGGATATTAAACGAAAGTGAGAGCTGGAAACTCGTGGCAGCCCATCCATCATTCCATATCGGGAATTCCGGCTCAAGTGTAGATAGCTTTTCTTTTTTATATTCCTCTGGGAAACGTCGTGTCCCTAACTATCGGAAGAAGTTTGAGCGTTCACCTGACGGCCGCACCTTTAGCCCTGTGAGCGCAACCCACCTTCGCCTTTGCCCGTCACTTCCCCTGAAGGTCCCGAAACGAGCTTTTTTCCTTTTGTGCTTGGCTAGAGTAGGTTACTATCAAATCATTCAAACCACAGATTCAACGAAACACCTTGCACCACGATAGCTATGGGTTTATTTCTGCTGCCTTCCTCCTTACCTGCGCTGTTCCTGGTTAACTCCCTTAGCTGCGGGGTACGCGCTAGCGGCGGCTGTGCCTCCCCCGGCGGCCCGTATGCCGAGACCTCCATGGTGCTGAGTTGGTAAGAATACTACCCTAGTAACGCCACGGCTGCGAGTACTTGGTGCGCCGACGACCCTAGTGTCCGCCACCAGGTGCCGCGACGATACCAGAAGCTGTAAAATCCCTGAAAAAAACAGGGACTTTACGTATCTGTCCCTTCGATGCTCATGACGTCAATCAGCGAAAGCCAATCACATCACGCGTCGTGTGTCCATTGCGCGGCCCCTAGGCAGCGGAGATTGAATCCTTAAGTCAAATCGCATGGATCTTTAACGACGCGCATATTTATTAACTAGTAGTAGATCACACACTGAACGCAGGTAGCTGATATTGGTCTGCTAATGCTCAGATGAGCCTCAGCTACCGGCGCAATGAATTTGCATAACATCACCAAAACTGTTTCAACGCCCCCTCCCCCCCCCCCCTTTTTTATTTTAAGGTTCCGCTTGGCGCCATTGAGGAGACGTTAAAGAACCCCAGGTGGTCTAAATTTCCGGAGCCCTCCACTACGGCCTTTCTCTCCTCTCTATCTCTTTCACTCCCTTTCCCCCACCCCCACGGACGCTTAGCCGTGCTCCCTACATGGGCTGCAGAAATTAGCGTCCTTTCCTAACCGAACCACAATCATCATCATCATCATCGCATGCTTCTCTCAGGGCCACCAAGCGCTGTTCCTGCACAAAAGCCCGCAGTTGGGTACAAAACGTTTCTTATTTGAATACATTTTAACATGCCCTATTCTACATTACCGTTTATATTGGCAACTGAGAAAAATGCTCCTTCATCTGACAGCACTGATGAAATAAACAGAGAGGGCTATGATATCCAGGTATCATAATCCAGAGTCAAGGAGGACCTTTCGCTCAGTGCTGTGCTATGTGGACTCCGGTATTAAATCGTGGTGTTTTTCCAGCGGTAAAAAGATGTCTGCTGCCGACCACCTCGCATTAAATTGCTCTCAAGGATTTCGATGACGAAACGACGTAATTATAGTTGCCCATCTTGCGTGAACGCTCAGCCGGTAAGGTGAGCTGCTTCAGATATGTTATGAAAATCACAAACCTTACAAGCGAGCCGGAGGTTGGAGTAAGCGGTAGTGTTCGTGCGTAAGAGGCCTCTTATAGGTACGCGTTTCTTGGAAACGGATTTATTCCAGCGGAATTCAGTTGCGTGCACAATGTCGGAAAGAGTTAATAATGGCACGGCACTTTGGCCGAGTCACCCAAAACCTAGAACAAGCGGTTGCTTTATATTTCTTGCGAGCACATTAGCTCGCAAGTCTCGCAAAGCAGACATAACGTACGTGCGCGCACCATTCCTCCCACTTCACTACTGTGTTGAAGTCGTCAAAAAATAAGTCAGCAGTATATTTCTGCCCCTTAATTTGAGCAGAAGACGAGCGGAACCAAATGTCGAGTAAAGCAAACACACACACGCACACACACATACACATGCGTGTGTGTTATTTTAATATCACATATGGGCTTCTTAAATTACAGATGTGTACTTTCGCATATATATATATATATATATATATATATATATATATATATATATATATATATATATATATATATATATATATATGTGTGTAGTGTGTGTGTGTGTAGTGTGTGTGTGTGTGTGTGTGTGTGTGTGTGTGTGTGTGTGTGTGTGTGTGTGTGTGTGTGTGTGTTGTGAGGTGTTCTACTACTAACCACAACGGAATCGCCGCCAGCAACCCCGTGCCGTGAATTCGAGCACTCGACGTGCAGTGAATGTGGCCGTCAAGTCCGCGCGCTTCCTCATCTCAGCCATGCACTGCCGTGCGCGTCAGCCCGCGGCCCGTCTCGGGGCAGGACAGCCCGAACCGTCGCACGCGGTGAAAGAGCAGAGCATTAGGCGTCACTCTCCCAGCATGTTAATTTAGTGACAGGTTAAATAAAACAAACAAAACGAGGCCGAATCTAAGATCGAATTAAATATAAACAAAGGACAACAATAACAATCAACAACACGCGAACACAATAACACGAACGAAGGACAATAATCAGTACAACGCGAACACAATAACACACAAAGACCATGCAAGGGGGAAAGCCACCTAACCCTCGGCCAGCACACCCGTGACCACGCGCCCCCAGAAAAGGAAAATAGGAGGAAAAGAACATACACAGATGGGCGACAATCTCAGGCCGCTGCCGGGGGTCGCTGGGGCCCGAGACGGCGCGCGAGATCTGAGGGTCGCAAGTCACGTACGCACCGTTCCGAGTCCCAGCGAGTTCTCCCCAGCATCTCCCAAAGCCCGATCGCGCAAACGTCAGAAACAAGCGGCTGCCCAATAACAGACTACTTAAAACCACATGGGCGAAGCGGGCAGCCCTCCGCAGTGATGGGCCGCCGCCCCGTCCAGCTGGGAGAGGGGGATGCAAGGACATTCCGGGCAAAACAAGGCGTCGCGCAGAACGCGGTCCCCACAATATATGTATGCAAAATGCACTCTCAGCACATGCTCTTTGCGAATTACAGCAAACGAATGGATTTAGGTCATGCTGTGTAAGCACGCTGAACAGCTTTCCTTTTTCTGTTTTTTCAGTTGCCACCACCTAAGGGCACCTATCTTTCTTAAGACTCTTAAAACTGATTCGGTGTGAACTTTCTCATAAGACCACTTGATACGTAAACACACTTCTTAGCCCAAATGTAGTGCTCGCCTCTCATCATACAGTTGTCAAGGTCGCCGCAAAAATAATAGCCATAGCCGAACACGACCGTTACAATCTAACGGGCTTCAGTACATCTCAACGTAATATAGCTGCAATTCCAGACCAGCTGGAAACGACACCTGGTTCGTACAGCATGGTGTAATTATATCCTCATGGATGCGCTTACTAATTGCATTTTGATTGCTGTAGGTGCGATTAGGCAAACAGGCATTTTACGTAACAGGGAATTAGGGAGCCTCTGTATGCACATCTACTTCGCTCGTGTATGTATGAACGCTCCTCATGGAGAATCAGCGCGATACCACTCTGATTGTAAATGCGGCGGTGGTGGTGGGCCTGCTTAGGTAATGGCCGAACGCATTTGCATCGGCACTCACCGTCGATATATTTTTGTGGGCTCTTTTTCAGCGCCTCTAGGCTGCGTCCCACCTGCGTGCCACCAGCTCGAAGGTCTGACCTCTCAACAAACTTTCCCCCCGCAATGCCATATTTTTTTTTTCTTGTTGGCTTGACCATACTGTCCGTGGCAAACCATCGCGTTTCTCTCAATTCCACAAAACAAATACTGTTTGGTTTTTATCTAGCTGTTACGCTTAAATTGTGAGGTACTTTACTCGCTTGGCTGTTCAGCACATGTACTTTCTCTGAATCAGTCTTGGGCGGTAACTAGTTACTAGTAACGCGTTACCGGTAACTAGTTACTTTTTTCAGTAACTTATAACTGTAACTAGTTACTTTTAATTTAGAAGAACTTGTAACTGTAACACTGTTACTTTTTACGCGGTAACTGTAATTGTAAATACCGTTACAGTTACTTCCTCTAAAAAATATCCAGCAGCAACACTTCTTAAAAGCAGGGCTCGGCAGTATCGTGATACAAGATTATCGCGATTTTTCTTTATTATTTATGACTATATGCACCTCTGTATCTAGATGAATTTGCAAAAAGTATTTGTATCTCACTAGTGGAATGCTTTTACGATGTATCATTTGTATCGCGATGCTGTGCAGGACACGGACATCTCTTGGATTTCTTTTTTTTTTTTTTTAGATGTGCCTGACGTGTTTCCAGGACGTAAATTACTGTTTTTTTCTGCGAAGGCAAGCAAAGTACCGCCGGTCGGCGACAAAAAAGGGCGGGGAAGGGTTCTTCTCCCCGCCCCCATGCACAGAAGAGAGAGAGAGAGAGAGAGAGATGATGGGCAGAAGGCAGGGAGGTTAACCGGAAAGAAAATATACATGCACAGAAAGGTGCGCGACACCGCAGTATGGTCGGCCTAAGTGAGGAAAGTCACTGTTGTTGAAACGTCGGTGCAGCATCCTTAACTTTTTTTTTTTTTTTTTTGCTTGGCCAACCATTTTATCATGACCACCCGCGCGGAAACCACCTGGAACCAGACACTTTTCGCACACGCTCAGTTCTCAAAGCGGCGGTACTTCCAAAAAGCACTTCCCAAAATGCCGGCAGCAATGCCTCGAAGGGGCCTATCCTCTTTGTCGCGTCTCAGGTTGAGCTCCCATTTCATTTACGAGAGCGAAGCAGTGCTTCGTGGCATGAGGCTGTCCCAACGTACTAAATGCGAAGCATTTCTTAGCAAAGTTCGGCGACTTTGAGCATATCTATCTATCTACCCGCCTACGACTTTGTGCTCTCCTGGCCGTTTCGTTAGTGGGATGTATAAGAAAATTGGTATGAAAAACATGACTGCATGACGAACATAAATGACAGATAATAACATGAAAATCATGACGTGCATGTCATGAGCGGCATGATTTAGGTGCCACGGTCTTGGTGCTTTCCTGGCCTTTTCGTTAATGGGATGTATGCCAGAATTGGTATGGCACAACATAACTGCATGACGAATATAAATGACACGTCATAACACGAAAATCATGACACGCTGCCATAAGCAGCATGATTTACGTGCCACGGTCTTGGTGCTCTTGCGGCCGTTTCGTTAACTTGATAAAAAGCGAAATTGGTATGGCGAGACAATGTATGACGGCCATGGGTGACACGTCCTAAAAACATGAAAATCGTGACATGCATGTCATGGGCGGCATGATTTACATATGCCACGCGTTTCGTTAATGGGTGTATACCAAAATTGCTATGGCACAACACGATTGCATGACGAAGGTAAATGACAGGTCAGAACATTAGAATCATGACATACGTGTCATGAGCGGCATGCTTTACTTGCCACAGTCTTGGTGCGCTTGCGGCCGTTTCGTTAACTTCATACGTACCCAAAATCGGTATAGCGAGGACAACAATGCAGATCCATTTTATGATGATGCATGCTTCGCATTTCAAGCTTGATTCCCACTGCACGTGGGATCTGTCATTTATTTTTCTAAATAAATTCCCGACAATAAATAAAGATGTTGTTGCAGAAAATGAGGCGTACGCAACGATTGCTGGTGATGGGCTTTTGAGTGAGCCCATTCAAATCCTTTCATCTGGCGCTTTGCTACGAACAACTTGTTGTTTTGTTGTTGTTTTGTGGGGTTTTACGTCCCAAAACCAGTTCTGATTATGAAAGACGCCGTAGTGGAGGGCTCCGGAAATTTCGACCACCTGGGGTTCTTTAACGTGCACTGACATCGCACAGCACACGGGCCTCAACATTTCGCCTCCATCGAAATGCAGCCGCCGCGGCCGGGATTCGATCCCGCGACCCTCGGATCAGCAGCCGAGTACCTTAGCCACTATAGACCACCGTGGCGGGGCGCTACGAACAACTTCAACGCACGATTTCATACGTTTCCGTTGAAGGAACTACATAATTTTATTTGCGGTGTAATAATCTTGTACAGTAACGGAAAAGTCTGAATAGAACAAGCAGCATCGCTCTTAAATGTTCTATGAGTGTTTGAGTGAGCCGTTTTCGACATTCCTGGCGCAGATTCGTCACGAGGAAAAGAAATCACCGTACGGGATACTAAGAAAATGGACTTCCTTATTTCTGCCTCCAGGTTACACTTGTCTTAAAAACTTTCACACACCTAACGGTTACTGTAAATGACAAGCAGATCATATTTCTGTGTCGGCTCGACTACTGACACCTACAGAATAAACGGAGGCTCTTGCTGTTGCCAGATGAGATCGCACGGGTCAGTTCATCAGAAAGGCCTTCCTTGGAGCAAGTGTCGAGGCCACGAATCACATTCTATACACACAGCGCATATGAGTCGCTTAGAATGCTGATCGAGTTGAAAATTAGGTGCGACACTTCGCAAAATATTCACGTTCTGCTCAGGCCCTATTCTCGCATCAAAATCTTAAGTATTCTTCAACTGACCTGAATATGGGAAATTTCAGTGAGTAATCGATCAATGTACGTGCTAACGCATTGAGAGGAAAACAAAGATGAAAGAACACAGCTCCAGCAATTTTGGACGCTTCTGGCTTTCTAATACAGAACAAAAGAAAAAGCCAAGCTGAACCTTCCGACGTAGGTAGTGTAATGGAGTGCAAGAATCCGAACTTCTCTTCTTTCTTTCTATTTTTTTTTTGTTTTTGCCCTCAGATTGGTACTTTCCAAGACATAAGCACACCTAACGGAGAGGAACGAGAGCTACCAGCCACTTAGATGTCTCACCTGAACGCTCTGTTTCCTGCGATGCCCTTACTTTCCAGAGATCCGAGCACAGGATCGTTCAGGCGATGCGGATCCAATTTCCGTTCCTCTCAGGAGACGGCACCACAGGGATATTGTCAGTTTTCTTTAAAGGTAGCTAAGCGACGCGGTTTGAGCGCCATACCTGCCGCTTCGCGCGAGTGCTGCAGTTGCAATGACGGCAAGCTCGAGACAGTTATACACACTTCGCTACAGCTCTGTAGTAAGTACTGAGAAAAAGACAGAGTGGTGGAACAGGTTAAAGGCAGTGACTTCAGCCGAGTTCATATTGCACCATGCACGACGGGCAGGCAAAGAACAGCAGAGAAATAAACACGTAGAACGAGAACACGTGTGAAAGAGTGGTGAGATACGATTGCATTCATTGAACATTTAGAGGCGTCCACTAAGTGCCGACTTCTATGCATTCAGAAAGAACTACGTTTCGTTTATCGTGGAATCGCCCTCGATATCGTAGGGAAAATAACAAGGTGAACTATCTTTCTCGCGCCAGTAAATTGTCTTTGCATAGTAGCCACAGCATCACCTTTGCCGCTATGGAACGTTTGATAGGAAGTGTGAAAACGAGCAAACAGAGCATGTAGCTGGCGATGCTGCTTTAACGTTCCCGTACAAAGTCACTATCACGACATACAGGGTGTTTTTTTTTAGCTGCAAAACATTTTTAAAATTAGAAAAACATAAACCGCGGGGATGTCTTGTGTACCATTCGAGTGTACGGGTTGGCGGCCTCTAGAAACAGAACAATTACAGCACTTGTATGCATAATTAGCGAAATTACGCTAATTAACTTTTTAATTATCAGCAATTGATGGCTATAGTAAATGAGTACTTTGGAGCCCGTCCTCGACACTACCTGTCCCAACGATCAAATTTTGAATAGCGGAGTGCATGTCGGAGCTACGCGAACAATTAGTTCCCCGTGGCAGGCTCCTTGAAACCGAAATCGGCCGGGAAAAGCGCGTCTGTGACGTCGATGTCGCCGCACCCACGGCTTTCGTCACTCGCCCGCGGCGACCAACGCCGCAGATAAGAAGGAGATAACGCAAGCTGCTTGCGCGGCCGGAGCGGCGGTGACCACGGGCGAGTGGCGAGTGACGAAAGCCGTGGGGGCGGCGACATCGACGTCACAGACGCGCTTTTCCCGGCCGATTTCGGTTTCAAGGAGCCTGCCACGGGGAAATAATTGTTCGCGTAGCTCCGACATGCACTCCGCTATTCAAAATTTTATCGTTGGGACAGGTAGTGTCGAGGACGGGCTCCAAAGTACTCATTTACTATAGCCACCAATTGCTGATAATTAAAAAGTTAATTAGCGTAATTTTGCTAATTATGCATACAAGTGCTGTAATTGTTCTGTTTCTAGAGGCCGCCAACCCGTACACTCGAATGGTACACAAGACATCCCCGCGATTTATGTTTTTCTAATTTTAAAAATGTGTTGCAGCTAAAAAAAAAACACCCTGTATAACTCTACAGCATCTTGTACAGCCTACGTAGTTCTAAATCAAAAATTGCTGTAAGCATTGCATGAAGCCTAAATCTTCTGCAAGATCATGCACAAGACGTTTGCGATCTCACTGTTCTAGTTACTACAGTTCATAGGATCATTACGAAATTATAATGTCCATGCTTTATATTTTCTTTCGTTAATACTTACCGTTATCGACAACTTTCTAATTAAACTTTACGCGTTATCAAATCCTGCTAGCTACAAACAGCCACATCCCCGTTTTCATCTTAGAAGCGACAAATGCTGTTTATAGAACCATTCATCCTTTTATCCTACTTTTAAGAAAGGCATATTGTAGCACTCCACGGCCAAAAGCACTTGGCCAATATAGTTGAACATGCTGTGCGTGTGTGTGTGTGTGTGTGTGTGTGTGTGTGTGTGTGTGTGTGTGTGTGTGTGTGTGTGTGTGTGTGTGTGTGTGTGTGTGTGTGTGTGTTGTGTGCGAGAGAGAGAGAGAGAGAGAGGGGGGGGGGATTACTTTGCCGCACTGTGAGTCATGCTGCCAAGAAAGCATCCATACAGGCAGTGTAGTGAGGTCCTTTCTCGTAGAGCGGAGAAAGCTGCGTAAGGAAAGCTGCTCTAGAGAACCTGTTCCTGAAAGTAATAAATTTACTTGACTTTCTTACTCTATTTTCCTGACGTAACTGCGTGTAAAAATATTATTGCCAAAGATACACTTGTGTTTTCGTATTCTACATTCGAAGCTAGATATTCGTATTGCATTCCTACTCGAGAGGGTTGATATTCGCACTCTCCTATCGGAAAGGTGTACTGACAAAATTACGGAACTGACACACCTGGCAAAAAAGCCGTCACTTGTGACGCGGCAAAAAAACGCATACTAACAGACGAATTGTGCGCAACACCACGCAAGACTCGAGAGAAGGAGACGCTGTGAGAATTCAAAGCAACCAGAGAAAAAAGGCACCAACGAGTTCCTCCTCACCGTCTTAAATTGGCCGCATCCGTGACGCGTTGTACCGTCGCCCGGTAGTTGCCCGAACGAAATCACTAGGGCTGTCCAGGGCGACGGTAGAACGCGTCACGGATGCGACCGAATCGTTCGGGCTGTCCCGGGTCGGCCCACTCGGTGTGCGAAAAATGGAGAAGCACTGAACCGGCCCTGGACAAGTGGGAGGGGCTTTCAGAAGCTCGCCATGCAAAATGAACGCACCACAGTCGTTCGGGGCCATCTGCGGCCGCCCGGGACTTGCAAAAAAAAAAAAAAAAAAAAGCCCACTATGGCACATCGGTGGATGAAGATGAATGTCGGATTATGGGGAAGGAGAGAGTCCGGAGAAGTGCTTTGTAGAAGTGTTAAAAGCCGACTTCCGCTGTCTCTCATTCCCAGTAGCAGCCATTGTTTACCTCCAAGGTAGTGCCTGGTGAGATTTCTCCTGTGCGTGATTAATGTTCAAAACGCCGTTGATTGATGAAATAAACCAAGGAAAGACGCCAGATGTTTTCTAAAAGCAAAACGAAAAGACGCCAGATGTTTCTAAAGCAAAACGAAAAGACGCCAGCTGCTTAACGAAAGACGCCAGGTGTTTTCTAAAGCAATGGTTTTATAATCAAAACCATATCGATACAGGTTTGTAGTTGACGATGCTCGTTGCCGTCGGTGTGTGCTCGTATGGATAAGGATGCCGAAAGGCGGGCGCGCAGGGCAGCGGCGGCGCGCGCCTTTCGCCTCGGCGCGTGCCTCCCGGCGCGTGCCTCTGCTCTCTTGTGAGAGAGAGAGAGACAGAGAGAGAGAGACAGAGAGAGAGCGAAAGGCGCGCGTTGGCTATGGAAACGCTCTTTCTTAGAGGAACGCTGTACCAGCTCGCAAAGAAGAACGCGCTCTCACCCGCGAGAGACAACGTTGGCGCAGGCAGCGTCTCCTAGCGAGTTTCTTGATTGAGAAATACGGACTGCTCGCGTTGGAGAAGCGTTCACCGGCAGCGTTAACTAAATTAATCCGGAACTCGGCACGATCTACGATGAACATCCCGAGCTTCGCCCACTCATCATCATTCACTCCGTGGATATGCTGTAATTTTTTTTATGTTGTGTTTTCTGGTTTCATTTCTGCTTTGTTTGTGTATTTACTTTTTTGCATTGTAAGTAACGCCCATCCTGCTCGATATTATTGGCTTGCAGTATTTGAAATAAAATAAATAAAGCTCGAGCTGTGCATCGGCCTTTAAGAAGCGTTGCCTTGATGTACAAAAATGCATTACTGATTTGAAATGATTTCAGAATTCAGTTAATGGATCATAATTGTTTATTCATTATCCTGTATAACGTTGTTTGATTGATTGTTGTTTCCCATCTTATTATATTATTACTTATCCAAACAAAAAATTTACGCTCATAATATTCCATTTCACATTAAAGAACAAATAAGCCTTTCAGATAAAATAATTTTGTATATTAAAGTCAAATCTGCCTGGGTCTTGGCTAATCCCATTAGGTCAGTAGATGATAAAGGTTAAGAGTAATCGTTATCATCAATCGTTGTTGTTGGATAAATGCTTATACAAAGTTATCAAGTGTAACGGTGTTTCCACTTATACTCTATAAAAAAGTAAAAGTGTGACAATTACAAGTTCTTCTAAATTAAAAGTAACTAGCTGCAGTTACAAGTTACTGAACAAAGCAACTAGCTACCGATAGCGTGTTACTAGCCACTAGTTACGGCGCAGAACTGCTTCCAGTCTTGCACCGTTTACCTGGTGTACCCTGCCGGCACCACTATACTACGTTGCATACGTCACGTGCAACGCCGTGGAGGCTACGCAAGAAGCGCGGTCAGCAACGTGTATAACCCCGCGCATCTCATAGTCGCCTTTCGCCGATGTAAGTGCTCATTTGAGCAGAGCACGCACACGACCGCTTGCAAATAATAATAAAAAAAGAAGTGGAAGTTTACTCTAAGTCGCGCAAAGCATAAGGCGCTGCGTAGCAGGTTGATCCTCGTATAGCAATCATGCGATAGCATACTCAACCAAAATTTCAACCTAAATGAGCATTGGTATTTGGCATGACCTGGGCACCGCCTAGCTACTTTTAATGGCAGCTTTGATCGAGAGGCACCGGTACATTGGTGGTGGAGCGGAAGTTGCGCAGAAACACCGCCCGATATGCGATTCACCTTCGTGCCAGCCTAACGCGACGAACGTCAGCAGAGCGCGAGATGTGGCATTCATCTCGACGAATGTGCACGTGAAATACATTGCGTCTTACTGCACGGCTCTCTTACTACACCGTCTGCTATGGTAGCGCCTTCGGCCAACGCGCACTGCAAGATGGCATTGCACAGCCCTCCGCCGTAGACCCCACGGTGGCGTGGTGGCGTGCACTCGTGTCGTGGAAGGTCCAGGCGAACGTGAGGCACCGCACATGTGGTGCCCAGATGAACGTAGGTCACGGCACAAGTGCACAGAAAACGCCACCAGTGCCATCAGCCGAAGATGCCTTAAGATTTGTCATTTACTGATCGATTATACATCGGCTATCTATCAGCCGTCACAATGGCATCGACATGCCCTGCCGCCAAAAAAGGCACCGACGAGTCATTCCAAAGATTTTGTCGAACACTCATCGATTATCGATTACCTATCGATCGGCTATCACGTGACATCGACATGTTCCATGGCTAACGTGGGCACCGCCAAATCCTTCCCTACATTTTCCAAGATTTATTCATTATTGATAGACTATTGGTTAGCTGTGAATCAGTTATTAGTTAGCTAACATTTAGCTATCACACGGTATCTACATGCCTTAGAGCTTATCTAGGCACCGCCAAGTCATTCCCGGCATTATTCAAGATTCATCAATTATCGACGGATTATCGATTAGCTTCGATCGACAATGCATCGGCTATCACATACTATCGATGACCAGGCTTGTATCAAAGACGCAGCTATGGCTATACCGCGCATGCGCGGCTATTCGGTGTCAAGTAGGTTGCGCCACCTGTGCCGTGACGGCTGAGACGGTACCCCGAAGCAGTTTCTTGCGCACGCAGGACATTTTGACGAGCTATAAAAGCTGTTAAAAACAACAAACACAAAAAAAAAGAACAAGGACAACGGCAGGCTGAAATATAGAGCAACGTACTGAAACCCGTGCAGTAGAATTGTTTCTTGCTATGGTACGAAGCATTTTAGTTGCTTGGTCAGCATAAAAACAGGCAAAAATCATGTTGTAGGTTTCAAAAAAGACGAACTATTTCCTAAAACGAGCACACCAACAGACGTCTCGCTATAGGCTCCACAGCATTGCGCCTCATGTATGAAACGGAGTACAGTGCAAGCTGGCCTAATTTCTTTCTGTACCGCCTTGAAAGAGGCATATGACTAACAACAGTGTGACCGAGACTGTGGTAGAGCGATAAAGTGTTTAGAAGAAAGAGTAGACGATTCAGAGTACACCGTACTCTATCGTGGGAGAGCTGTGTGGAGCTATCCCTCGTCCATGAGCGTATGTCCGCCGTGGTGGTGTAGTGATTATGGTACTCGGTTACCACCCAAAAAATTGGCCGCGTATCTGCGTGCTTCGCTGCAAATGTCGTCAAAAGACGATATAACCATAGAGATAATATACTGACTCTAGAGGCAAAGCTGGGCCGCGGAGGGGGGGGGGGGGGGGTCCCTCCCGCGCGCCGCCCTGTTCCAATTGTCTCAATGTGGCCAGGCCTAAGTATTACTGAAAGTGCTAAAAACAAGTGTAGGTCATCTTATGCCAACTCCTTAAAAAACTAATAATCTTGCGAAGATTAAGCGTGAATATTAAGCATACTGAAAACACTTCCTAAAAGGGTAATTATTCTATTTCACGATGCACGCATTCGCTCAATAAAGCGTGGTTTCGGATCTCTTTATTTCTGCTTTCGGATCCTTCCTCATTTTGAGTGTCTGATATGATATATGTGATCGCGCGGTGACATCGGTTGACGCGATAGCGCATTCGTGCGGTTACGTTGTTACTGTTACGACCGGCCCCTCTCTTTGTGACCGTAGCGGAGTAGCGACGGACGGGATGATGCGGTGTTGTTCGACCGGCTTGGCAGCCGGGCTGTTCGATCATGCCTCAGCCCGCCTCAGCCGCAATGTACAGGCAAGGAAACTCAAACTAGTAGGTTGTGCGTCGAAAGAGCTTTCTGCACCCGAAAGAATAAACCATGCTTAATACGTACGGTTCTATAGGTGTTCTCTGTACGCACGCTGAACATCGCGCACGGACCGCTCGGACACGGCGATAATCGGCAAGATCGCATTGACAACGCCGGATGCACCGCGTCCACTAACAACGACGCGTGTAGTCTCTCGGTTTCTTGCTGAGACTGAGCCTGACTGAGCTTCCCAGCTCTACAGACGGCCACCGTTCCACATTCTAAGGTTCCATCGCCGGGGATAACGAAACGTGTTCTTTGAAGGCCTTGATTTACCAGCTCTGATCATAAACAAGATAGCCGCTGCCATCTATCGACGCTGATTTTTTTCCGCTTAGCTTTCGGGATTAGCGCGCCTATGCGCCATTTTAGAGGCTATGTGTTTACATACTTTGTTGCCAGATTAATACCGGCTACTATCCCTAAGGATAGCGTGAGCATTGCAAGATGGCGTCGACCACGCGGGACCGCCCCTCCCATACACGGGCGCTATGGGGAGCTTTGCCTCTAGAGTCAGTATATTAAATCTGTGGATATAGCCTTCTGCCGGCGGTACTACGTTGCATGAGATATGGGCGAAATCTGGCAGCGCCGTCGGGTAACATGAGCTTCTGCAGAATCGCTGGGCAACTGCCATGTGGCAGCATCAAATCTTCGGCAGGGGCCTTTTTCGTGCATAGTGTCGCATATTTAGCGCAGCCTAAGAAACACTAGGGTCATTAAAATTACGTATCTATGTATTTCCTAGTAAAGTAACACACCACCTAATACTTACATATTGACTATATATGGTGCGCCTCAGATATGCGTAATATTTGCTTTTTTATCGACAATGTTCAAGAGTATGAATGCAGCTACCAGTTCAAGATGACTGGGCTTTAGGCAAGTCCTTAAACTTTCGCCGGGGTGGCTGAATCGTGTGACAGATAGACAAACAGAAAGACAGACCAAAATTTATGCGATCAAGTATCTCAAGAAAGACTATCGTCTTAAAAACGCGCATCCGATCCCTGCCGCGGCGTTCGCAATTACGATGGAGGTGAAAATTCAGAGGCCCGTGTACTGTTGTTTGTCAGTGCACGTTCCTCAGGTGGTCAAAATTTCCGGAGCCCCCCACTACGACTCTTCTGTCCTTTCTTTCCATTAGCCCCGCTTACGCTTAGCCAGGCTCCCTAGATTGGCTACATAAGTGAATGACCTTTCCTTAACCCGAGTGTATGCGTGTTTAAAACAGTCAACGATTCAGAGTACATCGTATCTACTATGGGAGAGCTCAGGAGAGCTGTCCATAAATGGCAATCACTCGCCGCGTGAGGATGCCTTAACATAATCATAATCATCATCATCATCATCATCATCATCATTTAACGTACCAGCGTCAGTGGAGCTAACTCGATGAACGCGCTGCTAACTTAAGCCATCTATGCAGGCACAGTCGTTTCTCTAGGTGTTCCCCAATTACTCTTTAATATATTTAGAAATAATTGCTGGTACGGGTAACGCAGAAAGGATATTCTTCATATACGTCGTACTCGCTTTATGTCCTTTAGGAGAATATATCCGAATAGAAGGTAAAATGTGTATTGTACCTATGTTGCTAGAATATTACTCGGTTTAGCACTGCCAAACCTCTAATTCAAGTATGTGTCAATACAGCGAACAATGGCGGAGCTATTTCATATACAACACCAAATCCACACTAGCTCCTTTGCTAGCGGCATGACTAGAAGTAATCAACATCGGGGTGGCGCTCAGGCGGATCAGCAACTCTGGGAGATCCAGCAAGCCGAGGAAGCCGCCCGTATGCACGGTCTCTCTAATGGCTGCTAATTGGGAACCCAGCCCAACAATCTTCAGGAAACCAATAAAGTTTCTTTTCTCTCTGCTAAGAGCTTCCCAAGAATGTCAAGCGAAACCTTAGCTTGGCCTTGTGTTGATCTGTTAGACTAGTCGCGCCGCTGCCGCAGCTCCATCTATTGTCACTACCGCCCCACAGCACGTTTACAACGAGCAGCGTATTCAACTGCTCTAGCCTCCTCCCCCGTGGCCCAGAGTAATGCATCGTCATGGCCTGGTCCTGACGACATCTCTTACAGTATACTGTGCCATCTTAGCAAACGACTGCGAAGCAAATTCGTTACTATCTACAATGAATGCTGGACACACAGTTACTGCCACAGGTACGCAGCCGGCTCATGCTCGAAATATTGCACGCACGTTGGAGGCCCGCAAGGGGTTGGGGCTGCACAGTGTACCCTCCTCCTCGAGATCTTCACCCTCCACATTCAGAGGCCCACTGGCAGGCGCTCCACTTCAGCTACGGCCAGAACACCCGAACCGCGGTCCTTCCGCACGCTGAAGACGCCAACGACAAGCATCATCATGCTGCCTTTGTCGCTCGACCTCTCACTATATACCCTTACTCTTTCACATAATAACGTTGTCGCTCACTCTTTGTCTTGAGGCCCACGCTCAGATGCTTCGTACATTTTTCATGGAGGCGAATATGCAAGAGGTCCGTGTACTGTGTGTTGTCAGTGCACTTTAAAGAAGCCCAGGTGTGTGATGGTGATGATGATTGTGGTTCGGTTTAGGAAAGGACGCTAATTTCTGCATATCATGACGGGAGCACGGCTAAGCGTCCGTGGGGATGGGGGAAAGGGAGTGAAAGAGATAGAGAGGAGAGAAAGGCCGTAGTGGAGGGCTCCGGAAATTTAGACCACCTGGGGTTCTTTAACGTGCACTGACAACGCACAGTACACGGGCCTCTGGCATTTCCGCCTCGATCGAAAATGCAACCGCCGTGACCGGGATCGAACCCGCGTCTTTTGGGTGGCTGCCCACTACCGTAATCACTGCACCACCGCGGCCGCCAAACCCCAGGTGGTCAAAATATCCGGAGCCCTCCACTACTGCCATTCCTTTCCATCTCTTTCAATTCCTTTCCCCCATACCCCAAGGACACTTAGCCGTGCTTCCAACATGGACTGCAGAAATTAGCGTCCTTTCCTTAACCGAACCACCCAAATTGGAATTGTAGAACGGTTACCCAACATGGTCAGTGTAGCGAAGAAGCGATAGCCGTAACGGCGGCCGACGTAGGCCGTGCCGTATAGTCGCTACTTTAGCTGCAGTGAACGAGGTCCGCGGCAGAACGGAGCGGCGGGCTACAGCGTCGAGTCCGGCCATGAGCGTGAGCGCGTTCCCTTCTTTTTCTTCGTGGCTCGCTACCTCGAGCCACGCGGTATGAGATCCGCGAGAGACGCGGCGTGGGCGCGGCCCGCGCGATGGTAGCAAGCGATAGCCATGACGCTGGCCGCTATAGTCAGAGTAGCAGTGCATACCGACTTGTGCGACACCACCTCAGGTCCTCTCATCCGAAGCACTAGCCTTGCCGAGGGAGAATCAAGCATCTTTATCAAGCAGGGAACTTTCTCGCTTGGTTGCTGCGGCTGATTTTACGCTTAGCATAATAGCCGTTTAACAACGATGCTTGATCATATTTGCTCGGCTACGGAACGGGAAAACTATATGTCAGCATTACGTCCCACCGCGCACTACCGAAGGCACCTGCAACTGCGATTTTTGACCTTTCCATTTCGGTCTCCTGAATGAAATTAATCACATTTCACCTTTCTGTAGAAATTATCAGCACCGCCCTTTTATCAATATTACCACAGGCATGGATTCCTTGTATGGATAAACTTACATTCTTCAATTAAGTGTGGTTGTCTGGCAGTGCTGGTTTACAAGTTAATTAGTCCTGTTTTGTTAATTATACATTTTACTCCTACATGTTACAGCTCATGATGGCATCAACAGGTGATCCTGCGAAACTTACGCAGGCATCGGCTTATCTGGCATTATAAGATATTTCGAAACATCTTCTGAAGCGACCGTATATGTGTGCTGAGGCACCGACAGCAATATATTCGAGAGAATTTTGAGTTGTTTCAAAGAAGCTCACTCTAGTTCTCGGCGCTAACGTTGCTGGCGGGCCAGCATTGCAGTGGTATTATTGCGCGCCTCACAAAAGTGGGCAGGTGAAGGAATGCCATTGCGTGGGATGAGAGTTCCAGCATGCACGCTCTCTATTTGTCGTGTATGCGATCGCACCCGCATACGCCATCGAAAGGTTCTCAGTTTCTGTGTGCCTGCTCCTGCGTTGAGAGCCGTGCGCTGGCTCTCGCAGTAACCGAGCGAAAGAGCACAGCGAAAGATATCCTGATTTCCGCTACTCGAGCCACCCTAGACACTTTTACACAAACACCAAGGTCTATGCCTCGGAAACACTGTCTTAGTGTGTTGTAGGCGTAGCAGCATAGTCCGACGGGTTCCCCTTGACTGAGCCAGCAGGTAACGGGATCTCGCTTTGACCGGTCAGGTGTAAGCGCGCGTGTTGCAAATCTAGCGGCGGCTTCACGTCTAATACCCTATAAAGCCTCTAATTTTCTGCCCAAGAAACAAAGCAAGAAAGAAAGAAAATTTGTTGCCGGCGCTGGAGTGCGCAACAGCGCCCCCCTCCTCACGCACGCACGCACAAACTCACACACACACACACACACACACACGCACACACACGCACACACACACACACACACACACACACACACACACACACACACTCACACACGCTATCAGAAGCCAAGTGTCTCAACCACTACGATACACGCCCATATTAGCGAGGTGTTGCATTGATATTTCTGGTCATAGTTTGCTCGTTGTGAACAGGGTCACAGCTTTGCTGTTCGACGGATTTCACGTTGTGGAACTGGCGTTCCTTTTGTTCTCTGCACCCCACAACGCGACCTTGAAAGATAGAGGTCTAAAGCCCTTTACCTTAAAATGTTAGATGATCATTTTTCCTGATCATGTAAACAAGCATTGTGAAGGAATGTGGCGCACACAAAAACACCGACACTTGCAAGAGAAGGCGCTAGTGTTGTTCCTTTCTCTTGCAAGTGTCCGCGTGTTTGTGTACGACCCGTTTCTCCGCAAGGAACAGATACCAACCAACCCAGTTATCCGTGCTACAGAAACGAACGCTCACCAAATTCCGCTGCAGTGTCGCGTATGTGAGTATGTTTACGCATTCACCCCTTCTTTCCTAAGCGCGCCTTTTAATACTCATACCAACTTTGTTCCCCACGACATGCTAAATTCAACACACACTTGGCTCTCGAATACATGCCTTGAGCAGGCAGCACGAGAGTTGTTTACTTACTCGCAACACAAATTGCAATGACGCAAAGCCTGCCTCGCAGAACGTTACCCAGACACTCGACAACTTCCTCGAAAGTGTAAAAAAGCAAATGAAAAAATAGGTTTCGGCTTCAAAATTGCCCTAATAGGATTGTCGAAAAACATATATGTTGAAATAACACAAATAACTTCCCCTATGCTTTCCTAGGCTTCATTGTCTGTATGCTCATTAAGTTGTTTCTAACAAATAAAGAACGAGCCCGTGGCCCCTTCCCTTTCGTTATGTAGGTTGAAACGTCATACAAAAGAAAGAAAAAAAAAACAACGTCCATTAACGCCGTGTGGTTACTATGGAACTTAAAACAGATGCGCGTCTTGGTGAAAATTGTAGTATAATCCTTCGCAGTCAGTCTATACGATGAACCGCTATTGCGCAACAACTAGTGCACAATAGCTTCTCAACGAAATGGCAGAAATTAAGGTGCGCGATGACACAGAAATATGAGCTCATAAATGCGGCTCCTTTTTTGTCACATCTTGACTGGGATGGTTGCGCAAGGTTCATATATGTGCAACGAAAAATATAAGTATTCCCGAACAAGCATGAACATACTCGGTGATTTGCCCCGCGGTTAACGTAACTTTTGAAAAATAGCCCTCAACTTTCATCGTAAAGCTCAGCAAGCGCAATGACCGCATCAACGCAAATTACATTCTTACGTTTTGCATTGTGTGGCTTTGGAGACTACGCAGACGTACAAACAGCAAAACAGGCACTGCTGCGCAAGCGTGGGCCCAAAGAGAACTAGAAACTGTCTTCTCTTTATTTTTATTTTCGTGCGCCTGTATAAAATTGCCTTATACCGCTTTATCCTAGGTAATCTTCTGAGGTGCCTTTTTTTTTCTCTCTCTCTCTCGCAGATTTCGTGTGAAGAATCGTCTGGCTTACCACAGTTGCAATTGCGCACTAAGCCGTATAGTACAGATATGCGCCCGCAAGGTTTTCGCTTTCGATAAAACATTACCTTCTCCGATGAATAACCCAATTCATAATGGGATGGTTACGAAAATATCTGTACAAAGGTCACAGAACAAGGTATCGTGAGGCAATAGGCTTTCTACACTTTGCCCATAAGCATTGGGGCACCTCTAGACTGGGAACAAAAGGGAATTAAAACAGACGGCGAATATTTCAGCAATTTAGAGTTTGCAGACGACATTGTGCTCTTTAGCAATGACGGTGACAAACTAGAAAACACGATTGAGGACCTAAACCGGGAAAGTCTTAAAACAGGACTAAAAATCAATAGGAAAAAGACTATAATTATGCTGAACAGTCTAGCTAAGCAGCAGGAATTTAAAATTAACAATGAGCCCTTAGAATGCGTATATCTGGAGCAGTTATTAACAGGGACGCCTAACCATGAAAATGAAATACTCTGTAGAATAAGAATGGGATGGAGCGCATTCGCGGGACGTTCCCAAATCATGACTGGAAACTTGCCACTATCACTAAAGCGAGAAGTATTCAATCACTGCATTCTCCCAGTACTAACGTAAGGTGCAGAAATATGGAGGTTAACTAAAAATATAGAGATGAAATTAAGGAGCGCGCATCGTGCAATGGAAAGAAAAATGATAAGTGTGACGCTAATACACAAAAAAAGCGAAGTGTATCAGAGAACAGACAGGAGTAGCTGATATTCTTATATCGAATAAAAGAAAAAAGTGGACAGATGGACAGTAAGAGCGATATAATGGATACCAAGAGACGAAAAGCGCAGCAAAGGCTGTCAAAATGCTAGATGGAGCGGCGAAATTAATTTCGCAGGCATAAAGTGGAACCAACTCGCTCAGGACAGGGCAAATTAGAAATCGTTGGGAGAGGCCTTCGTCCTGCAGTGGGCTTTAAAAAAATATGATGATGATGATGACTGGGGCAATGTCAGTTTTGTTCTATTATGTGCTAATAAAATATTATTCACGCAAAAAAAGAGAGTTTTGATATATTCCAACATGGATGTACCCCTAAGCAAAAGCAACGCCCAGGTTCCAATATATAAAACTGCTACTTGGATCTTGTATTCATTTAAATCAACCTTTTGAGGCGCGCAGGAAAGCTTGCATGTCGAAAAATAGTGTTACTTTTTGGCATTACAGCTTTCATTAGACATTCGGTGCGCTTGTGGCATTGATGCATTTTGTTAAGTTAAGCAGATTCTGCGGAAATTCAGGGGTGAGATTCAGGGGATTGATGCATTTGGTTAAGTTAAACAGATTCTGCGGAAATTCAGGGGTAAGATTCAGGGCCGAAGATCTGGTAGGACCTACCTTGCTCAGTTCAATGACAAAGCGTTACACTGCAAAGGCAAAGCGCCACTACACAAGTCCAAACGGCGGTGATGAATATATGCAAATGTTAACGCGAAGCCTGTGAATAATACTTCCACTATTCAGAGGTAACGCTTAAATCAAACGTATTCAAGAAGGAAAAGCTTGCCAAATATTCGCGCCATAGGGTACTACTCGTGATCTACGATCACTGTATACACCATCTTCATGATGGTGTGTACAGTGAAACTTGAAGAGAAGCCCAAGGGAAGGTGGAAGGTTGATTTGATGAAAAGATTGTTTTCAACAATAACTTCGTCAAGATTACAATACGGTAACTTAAAAAGGTGCTGCTGGCCCCCTTCAAGGCACCGAGGCCAATATGCATTCCTGCACGTATGTTTAGTGGTTGCACTCATAACAGGTGAGGTAAAGGAAGGGTGTAGAGAAGAAAAGACGGGTCGACCAAAATAATTTTCTGAAAGTATCCCTTCAATTCGAAAACTATAAGCGGAGATGTTACCCCTGTCCAACGAAAGTATGCAAGCAACGCTCCGATTAATTTTCGCAAATATTGCTGTAATTCGGGGCTAAATAAGCCGGTATACTAGCAAGCAAAAAAGGTTCGACGCAAGTAGCCAGCTTCACCAAAGGCAAGCATTTATTGCATAGAGGCACACAGGCAAATATATTACGCAGTATCCTGACAGCGAGAATTCCTTTCTTTCTTTAATAAGCGTTCTGCTTCACTTTGAAAGAACTGAACAGGAAATTGCTACACATCAATTTTTCTTGGCAGGAAGCAACGTCGGAAATAATGCACGTAAACGAATTCGTAATATATCCATGCAGTGTAAGCTTCGTCCGCTTTGTGTTTTGCTCTTGTTTTGAGTATGTTGCCAGTGATTCGATGAATATTAAATAAAATATGCGTATACAAAAGATCACTTGAAAACGCGCAAAGCTGGAAACAAGTTCTTCAAAATCTGGCTTCAACCGTTGACAAAGCCTCGTCATCCCCATTTGCAGAGTGCCGAGATTGAATTCCAGGCTATATTACGGTTGAAAAGGAATCCGCAGAGCGAGAGAAAGTGCCCTAAACTTTAAGGCAGGATCAAATGTATTGCGACATTTCTCCGTGCAAATCGTTGCATCTACTTTGTGATTCAAGCGCTCTTCATCGTGTCGTAGTTTGCGGTTACTTTCCCCGACATTTGGCACCAAAGGATTTTTTATATGCAATGTCCATGCGGTTAAGTGATTCCAGCCAATATCTCTTTAAACGTTGGCTTCGCCCAGTGCGAATCATCGACAGCTTTTCCTTAACCTTTGTGTTTCAGGGGTACTCCGTGCTTTGCGCTAAGTATTGCGTTTCCAGGATGCATATTGTTCTGCTTGTACCCAATCCTTGTATATTCATTCGTTACCTTTATTCATCCCTCTGTTCTTATTTATTCATTTGTCTATTAATATGTTTCCATGCACTGCTACTCCAATTAACAGCTGAATCAGCAGTGTGAGAAATACAACATTTATGTTTCTCCCACTCTTTCCCTCCTTCCGCACTGTCAGTTTCTCCCCACGAGAAATGCTAAGCAGTGCAGTAAGACAACAAAGAAAATGCAGCCCCGCCACGGTAGTCTAGTGGCTATGGTACTCGGCTGCTGATCCGAGAGTCGCGGGATCGAATCCCGGCCGCGGCGGCTGCATTTCGATGGAGGCGAAATGTTGAGGCCCGTGTGCTGTGCGATGTCAGTGCACGTTAAAGAACCCCAGGTGGTCGAAATTTCCGGAGCCCTTCACTACGGCGTCTCTCATAATCAGAGCTGGTTTTGGGACGTTAAACCCCCCAAAACAACAACAAAGAAAATGCAAGAAAATATTTGAGTCAAATGTCATTGAACGCACACACATACCCGATAGGGTACGAAGTTTCTCAGAAAGCTAATCTGTCGGTTCTCAGCAAGTACGTACCAGATGTCCATTTGCAGAAATGCAAAAATTGCGGTGACACGGCAGATTTCAGCCATATGCTCTACGCATGCCCAAAGGTCTCTCGGGGGGCAAATTCCCAGGCCAAGGTGAGGGGAGGAAGGGTGTGGCGCTCTTCGCAGCTTCCACCGGAAAACTCAATCGCATATTAGAGCACGCCGATGGTGCCACCAGGGCCCAAACCTAGGATCGGGACTCTCTTCCCTCGAGAGAGGCAATAGGCGGGGGAGAGGGGACTTCGCTACATATATGCAAATAAACGTTTTTTTTTTTACATTCTCTCTGTCTGTCTCGCTCTGTCCACGCTTTGGTGTAGAAAGAAGAAGGCGGCGGTTTCATGCCTCTAACAAGGTGGTCTTATCGGAATTG
Source organism: Hyalomma asiaticum (assembly GCA_013339685.2). Lineage (NCBI taxonomy): Eukaryota > Metazoa > Arthropoda > Arachnida > Ixodida > Ixodidae > Hyalomma > Hyalomma asiaticum. The sequence goes on along the minus strand of CM023482.1, from coordinate 91,944,140 downwards.
TGGATGAATGAATCATGTCACGCCAAGGCACAACACGGCGTAAACTCAAAGCGAAGGGTACTGATTTGGGCTAGTCATCACCAATTCATAGTAAGACTATTTGTTTGCCGAACATGAACAAAGGACACTGACAAATTGCACACACAAGCACAAGGCGGACCTAGTCGCTAGAACGAAATATCGTAATTCTTGGGCATAGAAATTAAACTGGGTAGGGACAAACCGCACATTAGTAATCAGAGGAGAAAAGCAACAGCTTTATTTGACTGAGACCACAGTTCATGGCTTTCTTCGTCGTTTTCGAATACAGCGCTCCCAATGTTTCATGCACTTGGACCGGTACAACCTGCAGCATGCACAAGACCAACATGCACAGGATCAATATTAGCGATTAACCTCAGAACTAGGATATCAGAGGCAAAATTTCGTTAAACGCCGTTTCTATAGTCAAGCCACAAGATAGGAAAACGGGGGAGAAGGGGGCTTTTACTTATTTCTAAGATAATCAAGGCAGTTGGTGTTAGATCATTCTGCACATTCCTTCACTTATTCTCTAAACTAAGCTGTTTGAATAACGAGCGTACGAGAAATGGCACGGCAGCTACATCGAACACATGGAAATGGTCAACAAATCATTTGTTGTTCTTACAAAGACAGCTCCACTCGTCGAAATAATTCATTTTTGCCCTGACACAGCGAACTTCACTCGTAGAAACAATTCAGTTGTTGCCCCTGACGAAGACGAGCCCGGTTGTCGAAACGTTGACTCTATAGCGGCACCCTTTGTATTCCCGTCGTTTTCCAAGCCTCACAAGCAAGGAAACTACGCGAGAAACACAAATAAGCTTCATGCGGGCAGAAAACGTACCACCTCCCGCGAGATACATAACGACGATGCAAGCAGCGCCACAAAAGAAAAAAAAAGAAGTGAAGGAGATAACCACCAAACTCATTCCAGTAACTTTCAACAGCCCGAACACACACAACAAGGACCCACTGTAAAGCACCTTTTGGAGCTTAATGAGTTTCTTCGAACTTGTTTGCGCGTTTGATCACGTCTTCATGGGCAGAGTAACAAAGAAGAAATGTAAAGTGGTCGCATTAGCGAAAGTTCGGATGGCAGTGAATGAATAAAATAGCGGTATACTAAAAAATGTATGTGTCCTGGAGGCGGGCAATATCAAGCACGAGGGGAGGATCACGTACCACGCAATTAATCATCACTCGTTTGCAAAAGAAGTGAAAAGCGCTTGAGGAAGGAAGCAGTGTGAACTTCCTTCCGCTCTTTCGCCACGTTCTTTACGCTGCGCTCCTTGACATCTTCGCACTATTGCTGATTAGTTTAGGTTTCACCGACATAATTTTTCCGGCATCGTAGTCAGCCAATTAGGCGGAATCGAGACTGTCCGCATTAAGCGAGGAAATTGATGGCGCCTAAAAAAAAAAGAGCATGCCGGGATATCCTCTGAAGCATTTCGCCACTGTTGGATAATCGGTTTCCAATAAAGTCGTTATCGCATGGGGCTCTCGGTTATCTTAGATAACAATCTTGCTTTCTTTTTCACGCTCTTCTTGTGCGAATACTTTCGCATTATAATGGCCGTCCGAGATTACCTGTAGCAGTCCGCGCTTCGGGGCGATTTGTTTTTACATTAAACTCGGGCTATGAAATATAGCTGGTGGTTTCCTTTGCAGTGATGGTGTCGTTACATAATCGGTCAGCGCAGTAGACGAAAAGACGCAAAACCTACGAACTGATAAACTCGTGAAATTTTTATAAAAGCGTCGCAAAGAAATCTCAAGGTACCTGCTTAGTTGTGAGAGGACACTTAGCCATCGAAGTTAACCGGTGGGTCTTTATAGCATACTCGCCCGAAAACATTCATTGTGTAAAATCGTTCTGCTGCTCACAGCGCGACTCTAGAAACGAGTCGGGCTCAGAATTTTTTTACTAGGTAGGTACGCTTCGCGAATTCATCGGCTATAATTGATGAATTGCAATAGGCACTGTAAGTCGAATAACTTGAATGTTGCCTAGTGAAGCTGTGGTTATTAATCTAATATACGTTTTGATTTGTTGGCCAAGTGACGTCCACCGCTTATAACTGTTTAAGCAGGATAACCCTGCACCATGCAATCATTCCAAAAAGAAGTCCTATTACGCGCAGACTTCGATGCCGAGGACTCGATTCTTGGCTCAAATTATTTTCGCCTAAAGTTGGAACCAAACAGCGGCCCAATTCTCGGGCGATGAGCCGCAAAGCATTCAGTAAGCGTTTTATAAATCGCACTGCCTACAATCAGCTTTGCTTTGCTTTTCGTGGCTAGCACCATCATGAATCCATCATGAATGCTTACTTGAGCGCACACAAAAAATACACGGACACAGGGAAGAACGCACACAAGCGCTGTAGTAAGCATTCATGATGAATTCGTACCGAACTCGCCCAATATTCTATCGTTTTGAGTATCTTCACCAACATTTCGACACCTTTGTGTCAGTTACAGGCTGACAGAGATTCAATTAGATTGTCACCAATACAGCTGACATCTATCTATCTATCTATCTATCTATCTATCTATCTATCTATCTATCTATCTATCTATCTATCTATCTATCTATCTATCTGTCTGTCTGTCTGTCTGTCTGTCTGTCTGTCTGTCTGTCTGTCTGTCTGTCTGCGTCGTCCTTCTCTGCTGGTCATCTTCACTTGGTGTATACCAAAAACTGGCTAGGCAGAGCATGCGTGTGTGGATAACACACATATAGAACATACTAGGTCATGAGTAATATAGCATGCATGCCGTGCGCGTGCATGTCAATACTATGAACGTGTAGTGACGTGCTGAGCATACTCAAGTACTATGACTGGGGGAATGCGTGTATGTGCCGCTCATATTTAATGTTAAACATTAGAGGCTACGTCGATACGGGAAGATAAAAATGGACATTTCTGATTTCACGGGACACTTTGAGTAGGATAAATTAGAGAAACGCGCACCATTTGTTGCAGTTGGCGGTTGTAATGTACACATCGCGCAAGCATAATCGCAAGCACTTAGACATAATCGCTGTACCGGCTCCCAGGTAACAAACACGCAGTACGTGCCATCGTTAACCGCGTTGCATGGGCGGATGTGGTAATGGTTGTCTAACATGATCTATGGTTGTCTAACATGAGCCGTGGTGGAGCTTTTCCGATGCCAGTTGTGGTAGTGCTGGCCGTTCGCTTTGATATCGATGTAATGAGAAACACATGTGTACTATTGTGACTTGAATGAAATAAACGTTTATTTTCGAGACAGTGTTCTGAGCGTGAAAGCTCAGAGTCACTCTTGGTGGGAGGGCCCCCTAACATGTTTTATTCTACCTGTACTCGACCTCGCAGCTACACGCCAGCTTGCTCCGTGTATTATAATGCACATCAACGCACCGTAACATGCATTTGTTTCTCATAACACAAGTCCGCATTCCAACACGAATGCCAACTTCACGTCGTATACATAAAGTATACCCTTTTACCCTTTACGCGTTGCAGTGCAGTCGACGTTCCTTGTAAACCGACGCTTAGAGCCAAACTACTCTGTTTATCCAAACGTCGATCCACTTGGCAACGCTTGGTGGAAGTCAAACAATGGTCTTGAAAGAATAAGGGGGAGACAGCCGGGGAGGGGGGGGGGCAGCGCGAGGGTCCTCGTTTACACTTCGCATGATATCGATTCCCACAGTGCGAGAGATCAACCGGAATTTTCAGTTGCCGTTTTCTTTTCTTCACTTAGTCAACCTTGTCGTGCTGGTGTGCGTTAACTGCTTCACTTCTACCATTGCAGACCCATGCTTCAAAAATTTTATTTGTCTCGTTATTTCGCTGTCCAAACGCAGACCGACCTCGGGAGTACAGGATAAGGGTCCACTATACAGCGAAGGCCGGATAGCTTTGAATGGCCGTACCGCCGGACAGGATAGGTCTCGGTTGGCAGAAAGAAGCGCCGAAAACTCCACAAAGTGCCAAAAAGCAAATCATCCGCGAAACTTGTTCCTCCGAAGTTGAGTGGAAAAAGTCTTTGGACGGTGCGCAGCTAATGGGACGTGTGCAGTGTTCCACATCAGTTCACCGCGCAAATGATCGCACAGAAAGGACCAGCAGTCATGCTAGCGCCTCTTCAGTCACATGCGGTCAACATGACGCTCAGAGGAGGCCGTAGGGATCTTTTCATTCTTGGTGTTTTGTGACTGAAAACTGTCTCAGCGGAGATCAGGCAATTGGGTACTTCCGGCCGCCAGCTTTACTTTGTTCTTCAGATCTGTCTCTTAAACTATTCTTTGCAGAACACGCTGTTAGGAAAGCGTTAGTGGCACAACCGGCGTCAAAATCGCAGGAAACGTAATGGTATTGGTGTAGGACAATTATTTTCTTGCGTGTTTTCTCAAACAAAATACAACAATATGCTCAGGAAAACGAGACAGAATACTTTTAAAAAACGCACAACACGCGAGGGACTCTGTCTGTCTCGTCGCTGACCTCGTGTTCCCGCTCGTGAAATATTTCCTGGTACGGCATCCGTATCCATCCCCCCGTGATCATCAAAACGTTCCCCACCTCGTAAAGGCTCTTCTGTTACATGACGCAAGATGGCGCCAGCGTTGTTGAGTCGTGAGGTGATCTTAAAGAAGTTCGGCTAAAAAGAAATCACACGAACACAAAATTAAGTGCTTTTAAAAACGTGCACTCGTAGCTATAGGTTATCCTGGGTAGTACGACAACATCTTACAGCAGAGAAGATTACATTTCATTTATTAATCGCAATAGAATTTTTCTACTGATATGCAATTTGTGAAAGCGTCGCGCTGTAATCACCCAGGCTGCCTGACTTTTGATTAAACACGTTATGTTTGATAAACACTGATGGCAATTTCCATAGTTGAGAAAAGATTAATCGCCAACCTGGTAACTTCGCAAGTCCGCAACAGAACCTCCCATTGCATCGTTGTAAAACTGACTACGAGCGAGCAGCCGAATCAGTCTAGTTCTACGCATTTAACTTCGGTACAATGACGGCACTTTTAACTTCAATGTTTCCGAGACATATTTTGGCATGGCATGATACTTGCCGTATTAATTTTATACATTTTTCTTCACTAGATAGAAGATTCCAGCTCAGAATATTACGGTAGCCGATGATCGGCTACCGTAATATCGTTATTTAATAGCTTTTATGGCAGGCATACTGCGAGACTCCACTGATACCTTCCTTCAAAAGACCACACCTTTGCTCTCTTAACATTTAATAAATAACGGGAGAATTATAGTACGGCAATGAAATTTTCACAATAACAATGTTCTAACTAAAATGGCTGTTATTTTTTTTTCACCATAATCTCTGCCCAAAACAATTAAACCAGCTGGTAATAGGCGGTTGAAATTCGGCGCTCAGAGAACATTGTAATCCCCTACATTTAACAGCGGAGCTGTTGAAGCCCGAATTCTGGCCCCGCCGGTTTTAGCTCAATTTTGCCAAGTGGGAGAGGATCCGCTCTTGCCCTTGACCCTTTCACCACACTGCTACATTATAGCGATTATGCGAAGGACAAGAAAGAAAGACAGCTAGAAGAAAGTATGGGGTTGCGCAGAGAAGCTCGGCCTAGCTTGGAAAGGACCTGCGCACATGGCGTCGCTTATCAGCCTGCGCGTAAGTCTGGCTAAGCTCTTCCGTAGGACACGCTGTTGCCGCGCACGTGCGTTGTTGTGTTTCCCTCCCCCTGTGATCACGGCGTTCCCTTATAAAGGACGGCAGATCATGCCGTGGTGCGATACTTTGTATTGCTTTGTTCGGCAAGCATGCCGCATTAAAGGTTGTTGTTCGTCTCACGGCGTTTTCATCTTACGGCTTCATGCCGTCCTCCGCCATACGTAACACTGTTTGCCCATCACCCACACAGCTAAATGACAGCGAAGAAAGAAGGAAAGAAAGAAAGAAGGAAGGAAGGAAAGAAAGTGTTGCAAACAACACGCTGCCAGTTTCCCCCCTTCCCTCCTCCGTGTTTTTGTTGATGCCTGTAGAGACTGCAGTCTACGCCCCTGGTTTCCCCTCTCCCTCCTTACTAGATTAAGCTACAAAATAAGCTTGCACGAGGGAATAAACGTTCATTCTTTTCCTAGCCTCCGGTTGTCTGAGTATGCTTGCCAGCTATGTAACAGAAAGAAAGAAAGAAAGAAAGAAAGAAAGAAAGAAAGAAAGAAAGAAAGAAAGAAAGAAAGAAAGAAAGAAAGAAAGAAAGAAAGAAAGAAAGAAAGAAAGAAAGACTATTTACAGCCTGCGCAAGATACATTATAACGCCCTCGATCCACACTCTTGGCCTTAGCCCACTGCTGCATGACAGTGATAGTGACAGTGCTACATAACAGTAACAGTGAAGAAAAATAAAGACAAAGAAAGAAAAGTTTTTGGATTGCGCAGGAAGAAATATCGGGACGGTGCTCACCCTCGACCCACCCACTCCTTGCTTTCAGCCCCTGGTCAACATGATGGTCATACCGATAACGATAATGATAGCGAACTTGACATTCAAGCTTCAGCTCCGCTGTTTATTAAGATTTCACAAGCGTGAAACTGACTTTAATATTTTGAAAAAAAAATGACTTACATCCACTTTCGACATATCTCAGGGATAAAAAACCAGGCAGACAGAGAAAGAGAATAAACTTCAATGTCACGAAGCCGTGCATAGATCACTGCGGGCGGGGCCTTAATTTATTCCAGGGCACGGCTGGTCACGGTAGCTCGCAGGGCCATATCGAGAGTAGCCAGCTGGCTTTCCAAGGTCAGACCAGCAAGTCTCGCCTCGCACGACCACAGACGTATTTGTGGCACACACCCAGAGTATACCGAGAAAAGTTCCTGCGGGCAAATGTATGTGATGTGCGCTAGTGTTGCAATGCCTCCGCACCAAGGGCATGCGTCCAATTATATGTTGAGATACGTTATGTTCTGCTTCTGTAAGTGCGTTTAGGTGCTTGTTTGTAAGCGATGCCGGTCAGGCGCGTTTTAACTTTTTGTCAGGCCGTGTCATAAGTTCTGCTTCTGTAAGTGCGTTTAGGTGCTTGTTTGTAAGCGATGCCGGTCAGGCGCGTTTTATCTTCTTGTCAGGCCGTGTCATAACCATTCGGTCCAAGCCGACTCTCCAGCATGCTGCGCCGTGTCAGAACGTCTGTAGATAGGATCTCCGAGCAGTATGTCTCCCCGGTGGCTGGTTGGTGCTGATCTCGACTGGTATGTTCTTGAGCAGAGAAACAGTCGGACATTTTATTGCCCGCTCGCCCGTATGGACAGGGCACAAGACCACACCATGATCCCAGTGTTGAACGCGTCCAGAATCGTGTTTTTTTTGTTTTTTTTTTTTTGAGGTAGTGGTCCTTTAAGGCACACGCGGCACTCCTCCAGCGACCCTAAGACTACATTTGACGGGGTGCTTTGCTGACGTGCCCTCCCGATGGCAAGAGCCATAGCAGCTGCTTCCGCTGCTCCACTGGATGAAGTTGTAATTGTGGCGCAGTTCACATTCTTCCCTCTGTTTATGACAGGGAGAGCATACGCTGTCCACCACGCTGGGTGTTTTGAATAGCGACTGCGATCGGTATAATAAACATCATGTCTGTTCTTGAGGCTCTGTAGTTTCCGTGTTCTCTCTTCCTCCCAGCACTCACAATACCTGCACCCCACCCCCCCTCCTTCTTAAGAGCGCTCAAAACAAACGGACGACGGTGTTTACGCGTGTCACTTGCATAATAATCATAACGCGTTTAAGGGAGCGTTTTCGACACAATCACGCGGCAAAATATAAAAAATTGGTACCGTTGATCAACTTCAAACTGACACAAAACACAATAGCTCTGGCGAAGAAATCAAGAGTGAGCAATTTATACTTGCGCTGCTTAGTTTATCTTTCTTTTTTTTTAAATTCGTGTGTTCTACAAGACAACTCGCATGAAAATCTAGGGCACTCAATTAGGTCAAGGATGCTTACGTTGAAAGGTTTTTTGCTTCGTGAGAGAAACATGTGCTGTCGATACTAAAACGGACATGGTTATCCGGTCGGTTATTTGGGAGGCTTAGTTGGTTATTTAGTCCAGGTGCCTCCCAACAGATATGGTGATCGCACCTGCGCGCAAAACCTTTTAGACACGCACGTTTAGCGACCTAAAACATTTCCTGTAATATGCACTATACAAAAACTCAACTGATTCTCCAGCGTGCCGAGCACCGCAGTTTTCGAAACCGTCAAGCGAGCTTTCCTTGCACACGCTGAGGAAGAAGTAGAGCTTCAGCACGGACCATGAATTTCTCACACTTCCCAGCCTACTTGCAACAGCTATTTAGTACGGTACAAAACAAGGCTAGTACTGATAAAAATGTGATAGCAGACACAAAAGACTAGGACATGAAAAGAAACAGCTCTCTCGAGGAATATAGCATGGTACCAGCATAGATCGAGCAACTATTCTAAGTGTAGGCGAAAAGGGACAACGAGTGCTGCTTGTTATTTTATTCAAAATTCCTCGCTCGCTGAAGCTACCCAACGTGTCTCACAAACAAAAAGAAAGTGTAGGCTGATCCCTCTGTCAGAGGAATCGGTATAACACGAAAGTGAAATGTGTTTTCACTTAAACAGTTGAATGTTTACTGCACATCAATATGAACGTGTCCATTGCTATGTTTTTCGCTCGCACAGCACCGTTTGACGTGCATGAACCCACGTTCGCCTCCATAACGTTCATGGCCGTGACCATCCCCTTGTGGTAGCTAAAGTAGTTCACGTAATAACTGGGCACAGTAGATGGTAAATGCCGCGCGAAGAAGCCATCAATCGTGTTTACAGACGCCACAATTATCCGTGGACGTCGTTACCGTACTCGGGCACTTAAAGCAGTATAGTTTTCCTTTGCCATCATACTCGAAGAGTAGACGGAAACGGCGCGGAAACGCCGTCTATGACGAAAGGCGCACTTTGCAACGGGCGTGGAACGGTGCCGCGGCCAGGAGAAGCGAAGTAAAGCCACGGCCGGACTGGAGAGGCTCGCACCTCTGCGATATGGCCGTCGCTTCTCTTCGCCTCTCCTTGATGGCGGCACCGTTCTAGGCAAAGTGCGTCTCGATATTTCTCTCAAGCGCTACCTGTAACTCAAAGCAAACAGTTCTTTTAATGGTGCGAGTGCTAGCAAACACGCATACCACATTTCAATTACACCAATAGTCCAGTGAGTACATTTATTTGCTAGTTTTATTAATGATGATGATGATGATGCTCCTGAAGAACTACGGCACTTACCCACCAGGGGGGATTGGGCAAGAGTTATTTGATGATTACGTTTTGATTTTAAATTATTGGAAGGAACCGACAGAGAGAAAAGAAAGGATGTTTTAGAGGGAATTTAATTAGTGGAATTATTTATTATTAGTTTTATTATCACTAAAGCTTCTTTTTCCCCAGTGCTACTGCCCCGCGACCTCTGTGGAGGGCGCCGTTCAATAATATCCAAACAAACCGTTCACGTTTATTGCCACTCCTAAAAATAAAGACAGCAAAGGCTACTGCTGTTTCTACCCTAAGTGCATTTCCACGTTCCTTCCACGACATGTCGGAGCGGCCATTCGAATTCGCTCCGTATCTCACCGCAGGGGAATACATGAATACGCAAAGACGCATTTCCTTTTCTTCTTGCTTTACTTTAGTGGCTATGATCCTGAGCCGGCATGCACGCACACGAGCACAGATAGCAAAAACGTACGCTTAGCTAAACTTTGTTCTAGTTCCATCAATCAGTTTCTTCGAGGAAGTCCGTCGAGGAAGTTTCGACTACGCCGCAAACTACACATCGGAACGTCTTTCCAAAATAACTGCAGAAATGAGCGCGCCACATTTACCATACTACCGCTAAACAAACGGTCACTCTATTAGAAACGTGCCGTGTGGAAAAGTTTACCCATACGGTGAAATCTGTGGTCACGATGTCACTTTCCTCTACTTTTTTTTTTACTTATGGAAAACAGGAGTAGGGAAAGAGAAGCACCAATGTTAGGACGCTCCTAGAATGTGCGCGAGGCAAGTAGGGAATACAAATGCTTTCGGGACGGCAGTAGAAATATTTGATGGCATTCCACATCGTGACCTGAACTCTAGTTTTCTGGTCGGCCCGTGGGAGTCCTTTCGAAAATTTATTCTGCGTCAGCTGGCATTGACGCGACAGCAATGAAACACGCGCTTCGACACGCCGCGCAAGGACACAGCTCCGAGCCAAGCCTCCCTTTGGTCAGTACAGCGAAGAAGAAATAAAGCAAAAAGAATTTGAATGACCCTCAAGGCGAAATTTACGCCATGTAAGAAGTACCCAAGGGCGACAATACATGTTTTACCACTTACATAACTCGGCTTTGCTTCAAGTTATGCCCTCTTTGGTATGTGCAGATAACGAGATCCGACAATCGTAGGATATGTGCGCGATACTTCAACCTACACTTTCACGGTCTTCGGCAAACACATTGAAAATATCCCGCAGAACCCATGCGTGGCATAAGCATCATGCCAATTCCTTCGGTGTAAGTTTGTTTTCAGTTCCAGGTTCGCTTTAATGGCCACCTATAACAATATTGCTGATTTTAGCAATCTCATTATTCCGTCATGCAAGCCAGCATTTACTTGTACATTGTGTTGTAACAATGTACGCAATGTAGAGTGTACATGTAGTAGTGTGCCCCTATGTAAAATGCAAAGCTGGTGTTAACTATTTTGATGTGATTAGCGTTCTTGTTTCTGTGCCCGCCTGCTCTGGTCTCAGTAGAGACTGGCCGTATTGTAAAGAAATAATCATTCAGACAACAATGCTTAGCAGACACATTTGTGCAGACAAGGGTCCCAACGCTAATGACTGTCTTCAAAATAATTTTAGGACATAGTGTGTTTTATAGCGGAGAAGAGTAAACGAACTTTATCTCGCACTAAGTCGGAAAGCAGCCATCCCTGAGAGATACAGGACAGCTCGAGTCGAGCTTAGGATTGCGGAAGCATACATGGTGAGTTAAAAGCAGAGGCTTGTGGCGTACGAGCGCAACGGATCCTCTGTCTACTCGTAAGTATGTATTCGTTGCTATTATTTCACCCTAATAATCATTGTTGTTTCTCCGCTGCGTGTAGTTAGGTCAAGTTTGCGATACTCAGCAAAAATCACTAGGTCTGAGGATAATTTGCTCTAGGATAGTTTGCTCTAAGAGCATTTTATCAGGAGGGACTGACGCTTCCTTTTTTTTTTTCGCCATAATGCGTTGCGGTGGCGAATCAACTTTATTAGTCTGTAATCACTGCGAGATTGCTGCATTATTGGCTGGGAAGTTTAAATTTGAAAATGGAATGGGAGCAACAACGGCTCTGCCATTAAACACGATAAAGAGAGCAAAAACTATCAAACAAAGCGTGGTTTCCTATATTTCGCACTGAAAAAGAGCCTAAATCTTTACCACATGGAACTCGATAGATAAACCTCTTACACTTAAAGAAAGTACGGTACACTATAATACGACACATCGTGGACTTTCTAACTAGAGGACAGATGGGTTAAAGGAAAAGAGTGCACTTCACGACGCCCAACAATGGAAACCACCTCAGGACACGTCTCCGTTTCCTGCGAAACACAGGAAGAATCATGAACACCAAGGAAAGCGCTCAAGTTCGAACGACATTTTCTATGAACTAGCCTTACCAAGGAGTCTTTTCCCCAGTTCTAAAGTTTTCCCAGTTCTAAAGGGTTGATTTGAGGTCATTGAAGCAAGTGACATAAATTAGACACCGGAAGCTCCGTTCTTCGCATTGATCGTTTTTTTCGTTTTTTTCACTATCGCCCGAGACAATATTTTTCGGCTTCATTTCCTGAGCTATCTCAAACTACTTTCTCAAACTGGGCTGCGGCAAGTCCTCTTTTGCTCCTACGAATAAGTGACTGTAGTCAGTAGAAAAATAAAGTGCAGTTCTTCTGTTTTCTTAAATGGCGTTAAGGCGCCCTCTGAGAATTACAGCTACGGCTAAACGCAAGACCTACGTGAACCATAAACTACATCTTTTTATCGCAATTTGCCTGTGAAGTGAGGAGCCGCATATCATGGGTCACAGGTGAATTTAATAATGTTTATTTCATCATTACTTGAACATTCCATAAGGAAAAGCTTCGGTTCACGCGGCACCCTTTCTCCGCAGCTATTCGGCAAAACATCACACACCCGTTGTACCCCATCCCCTTGTTCTTCGGAACCATCCCCAGTGTATACTTCCTCCTGTTTGCTAAACCTGAAGCCGCCTTTTAAAAGCGGTTTCAAGTTTAAGTTAAAGGTGGTTTCAATGACGTCAGCCCATCAGAAAAAGATAGGCGGCACTCTAGCCCCGCTTTTGCGTAGCGTAGCCTCCACCACTAGTGGAAGCTACGCTATTTTTTTTTTGCTTACGCTCATTACACTTGTTAATCATTGATATTCTTGCGTTTCTTTGTTAACATATTGTTCTTGATAAAACTCTGACATGCTTACATGTCCCTTCCATCGCGCCTCACGTCAGCCTGGAAGAATCTCGATAACACTTGAGGGGCTTGAGCGATGTTTTTGTCCGCAGGCTTATTTGAGCGCTCATGAATCGAATATGTCACATTCGAAACGTTCGCTGTAGAAGCTATATACAGAACCTCGAACGTATTACCCATCACTAATTCATGTCACTGAAAGCCATGGAGACCATGCAATCTTTGCTGAGTGCAACCAAATTCGTAAGCACCATTGCCTATTATTTAGCGTCGCATCTACCATGCTTCCCTGATTGTTTAATGCTGCTGCTTGACGATGCCGCGCATATAGAAAGTGGCTACAGATTGAAGCACAGCGGCGGAAAGGCGTCGTGACAGCTCGTGCATAATAGCGTTTCCATAAGGAACTCTGACGAGGCACTCTCTCGTTCGAAAAAGGCCAACGAAGACTGTGGTTCATTCTCTCAGCCATAATGTGGTCCCAACGGTGATCCACACCTGAAACACCTCTGAAGATGTATCAGACATTGCGCAAATACTGCCTTCCACGCATAACCTCTGATTTGCCTCAGCTTCCTTATGTCAAGGCATTAATTAGTGACGCTAGGCGTACACAGAATACACCACTGACGTACCTTTCAAAAGCTGAGCTCTTTAGGGCCGAGATTGGTCCTCAGGCAGCGACGTTCGCACTTAACGGCGGAGCTGTCACCCACTCTTGCCCTTGACCCATTACCGGCGCTTATACATGACAGTGATTATATGAACGACAATAGAGAAAAATATAAATAAGGAAAAAAGGAAGTAAGGAAGGACGGAAGTCTCATGTTGCACCAAAGGGAAAGGGTGACGTCCACTTGCTCTCGACCCACACCCCTGCCCTAAGCGCGCTGCTATATGGGAGTGATATTGATAGTGACTGTGTTACACTAAAGTGATAGCTAAGAAAAAGAAAGAGAGAAAGGAAGAAAAGACTCGGGTGGCGCAGAAGAGAGGAGCGGACCCACCCTTGCCCTGGACGAACTACCGACATCATGGCCTTCAGTGCACCACTACATCATAGTAACAATGATAATGATAGTGTGACATGTTATAGTGATCCTGAACTCTACGACCTGACCTGATATGAGTAAACAGCTAACCTGGAGGCCAGCTGTTTAGATTTCACCGTCGTCGTATTGGCTTTCGTTTTAAATGCGAAGCATGTCTTGGCGCACGCCAAGGACCTTGAAGGTATCTATCTATCTATCTATCTATCTATCTATCTATCTATCTATCTATCTATCTATCTATCTATCTATCTATCTATCTATCTATCTATCTATCTAGCCGCCGCATACGTCTCGATCCTCTCCTGGTCATCTCGTTCACTCGGTGTGCACCAAAATTGGCAGCGTAGGGTATCGATGTATTACGAACAGGAATAATTGATTTTCACTCGCTGACATGATATACCAGCCATGTACGTCCCGATTAATGATTACGCGGTAACGAGGAATATATAGTAACGGGGAAGGGGAGAGGACAGAGCATAGGAAAGGGAAGCGAGGGCGGGGACTGATGTAAAGGTGAAGAGGAGGGAACTAACGAGGTGAGAGGGTGAATCATAGTATCGTTATGTGCAGCATAGTATAGCAAGGGGAGGGAAAGGAAAATGCGGGTGAGGAGGACATAGCACTATGTAGAAAGAGGTAAAGGAAAGAGAAAAATTATAGAAAGAAGAAGGACAAGGATGATGTGATGAAGAAAGAAAGAAAGAAAGAAAGAAAGAAAGAAAGAAAGAAAGAAAGAAAGAAAGAAAGAAAGAAAGAAAGAAAGAAAGAAAGAAAGAAAGAAAGAAAGAAAATCTGCGTTCCCCAGGTGTGGCGCTTCCTGGCCAGCTACGCAGTTCACTCGGATTTCACAGGTTCACAGGCGAGGAACTGGCTTATATTTTTTTTGCCTGCCGCATAAATTAAGGGCGTTAATGTTTCAAGCAGACGTCTTCCCGACAGTCCATTATTATGCTTTGAAGACAAACGTTTTTTAGGAATTTTCACTATTTCCGGAGGTGTTTCCGTGAACCGGTAAAGTTAAAGCTGTTCTTGTTTTTGACTCAGAAGCTGATATTGCGTAAACGAAAAAACAGCAATCAATATGTCTTTTCCTTTTGCAAATGTCACGCGTTACCATCTGCATAATGCTTCAGAGGCAATACAAATCAGAATTCATCTCTAATGAGTGCATTGTTATGTGTTTTGTGAAATTCCTTTACTTAAATGCAACTACAATGTGTGGCGCTTTGTGCAGACTGTCTTTTTCTATTTTCCTTGACTCGTCTGGCGAAGTATTAGATGAAAATCTTAGATTACCTCTAGTATCATGTCTACATGTGCAAAAATGGATGAGGAAATACTGCCGCATGGTTTTCAGCGTTACTGGTGCGGTTTGCGAGCGCTCCTTTGCTGACGAGTACTCGTTAACACTCCCTCCTTCAATAGTCGAAGGCACCGTAATTTCAATACGAAAGAACTTTGGTGAAATTAGAACAGCTGAGGCACTGCGCCGACCAAGGCAAAGACTTAGCGCGCGTGCGCGCGCACACACACACACACACACACACACACGTTACCAATTCGGAGAACCCTATCCATAAACTTGGTTACCATATGCATAAACTTCTATGACATAGAGGAACGTGCACTTCCTTCAAGTCCCACCTTTTATTATTATTATTGCTACGTCTAAGTTTCTCAAAAATAAATAGAAAGAATATAACACTTCTGCTGCTTAACTAGCCGCTGCCTTTGTTGCCTAGCACTTTCTTTTCACGCGTGTACGTTTCTCGTTAATCAGCCGTTCTTTAACACACTACAGCACCTGCTGCGTGAGAGAAAGGGACACCTTACTTTTGGTTATCGATATCGTCGCTGTGTACATACCCTGTTCCTTTAATTCATAGTTGCTTTAATGATTCTTCCTAGTACCATGCGATGTTTTTTTTGTTGTTTTTCTTGTCACATCCATAAATATTGCAATGCTTCTACTACACGTGGCATATTCCCAGTTTACTAACCCTCCATTACCGTACAACTCTATCGGGCAAGCTTTCGGGCTGATATAAACAAGCTCCCGCATTTATGGCATTTTTCTCCCCTATCTTTTCGCTATTCAGGCTAGGCGCGGTGTATTGGAAGGCGCCTGTATTAAATATTAGCAACGGCACCGATGGCTCTGCTTACAGCCTGAACCAGGAAAAGCTCTTACTTACTGTCTGCTAAAATTGGCGCTAAATGATGAATTTCAGTTGAAGGTAAGCCGCTTTTGATGAGCGAGCGTTGCAATGCAGAGCGGGTAAACCGGTGAACGCATTATGAAGAAACGAATGACGATATCGACACTCGAGTTAACACATAACTGAATACAAGCAGGTTTGAAGTCAATAGGAATGAATTCAAAGCAGGTGGCAAACAAACACACAGGTCCTCACTATCTAAATAGAAGCACGAAATAATTATTTCTGCCGTTTCTTTTCCTTCCCAGTTTAGTTTATTAGGAAGTAAACAACATGTACCCGATTGCAGAGCAAACACACATCAATCGGCACTTACGCTATTTTCCCTTATGGTTCTACCTGGGTAAGGTAAATGAAAACGTTTTCTACTGATATTAGGTTGGTATTATGAATAACGAAATAACTCCCAGATTTCAGTAAGGCGCAATTGTAGTTGATAAATACAGCTGTAAGTCGTAGAGTGTAAAAGCAAGCGACGATGGTCTTGGCGTGTACTGCGTAAAATTGCACGGGAAGTTTTCTAATACTCAGTCAAAGTTGGTATCTAATGCGGTCGTGGTAGAGGCCTGAGCCGGAACATGACAGTGTACAGCGCATTTATTTTCGCACAAAGTGGTATTTTAATAGTATGACCTAATCGGCGTTCTCCGATATTTTTTTTCTTCCGGGGAACACAGCACACGAGTCCACAATTTTTCAACGGCAAACGGCGAAAGGCCTCCCTGCCAACCACGTTCGCTAACACTATGTCAGCGCTGGCTAGCAGCGAATTTTGACACTTTGTGACTAAATAACGGCGAATGCCTGCTATATGTTGGCTCAATATGACTCTATCATAAGGTTGGTTTACTGAAAGGATGATATTTAATAACGAAAGATTAACTGCTATCTCAAGATGGTTAATGAAGGCTAATGATAAGTGCCCGCCATTATAGCAATATCGCCGTTACATACTCCTGATTTCCGCTCAACCAACAACAACCGCTCAACCAGCAACAACCTATGAGTAAGTTTTGTTTTTTCTGGGTGTGTTATCTCGTCGTCAAATCCACGGGAGTTTTTGTTGCCTCGATGCAAATTTATATTACAGCTTCAGCGCTGTCAGCCGCATGTATTACCAATGCATGATATAATTGAATTTCACGTTATTTAGCTGGAAAGTAAAGTTTAAGGAAAGCATTGAGAACGAAAATATCGTTAGCCCATCCACGGTGCCCAGTGTCTGTTCGAGTGAACATGAAGGCATACGTTGTAAGGGAGGTCTCGCAGCAGGAAGCTCGCTCCCACTCGGAGAACCGTCGTTCCTTGGCATTTCTACGAAACATGAAAATCTCGATATTGAGAATTTCTTTCCGCAACCACGCGCAAAGTTCACGCTGCTCAGAGAAGAAAACTTGAGAGAAAAGTCTTTCTGCACCTTAAATGACGAAACATCGTGCTTCCCAATTGCTTCAATGCGTCTGACTGTCTGTGCTTTGGTTGCAGTGTCATACTGTCGCGTCTCGCGTAGCAACGCTCAACAAGCTCAGGAATTTTACATACTTTCATGTGGTCGTTACGAAGAAGGCTGTAGAATCAGAGCTGCTAAAAGGAAACTCCGGTGGTCTTTCCGCCATGTTCTGATGTCACCGTTTTCCATTAGTACTAATAATCCTGTAGCAGCCAGGGGGATTCAGTTTACTCATGAACTCACTAATAATTGTAAATAACCGAAGGGTCGATGTGTTCAAACAGAAACCGAAACGGGCAGACGCTTCGTGCGGCGTACTCGATGACGTCACAGCCTCCCGGCATCAGAAACATTGAGCATCAGAAACATGCAACGCCGCCTACTGGGGTGGGCAGCGTTGTTGTTGTTGTTTTGTGGGGTTTAACGTCCCAAAACCAGCTCTGATTATGAGGGACGCCGTAGTGGAGGGCTTCGGAAATTTCGACCACCTGGGGTTCTTTAACGTGCACTGACATCGCACAGCACACGGGCCTCAACATTTCGCCTCCATCGAAATGCAGCCGCCGCAGCCGGGATTCGATCCCGCGACCCTCGGATCTGCAGCCGAGTACCATAGACACTAGACCACCGTGGCGGGGCAGCGTTGGAGGTAATGACGTCAGAAACACTGGATGGCCCGCGTGGGAATCCGCTAAAGAAATTAAAAGTTCATTTTTAGCAAAACTAAGTGACTTGCAACTGCCTAGCTTGGCATATATTGTTACAGTACCGAGAACGTATACTGAAAGTTTCACTGAGATCAGTGGACAATGAAACGTCGTCGGAGTTGCCCTTTAAAAGTCAAGCTCTTTTATTGGACAAAACTGTCTCAGCAAGGAACGTAGATTTTTACAACAGTGGTGAGTACAATCATCGGTCATCGATAAAAGAACTGACGAGCAGTGGAATGAGTCGGCTTTAATACCGTCGATATGGTGCGTTCTGCTACTATCTCTGGTGTTCCGGAAGGCACTCAAACATGCGCCTTGAGCATGTAAAGTTTGAATGAACAGTCGACACCGTTCGCAAAGAAGCACGCAAGTTAAGGGAGGCCTGCGATGCGTGTTACAGGGAAGTGGTAGAGTCGATCCACGTGAACACCCTCAACACTCAACGCTATAACAAGCCTAAGCAACGGGAGGCACAGCTATCCAGCTCAGGCCACGGAGCGCAAATTTTCACGTAAACCAGAAGGATATTCAAGATCAGCGGCGTCTTGGACTGAAAGGTACCCGCCACACTTCGCTCGACGCTGTTTCGTGATAAATTATCTACTTCCATAGCTGTCACCGGTTTAGTCTTGAGATAATATTGCAAGCGCCATTCCCATATCGCGCATCGTCGGAGCCCACGCGCGTCCCCCTGCACGCACATGTAAGTAGCACGACCTTCTGAGTGTTATTTCTTGACATTAACTAAAATTTTAATTCTGCGAAAGAACTTTTTCGAATACATGGTGACTTACTCTTCAGAATAAGATCGTGCAAAACGAATAACTGAACTGTTCCGGCGTGCACTCTAGCCTCTATGAAATCAATATCAATGAAATCAATTTCTGCGCCAAACTTGAGACATTGTGCGCAACTCCACTTGAAAATAGCACGTATATTTAGGCATATTGGCTCTGTCAACATACCTGGCAACCACCGGAGTGTGCTACAGAATAAGACACATTCACTTCGCTTGTAAATGGTGGAGTCATAAAATCTGGGTGTGAAACCTCGCATTTTCACACCGAGTTCAGCAGTTGGAAGCAGTGCTGCCAGAGTTGTGTTAATGAGCAGAAATCCAAGAGGGGGTCATTACGGTGCAGCAATGTTGTCACATTATTAACATCAGTGTCGCGGCTCATTATTTTCTGTATATAATCGATGATCGAACGTGTTCCATTTGGTGCATACAACCTGTCACAATGAAGCGCTTAAAGTTGAGCTGGATTGTCTGTTAATGAAACGGCGTAAATCTACAGACACTGAAGAAATCGTGGTGACACCAACTTATACAGAAGAATCAGTGCTCAATTGTTGCTTGATTTATCAGTCGCGTGATGACGACATGCGTGGCTTTCCTCTCACGCTCCCTGCCCTGAGTGCACGTGTACGTTGCAGAGGTCGTCGGAACTGAGCGATATGGAGAAGTGATTGCAGCGATTGCAGTAAGTCGATACTCCCAATTACCGTGATGAGCCTTTATGTATCTGTAACGGTCGAGCAAGTTGATCCGTATCTTCTTCAAGACATAGACCCGGCGTTAGCGAAATCCGCTGGCGCATTAGGTATGGTTCAGCAAGCTGTCGTGAAGTGAAACGGCCGATAATTACACTGAGCAACTCGGCAGGGTGAAAAACATCTCTGTCACTAAGAAATGAAAAGAAAGAGGAGAAAGATCAGCACGCCTGCGTGTTCTATCTTTTTTTTCTTTTGTCGCTTGAACACTGATCACCCTAAATCCCAAAATGGCTCGCTAAGAACCCTAGGATATTTTCAGTGAGTGTTCTTCATGGATCACGTAGCAGCACTAGGGAGCAGGCTTCGGCACCACACCTGCCAGTCGTCTAGTCAAGTTCATTGCGCTTAGGTGGTTTGTCAATTTTTTTCTTTCTTACCTCTTAGCTTTGTGCAACGATTTCTTCGTACGTTCCGCTCTTTGAACGCCACAACATTCCCACCGCTTCTCGTGAGAGTGACTTTGAGCCTGCCCTCTTTAAAAAATTAATCTGCTTATGTGTACTCCACAAGGTGAACATTCTTTTAGCTTGCTTCTGAAATCTGCGAACGATGCGCTTCCATGCAAGCCCGCCGCCAGGTTTGGTCTACACGAATATGTTTTCCCTTTCTTATACAGCCACAAAAAAGCCAAATGACATGTGAATGGTAATACTTTCAAGAATACACATACTGTCCTCAAGCTTCAATAATACGGTGACTTGAATACGGTCCATTGAGAGCTGAAGAAAACGATCTGTGTCCTCTCACGAGCAAGGAGCGTTTTCTTAATCCTACTTACTGAATACACACAAGGGAAATCTTTCTTCAAAGGACTAAACGGTTCGTTTAAGATACGGTAGTAGGTGAAGCTAGTTGACGCTGAATCGTTCTTCGCGTGCTTGAGTTAGCGCGAAGTAAGAACTTCTCTTTCCAGATCCCTCTTTCCTCTTCCCATTGCGCAGTAAGTTAACTACCCTGTCTTGTGTTGCTCTCTCTCTCTCTCTCTCTCTCTATGAAGAGTAGCGGCAAGGTGTAGTGTATAGCACTTGACGGCTAGGTTTGATGTATGAGAGAAGCTTGCTCGGAGTGTTTCGGTATGCGATTTGCACTGTGAATAAAGGCGCCTACATGTCGGCGCTCCAAAGTTGACTTTGCGGGCTGTGCTATTTGCATTCTCATATGCCTAATCTATCCGTGCGCCTATGCTGCTTATCTGTAACAGTGAGTGCCAAATGATGTGTTTACATAAGTCATGAGCGCTGCCGTAGAGCCGAATTCTCATGAAACACAAAGCAGTTACAATTCCCCGGCACCAGCTACCTAACCCAACATATCTGTTGTCAGTAAAAATAGGTGCTGGCTTGTACCGCGGAAAGGAAATATATGTGTGCCGCTCCCGAAGCCCAATCGGGCTCGGTCAGTTCAGTGGCAGCAGCTATACACAACATACAGGAACCTTGTCATCATGAACCACATATATCGCAAACTGAAGCCACGCTAGCTCACAGCCACTCTAGATCATACACTAGCTCATGATACTCCAGTAATAATCAGTGAAACGTGGCCTCCTATGAAGACCTTCGGGCGCGTTGGCGGACTGTACTGATCAGCTAAGGCCTGGACCAGCAACCCTGGGTGATCCAGCAGGCCAAGGAGGCTGCTGGGACACGCCGTCTCCCCTCTGGGTCCTAAGCGGGATCCCAGCCCAGAAATATGCAGGGTCTCAATGACAGTTCTTCAGACGCACTTTTTCATAGCTATCTAGCGAACTTTCGAAATGCAGTGCTGCAACGGCACACAATTCACGGGACTTCGCTGCAAGTTTAACGCGACAGAGATGACACGACCTTATTTGACTTCATATACGGACGCATGGTATAAGGAGCGTGACGCGCACCAGACGGCGAGCACTCACGCGTGCACGTGCACCCTCCTTGTGAACTTTATCATCAGTAGTAGAACCAAAGCGCTTTATTCGGCGTTCATGGCGATTCTTCGAGCGCCCCAGGCGTTAGCCGTCCACACGTCACAAAGTGTCAGCATGTTCGGTAGTCCAAAGGCCTATACGTTTTCAGGGAATGAAATCACAAGACTCACTTAGTGAATGTCAATGTGGGTCTGCTGGTGGCGCATCCTCGCTTGACATGCGCAAATTGCGACAGAAGAATATGCCGGTTTTGAGCCCGTATTCACAGACGCTCATGCGCTAAAATAGTTTTTTTCGGCGACACGCAGCTGCCACAGCAAGCAAAAGAAGGACATTTTCGCTGATGTCGCCATTAAAGTGTCATCCGCATTTTTCACGGTGTGGGTGCAAGTTGTGTGCAAGCGGTGTGGGTGCAAGTGGGGTCGCTAAGTCTATTGTAGCTGACAGTGCGAGAAATGTGAACAGTATAGCTTACAATAGTTCGCCTTCGGGCGTATTTTTCTTTTTTCATAACGTTGCGAAGATGTGTTCTTGGAGTTGCAGTATTTAGCTTTACCTATCCCCCGGCACTCGACGCCCACGTTTTACCATTGTCATTGAATTGGCCTTGGTTTCTTTGAAAACGAGGCTCAAAGTGACACTTCAGAAGTGTGTACTGTTTCTCAAGGAATTTGCCTTGCCCCACGTAAGGCTGTCAAGAAAGGAAGCGCCCGAAGGATGACGTTAGGCAGGCGCATCGACGCAAATGACTGCATCAGTTCAAGACGACCTGGTTGCGACAACTAGTACTTCTTAAGTGCACGGAAGCGCTCTTTTTCTGTTTAAAGAAAGGAGATCTCCGTGAGTTGTGCAAGACGTTTCTGGTATACGCAAAGAGCAGGCTGACAGTTTTCTGGCTGGACGTCATGTTCACTGCTGCCCATTCGTTCCGAACAGGCATATGGCCAAAGCGTCTGCCTGTATTGAGAATGCTGTCGCAAAGAAGCAACGTGTGGTGTTTCGGGACAGTGTCTACCGACTATTGCACAAAGATATCTTTCAATCGCAAAACAAAAAAGAGTTTGATCTTTGTGAGAAGAGAGAATTGAAGCTGCCAATGCGCTGTTGTTGAAATAAGCTGGAATATAAATATTACAGGGATGTAAGCAGCGCACCATATACACATCCCTTGCGGCGCTTGTAAAATCATTTAGTGCGAGCAATTGAAAACTAAAGAAGCTTTGACATGTATGCTACGGCAGTGGAATCAATGCGCATCGGAGATGTTCTAGGTAACTGATACGCTTGCTCACCCCGTAAGAAAATTTCGAAGCCCACACTGCCTCTTGAATACAAAGTTAACGATTGGTCTCACGTGCTGGTCGCCACCTGAAGAGGTATCCTCCAGTCGGATCAAATAAAATAGCGGACACAGAACTTACCAGAAAACAATAAAACTGGCTTAAATGATACACACAAATTATCGATCAACACTGAATTCAAGGAAAAAAAGAGCATGTTTAATCAGGTCATCCTGAGGTTATACACTAAAGTATCTTTGAAATAGTGCATCATAAGCATTCAGGGCTGATTATACTGGTTATAAACGAACCATGCTTTCCATTCTCTCAGTCAATGGTGAAGTACGGCTGTTCTTCCTTATGTTACCTGTTAAATGCGAAGCATTTCTTAGCGAACTTCGGCGAGTTTGAGCGTATCTATCTATCTATCTATCTATCTATCTATCTATCTATCTATCTATCTATCTATCTATCTATCTATCTATCTAGCCGCCTACGATTTTGTGCTCTCCTGGCCGTTTCGCTAATCGGATGTTTACGAAAATTGGTATGCCACATCATGACTGCATGACGAACGTAAATGACAGGTCATAACATGAAAATCATGATATGCATGTCATGAGCGGCATGATTTACTTGCGACGGTCTTAGGGCTCTCCTGGCCGTTTCGCTAAGGGGATGTATGCGAAAATTGGTATGGCACAACATGACTGCCTTACGAACATAAAAGGCAGGTCATAACATGAAAATCATGATATGCATGTCATGAGTGGCATGATTTACATGCCACGGTCTTAGTGCTCTCCTAGCCGTTTCGCTAAAGGGATGTTTGTGAAAATTGGTATGGCACAACATGACTGCCTGACGAACATAAATGACAGGTCATAACATGAAAATCATGACATGCGTGTCATGAGCGGCATGATTTACATGTCACAGTGTTGGTGCTCTCCTGGTCGTCTCATTAACGGGATGTCTACAAAAATTGGTATGCCACAATATGACTACATGGCGAACATAAGTGACAGGTCATCACATGAAAATCATGACATGCATGTCATGAATGACGTGATTTACATGCGACGGTCTTGGTGCTCTCCTGGCCGTTTCGTTAATGGGATGTATACGGAAATTGGTATGCCACGACATGACTGCATGGCGAACATGGCTGACAGGTCACAACATGAAAATCATGATATGCATGTCATGGGCGACATGATTTACATGCCACGCGTTTCGTTAACGGGATGTATACGAAAATTGGTATGCCACAAGATGACTGCATCATGAAGGTAAATGACAGGTCATAACATGAAAATCATGACATGCATGTCTTGAGCGACATGATTTACATGCCACGGTCTTGGTGCTCTCTTGGCCGCTTCGTTAGTGGGATGTGTAGGAAAATTGGTATGCAACAATATGACTGCATGACGAACATAAATGACAGGTCATAACATGAACAGCATAACATGCATGTCATGAGCGGCATGATTTACATGCCAGGCGTTTCGTTAATGGGATGTATACCAAAATTGCTATGGCACAACACGACAGCATGACGAACGTAAATGACAGGTCATAACATTAGAATCATGACACGCGTGTCATGACCGGCATGAGTTACATGCCATGGTCCTGGCGCTATACTGCCGTCTCGTTAATGGGATGTATGGGCTCCGTCTACTGACCAGAGGGCGCTACGTTGCTCTCGTCGGACGGCTCAGTCGCGCACGGTGGAAATAGAGGCGACAGCGACGCGCGCGTTTCTTCGCTGCTTTCCGGGCGTGCTGCAAACCACACGAACGCCCGCGGCGCCGCCCTTTGGAACAGTTTGCCGTAGGTTGGGAGCGCGCGTCTCAAAGGAAATAAAACGAAAGAAGGTGGGACGGGCGGTCGCTGCTGCTATAGAGTTGGAGACGCGCATTGCGTTCGCGTATTTCCCTGTCACAGTCTGCCCAATTTTGCTTCTTCTCTCCGCCAGGCAGTGCATTCTGGCGCTGATGTCGCGCATGGAAAAGTCGACTGCACGGAGCCTATACGAAAATTGGTTTGGCACAGCATGACTGCATGACGATCATAAATGACAGGTCATAACATGAAAATCGTGACATTGATGTCATTAGCGGCATGATCTACATGCCGCTCGTTTCCTTAAAGGGATGTATACCAAAATTGCTATCGCACAACACGACTGCATGACGAACGTAAATGACAAGTCATAACGTTAGAATCACGACATGCGTGTATGAGCGGCATGGTTTACATGCCACAGTCTTGGTGCTCTTGTGGCCGTTTCGTTAACTTCATATGCACCAAACTCCGTATAGCGAGACAACAATGCAAATCCATTTTACGTTCCTGATGCGTGCTTCGCATTTCCTTGATTCCCACTGCACGTGAGATCTGCCAATTTTTGCCTGATAGCTTCACTTTGTGAGATCAATATATCTGAGATGGCCAATTTAAGGTTTTTTTGCCACAGCGGTAACGGACATTGGCATGGTTCAGAATAACCGCAAGAACCAAAGGAAAATAAGCGCCAGCGTAAGTAGAAAAAAGAAACAGGCAGGACGAAGCACGGTGAAGAAAAACATCCTTCAATACGAAACGCACCACACGCTCTCGTGCGGAGAACTTGAATAAGACGTGTGCTGCTATATGTCACTCGCCCTTGACGACATATAACGCCGATTAAATTTGAAGTGTTTCAGTGAAATCAAGAGTCTGACATGAAATTCCATTTCTTCCATTCAATACAAACGACCGCGTGAAACTTAAAAACGCCCATGTGTTCCCTGCGTGGGTGTGTTCGGTGAGAGTCCGGTAACTCGGTGGCTCAATTCTTGCTTGATCTAACTGCGCATTTTCGTCTTGCCTTCTATGAGAGGCCGCTGCGAGTTGCAAAATATTTTGTGCCCTTTCGTTTTCCTTCGCCTCTTACACACAGAAACATATTTTAGTGTCCTTCCCCTCTGTGGAAAAGGATGAACGGTCAACCTGTATGGGAGTGATCAGCCCACCGCTGTAAAATTCTCCATCGCTGCGACTCGATGGGCACACGCACCTTTGTCTCGATCCTAGCTGTATAGAGCTTAGTTAAATGCTTTGTTCATTTGGATCACTTAGGGGACCTTCGTTAATTCACATATGATTGCTTAAAGCCACCTTGAGTCTAATTATTGCGCCTTTATATCACTGCAACTATCACCCGGTTCACTTAACTTGCATAATAATTTCCATATTAGCCACTACTCCACGCCGCGGGGCGGCGTGGAGTAGTGGCTAATATGCAAATCAGTAGCCGAGTACTGCGGCACTCGGCTGCATATCCGAAGATCGCGGGATTGAATTACGGCCACTGCATTCTATGGACAGTCTCGACGTCGCCATCATGCCCCGTGTAAAGCCCAAATTGATAACAACCCCCAGCGCATCCTACGCATCCAGGAACGTAAAATGGATCTGCATTGTTGTCTCGCTCTACCGATTTTAGCACATATGAAGTTAGCGAAATGGCCGCAAGAGCACCAAGACTGTGGCATGTAAACCATGCCGCTCATTATACGCATGTCATCATTTTCATGTTATGACCTGTCATCTACGTTCATCATGCAGTCGTGTTGTGCCATAGCCAGTTTAGTATACATCCCATTAACGAAACGGCCAACAGAGCACCAAGACCGTGATATGTAAATCATGTCGCTCATGACATGCATGTCATGATTTTCATGTTATCACCTACCGTTTATGTTCATCATACAGTCATATCGTGGCACAGCAACTTTCGTATACATCCCATTAAAGAAACGGCCAGGAGGGCACCAAAACCGTGGCATGTAAATCATGCCGCTCATGACATGCATGTCATGATTTACATATTATGACCTGTCATATATGTTCGTCATGCAGTCATGTTGTGGCGTACCAATTTTCGCATACATCTCATTAATAAAACGGCCAGAAGAGCGCCAAGACCATGGCATGTAAATCATGCTGCTCATGACATGCATGTGATGATGTTCATGTCATGGCCTGTCATTTATGTTCGTCATGCAGTCATGTTGTGGCATACCAATTTTCGTATACATCCCATTAACGAAACGGCAAGGTGAGCACCAAAACCGTGGCATGTAAATCATGCCGCTCATGACATGCATGTCATGATTTTCATGTTATGACCTGCCATTTATGTTCGCTATGCAGTCATGTTGTGGCATACCAATTTTCGGATACATCCCATCAACCAAGCGGCCAGGAGAGCACAAAGTCTTAGGCGGCAAGATAGATAGATAGATAGATAGATAGATAGATAGATAGATAGATAGATAGATAGATAGATAGATAGATAGATAGATAGATAGATAGATAGATAGATATGCTCAAAGTCGCCGAAATTCGCTAAGAAATGCTTCGCATTAAAAAAAATAACTTTAAACGGCCAGTTTGTTTCTGCTGGGGTTTAGAAAGCGGAGATGCGTATTAGTTTCTCGTCTTGCGGCCCCCCTCTGCATGCGTGGTTGTGTTAACGCACGCTCCTCCTCAAAGCCCTCTCACCACTAGACCAATGACAAAAAACGAAAACCTTTCCGTTGGGTTTGAAATTACGCACTCCGTATAGATTGAGCTCAAAATTTGACTGAAGCGTCGAGGCTGAATTTTCTCGAAATAGTAGGCTTGCACAAACTGGCATACAATCGATAAATTGCACAGCTTCTTTTTCCTATTTTTATCGATCTAGTACAAATACAGCTGCTGGAATTATCATCGACTGTCAGCCATGAATATTTGGTTCCCTATACCTTCATTAGCAAGGGCACAGTTCGAGCTAAAATTTCAATCGGATGCCTGCGTTGTTGTTCTTTGTTGCCTCATCCCAAAACATGCTATAGTCTTTACTCATGCAAGCACTAGTTCTACCTATGCGACACAGTCACTACGAGCATTTTAAGTGACCAGAATATTTTCCACCGAATGCTCGAGAACACCTGGCCTGAATTGCTGGCGGTTTTCCCTTGTTATATTTCTACCCGCATAAATATATGAGCACGCGACGCACGCCCAGAACGTTCTTTTCGGCATGTTTATTTTTCCTTTCATTATGGTAATGAATAAAGGGCAAACTTTCAACATGGTGATGTTGCTTGTGCAGTGCTTACACACTCGCTTAAGGCTGTTCAGCACGCCAAAAGTTTCGTCACAGCCATATACCCTCGCATATTCTGGTAGTTAGAACGTATTACGACTTCAGACGTGACTCCCATACCTCAGCATACCGCTCTCGGTGCTTCGCGATACTAGAGTAGCTGCTTCTTATTCTCTACTGTGAAATGTGAGAGCCTCTAGTCCCGCGCATTGCTTGTCTTCGCGCGCTTCTTGATGACTCTTATATAAGAAAACAGCTACCTGTCATGGCAACCATGGGTGCACGAAGGACTAGCCTATATCCACTTTCGAAGATCCTGTGTTCTTCTATGACCGTATATTAGGCATACCGTTCACATTGTGAGAGAACACGACCCACGGAGGAATCGCGCGCACTTTCGGATTGTCCTGACATTGGACAGAACAGCGACCAGACGTCATTGCTCAACCCGGCGGGATCTCAATTACCGACTCCCCTGCATTCGCGCGCCTGGAAAACAATCAAGTGCTTCCTTCCTTGCTTCCAGGATCTTGATGACTTCCCGAGCCTTGTCCCGTGAGACAGTCGATATTCCCACACCTCTTTATTGTTTTTTTTTTCTATTTTGTCAGCCCGAGTTGTTTTGACAGCAAGTGTGAGACACCGCTAACGTGGTCAGCCCCGTGTCATGCTTTCTGTGAGGAAGGAAGCCCTTATCTCGTCGTTGTGTGGCTTCTCTTGATTTCGAGTACAAGGTCTGCAATGTTTTGACAGGAAACACAGGAGTCCTTGCGCGCCGCATACACTGTGCGCCTGTCGCAGAGTTCTGCATTTCTGACGTCACTGCAAGGGAGGTTTAGGAAGATGTGAAGGGGAGAAGTACATCCGTAATGGAAGGAAGACAGAACGGAGTGTAAACACCCACCGCGATGGCTTAGTCGCGATGCCCCTTTGACGTCATATCGCTCCTGATTGGACTGGAGGTCATGTCCATGAAGTGCGAAGGAAACAGATGACACTACTACGAGAGAAAGGCACGGGAAAATGTTATTTCCGGAAGGTAGCTGAAGAAGAATGATTCCGCGTATATATGCTAGCAGAAAACCTCACCTCGTGGCAACGTGAGAGAGCGAAGTCTCAATTTTTGCTATCCCGTCTAATGAATTCTATTTGAAACGTTGTTGCCGTGGGATGCCCCTGTCGGCGGCTCCCTACAACTTCTGATGCTTGACAGGAATTCGCGCTGAGCCTTCAGGAGTAAATCGTGATAGGTTTTCCGTTTGTAGTGAAGACCTTAGCGTCCGTGGTCACGATTTTTTGGTTACACAGGTGTAACCGCGTTTATGATACGTACGCTAGAAGGAATTGCGAGGATAGGAAGGGCTCCTAGATAATTGAATAACTATCGGTGGTCACCCACTATAGGACCATGACAGCTAAATTATAATGTTTATCCTCTCTTGCTTAACCCCTGCTCCTTGCTCAGCACATGGAATTCCCTCCCCGAGCCGCACGGAGCGACGTACATCCTCTTCACCAGATACCAAGCTTAAGTTATTCTCACCGAATAACATTGTTGTTATCCTACGAGCAAGGCTTCTTGGTACCGTCTTCTCACAAGAAATCACCAACGCGCAATTTCGTGGTGCGAGCGAGTAGGACCGGCTGTTATATCTCATCTGAGGAGCTTATAGCGTGTTGATGGTGGGCGCCTGCCATCTGCGCCCAGCCTTTTTTTTTTCTTTTACTTGACCCCTCGTCTGCGACCAGGTTGGTGTTTTCCTGGTACCCTGGGCCTATTTTTCTTCGTCAGTGACGATCTGCCGACCATTCCGCAAATGAAGTTTGCTCTGTTTCTTTGTGCAGTCCTTCCTCGCTTTTCGCCGAGAGACTTCGTTATTTCTGCTCGCACGCGGTAGTGGCCGCAACGCCAGCTGTTGGGCCAAACACAATCACTTACCGACGGTCGGCGTAGGACACGCTAAGTTACGTAGATGCCCTCGCAGCACCCTAACAGAAGTTTCTTGCAGTGACAGATGAGGCCGTCATGAAAGCAAGCAATGTATACAAGTGTATATATATCTAGGCGCTGCTTTCGTTCTCTTCACTCGTAATAGTACACGCGCTTACTGTTCGGAAGCTGCCTGTAGATAACTTTATTTAGCGATGGGTGACAATGCAATTTGGCTATGTCATGGCAATACTCATCACAGCTATTTATACAAGGAAGTTGTTAATACGCCTATATGATAGCTCACTATCTTCAGCGCCAGATATTTACAAGGTATGAAAATTAGCGCAAAGAACATTTAGGCCCTCAGCTGCTGTAATAATTAAGTAGAAAAACGTCTTCCTCTTTTCAAAGTCGCCATTTTGCCTGAACTGCTGCGTAAAGAAATCAATGCAAGAAATCGCTGAAAAAGTGCGCACACATGTACATAGCACGAAAAAGACAAGAAGCACTGGTGGTGTAATAAGTGGTCCAGGCTTGACATCAGAAATGTATTAAACCTTGAAAATGTATCCTTGTATATAATGGCAATGTAATCCCAATGTAATTGCAAGGCTCACATTGGGATTTCCGAACGAAAGAGCCTGAACGAGCTTGACAGTCGAAAGGTAACAGAAAAAAAAGACAATTCTAAAGGAGACGTAGCTTTGCTGTTGTTAACGGTGAAGCAAGCTTACGGCTTCATTGTTTGGAGTGTAGTTTGGCTAATTCCAAACGAACATGGGATAGAGAAAGTTGAAATGGTGAAACCATGGCACGGATCCTCTCACTCCACCCTCCCCCCCCCCCCCCAAAAAAAAAAAAAGAAACCGCGCTAGAACTTTCTACGAGAACTTACCGATACCGATGCCGCACATATAACTGACTGGTTGTGGCAAATAGCAAAACCACCTGCGAACTAATACCTTTTGATTTTTAGAGAAGCGCCCGTTTAGGAAAGCACACGGCACATAGTCTACAAACTGTAGCTTTACTTCATTTATCTGCTCTTTTTCTCGCTTGAGCTTTATGGTCATGTAGTGTCATGCACACTCTAAAAAATGCTGTTTATATTTGTTCTAGTCGCTGTTCGCGTTACACCTTCGCATGGTTGTCTCCCATTGGCCACTAATTTGAGTGATGCGTGGCCAGGTTAGTATATTTAAGTGTCCAACTCGTTTTCTTACCTTTTTTTAACATAGCAAAATTTCCTGAGTGGCTCTATAGTTAGTGTGGCTGAGGTAACATTTGTGCCTTCTTTTGGAAAGAGATGAGCTGCAGCAAGTCGAATCCCAGTGTGGGGACATGTTTGCAGACAAACTAGACAGATTCACGTACCTACTCTTCTCTTCACTGCGTCAAAGGTACATTAAACGTTCATGTTAAAATTACACCGGGTCACAATTTTGCGAGCTGATACTAATAAACAACTTGTTAATCGAACATTTACTTCACGCTGATCTCTATCACCAATGGCTAGAGCCATCTGCGGCCCAGGTTCAAAACGGTCTGGGCTCTCTTATTCCCAATTTATCTGCAGTCATAACGAAGAACCTGAGGCCTGCGTTCTTTGAAAAACATCACTCTTAAATATTCTTCAAATCCTTCTCATAGCAGTCTGTAAGTGTAGCATTGAATTCTGCCTTATAGAAAAAGAAGTTATTGTCTTAGTTATCCTTGAAAAAAAAGATGGGGGATACCTCAATGTGTCGTCTATACCTCTCGACTACACCTTTCGCAAATATATGCGACAGACATAAACAATATTGCCGATACCAATATTGCCAGGTCTCACGCACTGCAGGAAATGAACTTATGCAAAGCGTTCTTCAGGTACTAAGCTACCTAACATTTCGGGCGTTTAGATAATTGTTCCGTTTCACAATAATCGCGACATACGGTCAGTATAGGAAAACACGCAAAGCAGTTAAACATGCTTGCACATCTTCTTTTTGTACGTGTGTGTCACATACATTACATACATATCTACTTATGTGTCGCTCTCTTTCATGCGTGTGTCATGATCGCGCTGCAAATAAAGTATACCTTAATGTTCAGCCAACCGAGCCCACACAGCTACTGTTGTTAGAAAGGGTTGCCCTAGATTGGCGAATACGTTGATGGCGAGTTAGTTAAACGTGCCTAACGCAAGCGTGTGTATATGGGACGACAGCAACAGCAGCAAGACGATGACAAAAGTGGCCACAACAGTAAGACGTCAAAGGCACATGACTGGTTGTTTGCTGCATATCACCTCGCATCTACGTCATAGCTTTACCGAAGCACGGACATGTGAAAATTAGTGGGTGCCGAAGGTTACAGTGCCAGCGCCTAAAATCAGGCACACATATCTCCCTCAAGAGGTGGAGTGAAAAAAAAAAAAACGCAGTGCACGGTCAACTATTGCAAACGATTCTTTCCTACACTGTAGAAAGAGTGTCCCAGTGTTTACACTTGTTCGGTGCGCTTCATTAATGCAAGTAGCCCAAACAGCCGAAACGAAGCTGTTGCTCGCAGAAATTATCTTGCGCTTGTAGTCAAAGCGATGACATTCTTTACGACGAAAGTGCCAAACACATCGAAGCAGCAGATGACTTTACCAAGATAAGAGCAAACTTGTGCATCTGATACACAATGAGCAGCGCCCAGAATTATTTTGCAAGAGGATTTTCTTTGTTATTCTTATGAAGAATTCAGACGAAGCTCGCTAAACATCTATCCAGCTTAGATCGAGGCTCGATAGATTTCTATTGAGCGCCTGGTATGAAGCAAGGGCCCCTTTTTCGATTAATAGTGAGAAGGGTGACTTCCCAATAAAATGTAGACTTGTACTACGGCTTGTGCAAGCCGCAATGAACAAAAATAAATACGCAAGTCACAGGGTTGCAGTACAGCACACGGAGTGCTTGCCTGTTGTCTGCAGGCTGTCTTTCTGTGCTTCACAGGAGTCGGAGATAACATTTCTCTTTTATAAGCATGCAACATCTTACGCGCAAAACTGCATTCGAAAATGACTCGCACAGCGTACTAGACGCAGTGCGGCCTGCGACTTCAAATATTTACGAACATCACCAACTCGAACATTACCGCTTTGTTATTGCTTTTCATGCATCCACTTTTCAACAACACGCATTCCGGCGCATAGTATATGGAGATGAGAACTGGGATGATGGAAGGTACGTCACATTGCAACGCGAAAATTTGTATAAGTGTCCCGAGTGCGAAAATACATTTTCAAACTCATGATAAACAGCCTGCCTGTCTTTTTTTTTTTTTTTAACACAAACGCTGAAACTGTAGTGTGGGTCTCCACCACAACTAGAAGCGATTGCTCAGCATCCACAAGAAGCGGCGTGGAGCGAAATTTTGCCTCGAAAAGTGGATCACCGCAGAAATATATTAAGAAAAATTGTCCTGCAAAGAAGCATGTCTGATTTGCCTTTTCACATTATAAAACGAAGTACTTCTAGGGATGCAACGTACACCGCAAACTGAGACCAGAGTCAGGTCGTGGTTCTGCATCGAGTTCCTTCAGCTGGTTTCTTAGTTCACATCCGTGAAGGCGTCCTGTTATTCCAACTGGCATCTGCTGGGCTTAGCGTATGTATAGCTGTGGTTTTAAGAGCAGAGCTTTTTAAGCCGGCCCTTCGGTGTTACGCGCGAGGAGGAAATTATCGTCATAATGAAGTACGTGCGCATGCGCTTCTAGGAAATGTACGATTTGCGCGCGCACTTCTTTCTTCCCTCGCACTCAACTAACTACTTCTAATATTACGGTGGATGCCTTTCATAGCGTATCATAGAATGCTATAATATAGCAAGATGCTTGGTAAGGGAAGTGAGTGTGAAAGGGGGGGACAAAGTAGAGAAGAGCATAACCTTGTATAGTGTAGTACGGGAAGAGTGTGAGTAAGGGAAGTGAAGGTGATAAGGAGGGAAAAAGTAAAGCATAGCATAGCTCCGTAAATTTTGACCACGTTCCTTAACGTGCACTGACCTAGCATGGCACATGGGCCTCAACATTTGGCCTCCACCGAAATGCAGTCGCCGCGGCCGGGATTCGATCCCGCGAACGACCCGACTCAACAAAAGCACTTCTTTTAAGTGTGCCGTGTATGGAAAAAATTTACACAAACTAAGGTAGGAGGCACAATCTCACCAATGCTATACGTCTCTAGTTTACAGGAGGTCTGCGGAGCTCAGGAATGATAATAGGCTGGTGTAGAGCCGACCTACACCCGCTGAGTAACCTGGGGTTTGCTGATTACGTTGATAGGTAATTCAAGGGACCATTCCCAAAGCATCACTAGACAAAGCAGAATAGTGGGTGTAAATGTAAATATGCCGAAAACGAAAGCAATGTTCAGCATGATCGGAAGGGAACGACGGCTCGCGATAGGTACGCTGGAAGTTTTGAAGCAATGCTTCTACTTAAGGCAAATAGTTACATTGATCGGGTTGTCAAACCAGACCACGGACTGGAAGCACACGAATGTAATACAAAGGAAGACTTGGAGGCGCAGAGGAAAAGGAATGCCTCTTAGACTTTCTTTTGGAGTTTTTCGGTGCACTATCGTGCCTTTCATCAAGAAAAGAAAAAGTTATTGCTCGCCCAAGAAAAAGTTACTTTCGTGTCGACATCATCCAGTTCGCTTTCACTACCACTGTGATAGAGTTTGCGACTGCATCGCTAAGTTATACTCGAAAACAAGACATGTTTCTCGTTACTCCAGTGTTTCCAAAAGCGTTGATGTTTGCCGGAACAAGCACCGGTTCCACTGAAAGAGACAAGCCCTGAAGGTAAACGAGCCAATCATAGAAAGAGCTCCCTCATCAGTCAGATCAAAGCGCGCTAAGCGTGCTTTGATCTAAATGCCACAGGACCGGTACGTCTTTTTATTTTTATTTTTATTCCGTTTGGTATTTGCTAAACTCGAGTGAGCTCGTGATGCTGACATGCACCTATCGTGAAATTTCTATTTGTATGACGAATACACCAGAGACCATTGCAAAGTACTTACGCTGCTGGACTCAGTGAATTCTACTTTTTACCAGAATTCTTACTTAAGAAGTCCCTCGTGAAATTCGTTCGAAGAATAAAGGGTACGTCTCTAATCTCGGGCGACTAAGAAGCGAGCTCGTGCTCTCCATTTGGATAAAGCAGTCTAAAACTTATAAAAATGTCCTTAATAGCTTTACGCACGTGATATTGATTAGAAGCAGTTAACGGTTACACGTACACGGTTCGTTCATACTATACCAGTGTCTCATTTCACGTAACATAGCGCTAAGTAGCAGTACACGGTGACATTGGGACGCGGTTAATAACGGCGACACCTAAAATTGTTGCCACAGTTGCGCTAAACGTAAGACGAACAGATCGTCATGTTCACAGAGCTAGTTTGATGTTTCCAGTCGCAGCCAAAGCTTCCGCAAAGAGCGCACAAATTGCAAATGAGTCATAAGCAGTACACTGGTCTTCTACAGCATACCATTAGTATTTACAGTTGAAGCACGGTAGGTATACACTGGTATACATCCCACACTTTCTTCGTAGCAATCTGTAAAAAGAGGCGTACATCTCAAGCACCAGAGCCCAAGCACAACTGACGCTCTATGACGACGTAAACGCCAAGACAATGTCGCGGCGCCAACACTTTCTGAGGCATCACAAAGGGTCCGCTCGCCGTGTGCGCGGTGGGCATCAGCGCTCATATAGCTCGCTATGTGAGCAAGATTCGGCAGCATACAATGGATGGCGGCGAGCACAGTGCGATATGCCTCGGGGACCGAAAATTACCATAATCACGACCTCATAATGCGCTATCGTGTGATCTTTGGACGCCCACCCAAGCGAGAGCCGCGCTTTGTATAAAGCGACGACAGGCGAAAATGATGTGTGCGGGCGGAATCGTGGAGGACCAGTTGACGTAGCAGGCACCGATAAGGACAGCGGTGGCGCCCGACTTGTCTAGACGCTTGCGTCGGAGCTTTCTCCGTACATTGTTCGGAGAGTGCCAACGCGGCTGACCCGTCACTCATGTTTCAAAGGCATTCTGTGCAACGAGCGTGCGCAAAGGCATTGTTGCGATGGAAGGTCGAATGAGGTTGTCAGTCACGAAAATTCTTAGACAGTTCGACGGGACAAGGGAGCTAAGAAACTCCACTCTTGCTTGAACTGAAACTTGGTCCCTAGGAAGTAAGGAGGAAGGGGATAACGGAGAGAGAGAGAGAGAGAGAGGAATCAACCTGGGCTAGGCTTGGTTTGCAACTCCGCTCTGAGGAAAGGGGAAGGGAGGAAAAGATGAGAAAGAAACCTGGTCCCAAAGCTCAGAAAGGTCTTACGAAGTAACACGTATAAGAGTGCTGTTATCTTATTTTCGTTTTTCTTTTTTATGTTCTGGCGTTTCTCTTCCTACTGCTTACGTTGAAGTTGTGCTGCCCTAATCTACACCGCAGTGTATGCTCCATCCACCCGTACGCACTACTGCAATATGTTAGGGTGATTCTTTGAAAGTGCATGTATAGAGTTACTTCCTGCCACTTTTGAAGTGTATACGTCTTCAATTAGCCACTGCCTGTTTTGATCAAGCCGCACGCGCATACAAAATCAACGAAGTCGAAAGAGAGGCTATTTTATTTTAGCACAGTGCTTTTCAAATGTGTCGGATATGTATTTCGAGGAAAAAATAAATGTTTATGTTTCTCCCAAAGGTTCCGCCTTCGTAAGCCCATACACGAGTGAAGAAACCTCGGCAGAGGATTCACTGAACGCAAAATTCTCTGTTAAGGTCCTTCCACATATCGTAAACATCTATTCAGGCACCGATGGGGACGCCCTGCTAAGAATTAGGTGTGTTCCTGTGTATTATATACGCATGAACAGGCTGCTTCAAGAGTGAATAGGAAATCTCATACTCGAACTCACCTTTTCTTCGGTGTTAGTTTGCTCTCTGCATTGAATTATATCGCGTTTTTTGCGGCTTTTCTATTTGCTCGCTGGTTATGTCTTCTTCCTATTCACCAAGAAAGTTCGAAAAATAAGCTTTATGCCATTTTTCTTTCTTTCTTGACTGAGCGGGTGTCATTTTTTCTTACAGCTTTCTTCCATTTGCTAGGAATTTTTCGAGGCCAGTCTATGCACATAAACAATTGGGCCTATCAAAAGACATCAGGAATAAATGCAGTAGCGTGCAGTAGTGTGCTTATGCAAGAGGCATTACAAGATATCACTCGGTGACATCGTGGCTTAGTAAAGACACTGACACGAGACGTCATAATTTTACACAGCCACACGATGGTGACGGTATCGCACGACGTTGCATGAGACGACGGCCTCCCTTTACGTAATGATGCCAAACGTTGCGTTAACTATCTGATGTAATGGGTTTGCGGCGAACGGATGTGAATGCTGGAATTTTTGCTTTAGACTTATATAATTTTTGCTTAAAGGATTGAAAAAGTTTGACCATATACCACATCGCATTTTACATTTTAGAGTATTCACGCGACCTTATTTTTTTCCAGCCACAAGCTTTTCCGTGCACATTTTTCGCTGCGGATACCAGTACGCTTCCACAATTACCGCAGCGCCAAGCTCATTTAAAGAGTGCGAGTGGCAATAATGTCCATTGCGCATAACAGATTTAAAACAAAACACTCAAAGCGGTGAGATAAAAATGACATGAGTGGCACTCATCAGGCAGGCTTACATGGCCATGAAGTATTCAAAAATCACCAACGGCGCTCCAATATACCCGCACCGGTTAATCGTTCCAAAGCCATCATGTCTCTCTTAAGAGGGCTCCGGACCACTCTTAGGATTTAATCGTAGCTACGCTGTTAATCCGACGATTTTCGCTTCGTAAATCCACTTCCGAGCATTTTTTAGCTCACGTAGTAACTCCATTACCATCACCGACGTATGCAATGACAACAGCAGCGCCCGCTATAACACTGGCTGACGTGAGAACCATGACCTCTTGCGAGTTTTTCTTTTTTTTTTGGTTTCGTGAATACACTAGCGCTGAAAAATTACCTTTACGCGAAAATTTGTTCGTAGTTGATTCTTGGAAGGACCCTCGTTCACAGAGTGCGCTGGTCCTTCAGGTCCGAGGCTGCACTGCTTGCGCGAGCGAGTTGAGCCGCATGGTTTCTGCCTGTTGTCTTATATTTCATCCTATACTTTGTAGAATAAGTGAAGTCTATTAACACAGAAGGGATTCTTATTCGACGGTTCGCCATAGTCGATGACGTTACGCAAAGGTAAAAAGGCGAGTCACTTTCGCCCTCAGTAATCCCCTACATGCGATTACATAACGGCAATCGTACCCTCCGGCCTCTACTACGCGATGATGGTTACGCAAAGCCCATTGCAGTTTTTTGCGCCCCACTTTCATTTCTCGCGTTCCCCCCACCCCTTTCCCCCAGGCCACTACTACATGATGGAGATTATGCCAAGCCAAATGTGTGATAAGGTGTAGAAAAAGTTACCTTTGATGTCGCGGATTTGATTCCCGCTGCCACGGCCGGATTTCATAGTAAGAAGTGAAAAGAAAGAAAGAAAGAAAGAAAGAAAGAAAGAAAGAAAGAAAGAAAGAAAGAAAGAAAGAAAGAAAGAAAGAAAGAAAGAAAGAAAGAAAGAAAGAAAGAAAGAAAGAAAGAAAGAAAGAAAGAAACGATGGAAAGGACAGTACCTCCAAGGGGGCCGGTAAAACTTTTTCAGCAAAGCAAGAAAACGGCGTCGATCAGCCGTGGAGGCTCCAGTTGACATTTGAGGGCAAATATTATCGCACTACAAGCACCAGGGAATCAGCAGTTTGGTTTCAAACGTAGCTGGACAGTGACCCAGCTCTTCTTTTAACGAATTACGCCACCGGGAGCGCATCGCTTCAGGCAGAAATAGCAACGGCTGATTTGATGGTCACGGTAACACCATCTGTTTTGTTTAAGCTTGTCCGTTTTGAATTCGAGAAGTAAACAAACCGTCCCCTACCTCTCTTAAAAAGTAACGGAAGAAGTCTAGCTATGTAGTCGCTGCTTCCAATGATGTCACTTTATTAAAAAAAAAAGAGCAAGCGCTTTCCAGCTGCGCTTTAAACAAAACTGACAACTCCCTGACGCGTGCAGCGCGATAATGTTTGCTTCGCATGCTCACAGAAGCCTCTACGGACTCATCGGCACTGTTTTCCGATCATGATCATAAAGTGTTGCAAGGGCCTTTTGAACACCGTCGACAGCTGCGTCATGATTAACGATAAAACAGTTTCGCTGTTCCGACACTTTTCAAGGCGTGTAACTTGATTTTATTTTTTTATTCTTTTTTTCAAAGTAAAACACTGAATTGCGCAAGAAAGCAGTACCTTGGGGCTTAACAGAATATTTTAGGAATCTAAGCACCGGTGCTTCGGCCTAAATATTCATCGAAATTACTGCTAAAGGAAGTACGGCTGGGCGAGTTAGTTTAGGTTCATATTCCCGGGAGAGCACATAGACCGAGGGAAAGGATAAGCGAAGTTGCGTACGTTTCAGGATACTGCCTTATGCTTTAAATACACGATACAAGCGTTAACTCGCGCATCGCCTAAAAAAGGCTACCGTTACACTCTTTTCAACCCTGCATTACGCAAGCACTGTTTTTGACAATGTAGTTGTCGGGCTTCGCTTATATCGCAATACACCGCTTCCTCTCTTGGGGCTATGCTGACTTGTATTTTGCAAGACGTTTATTCAGGGCACTGTAGCTTATCCTCCATCTTCTTCTATGATGCCAAATCAAAAAGTGAGCACAGCGCGCATTTTTGCACTTACTGCACCGAAGAACTGAGGACAAAGCAACGCAAAGTAGAGCTCCCCGACGTTAGCGAGTTGAATTGTTAGCGAGTTCCCGCCACGCTGTAACTCCTGAACAATGGATGCGTTTATGGCGTGGTTTGCGAAGACGCACTTGTCAACGCTAACCACGTACTCAACATAAAACCCCGGTGCTCTATTATATCTCTATGAACGAGTTCTGTGGGAAGAGAGCCTTTGTCGCAAGATCCTTTCGTAACGCTTGAATAGGGCGCAAGAGATCTTTGTATTCTAAACAATGGCCAGAACAGTAAAAACGCAAATACTTGTTTGGCGCTTCCCAACGCCAAAGCTTCATCAGGTCGCTTCGACGTTGCTTGCTTTCAATGGACATTAACATAAATATACATTCTCAAAGTGTGATTACCGTATTG
Source organism: Hyalomma asiaticum (assembly GCA_013339685.2). Lineage (NCBI taxonomy): Eukaryota > Metazoa > Arthropoda > Arachnida > Ixodida > Ixodidae > Hyalomma > Hyalomma asiaticum. The sequence goes on along the minus strand of CM023482.1, from coordinate 91,904,062 downwards.
GCCAGGATAGTTGGAAAATGCCTGATAAAGAACGACTAAAGGTTGCCCGCTCGCGCGGAAGGTGCGGGTTCGATCCCTGTCCCATTGATCACATTTATTATGGAGGCGAAGATGCCATAGAGGTCCGTGTACGGCGTGTTTTCAGTGCGCGTCAAAGAACCTCAGGCGGTGAAACTTATGTGAGGCTATCGCTCCATGCAAGGAAGAAAGGTACGCGCAAACTCTGCACGGATACAGTCAAGACAAGGACGAGCGCAATGCATGTCCGTGAACGTATGCAGTTTGCGCGTAACTTTCTTTTTTCTGTTTGTAAGTATGAACCAACTCGCCAGCAGACAGTCTTATTGATCCTTTCTCTCTACAGCGTGCCCGATACTGATGTCGTTGTTGTCGCATGCTAAGCCGCTCCACTTGATATTGTCTCCGTCGTGATCATTTCCGACATATTTGGGAGCTACAAATTTACTCAATAATAGGCATCGCACTGATTGCATTACACGGTCTTTGTGCTTGATACACAAACGATAGCTCGCAACGACCGCAAGCTGAACAACTGCAAACCATTTTTTGTTTATTTTCATTAACTATTATACATTTCATATCTCCCTATCTGCATATCTGGGTTCGGTCAGCTTTGCTTTATGAACAAGCTTTCACTAAGGTTCTTGCGTGCTGACTTGTGAGATGGTCCGATGAATACGGCATAGCAAAAACGCCGAAGCAAGCCAAAACAAGCTAAAACAATACAAACGTGTCCGTAGGGTCAGCTCCTCTGCTCTTTAGTACCTCTTCAATTGTTCTTCATTTATTCCCCTTTCCCCCCTTCCCCTGTAAAGGGTAGCGAACAAGTCGCCCGTATGGTTAATCTCCCTGTCCTCCTCTTTCTTTTTATTTTTTTCACTCTCTCTCTTCGATCTTTTCGCTGCAGCAATTTTCTTTTTCATGTATCTCCCTAACCAGTCCCTGCTTTGCCCGTGCCGTGGTACTGCCAAAAATCCCCACAACTTCTTTATTGTGACATTTGTATTACGGCTTTCGAGCGTCTTCGCTCGTAATGTGTACAATGGATGATCCTAATATACTTTGGCACCCTCCTCTGTATATTTTATGCTTTTTAATTAAACTGTTATGTCATAAAAACTGATTGATTGATTGATTGATTGATTGATTGATTGATTGATTGATTGATTGATTGATTGATTGATTGATTGATTGATTGATTGATTAAAAATTCAATCTTAACTCCTTTAAGGTACCACAAGTGCACTCCGAAACATATTTTCTTGGACGCTGTTGTAAATTACCTAAGTATTCTGTGGATAGACAGCAGATCCATTGCTTCACAAACATATCCCGTGTATGAGAATGATGCACCCTGGCCGTGTACCGCGATGCTCGCACGAAGGTGAGCAGCCACTACAGGGTGACCGGCGCATGTTTTATTAATCGAATTATGGGTTTGTATGTCATCCACTTTACTTATTCCTTGTACGCTTACGACTGGAACCTTTCCTCAAATACGATATTGCAGTTAAATTCATTCTCTTCAGGACACCGTGGAAGAAAAAAATATATTTTCTGCGCATCATTTCCAGCGCATTTGTATCCCTTTAAAACATACATATATCACAATCTTCAAACCTGGCTCCCACATAGCCCGTACTATCTTAGTATCTATAGCGCAAAATAAAACAAAAATCAAAACTCCCGGTGTCATCCCGCATGACACCAAGCAGGCATTGTGGAATGTATTTTAAAGAAAAAAGAAACGAGCTTACTTGGGCTTGTTCTTGAAGGTCGCAATAAAGCCATGAGTATATTATTCTTTGCACTCAGGTAAACACTATTCCCCTGCGCCTGCGTCGTGTTAGGGCCTCCTTTCTGTCAACCGTAGTGGTCGTTTTAAATGCGAAGCATTTCTGAGCAAACTTAAGTCCCTCTGACCATATCTATCTATCTATCTATCTATCTATCTATCTATCTATCTATCTATCTATCTATCTATCTATCTATCTATCTATCTATCTATCTATCTATCTATCTATCTATCTATCTATCTATCTATCTATCCTCCGTCCCGCCTGGTCGCCAAGTTCACTCGGCATGCACCAATATTGAGATGGTAGGGTATGAATCTATAACGAACATAAACGACCGATGTTCGATGTCCCGAACAACATACACTCGTCGTGTACGCCCTGAATTACGATGGTACGATCTCAAGTGGCTCATACAACACTGCTCGGGCCCAGATGTACAGGTGTGCTCCGCAGGTGACTAAATTTTTACATAACAGCCTATGTAAGTGAAGGGCCAAGCAAAATAGACATTGAAAATTTGGTGAGAAGGCGTTTTACGTGAGTGAAACAATAGAAAAACGTAACGTTTTTGTGTAGCTTCCTACTGAAATGTATTTACAACGAGCACACGCACACACGCGCACGCACACACAAACTTGCCGTAACGACAGAAGCCAACCTAGCAAGCGCACACGGGGCTAGGATTCGAACACGGGTCAGACGGGCCAAGCAGTTATACGCTGCCACTCGTTCCCAGCGGCGCTACTCCCACATTACTCATCGTAGATAAACCTACAGCATCAAAATATGTGGTTCTTGTGCTCGGCTAGCATGAATTATCCTTCTAGTGTGTGTTAACCAGTCCAGTAATGTAAGGAAAATAAGTACGCGCTACTCTTACTCAGCGTGCAATTGCACCGCTTTGCTCAGCTCCGTAGGACCACAACGACAAACGAAGTTCATGATGATACGCACATCAATGCATTGTAGAGTGAGTGCATTTCACTTGGATAAAACAAACGTCTGCGTAACAACGTCAGTGCCGACGTTACGTCTTACCACGTGCTATGCCTTAGTCGCCACATGCTCTCGGCGTGCCTTGTAAACCCGCTTTACGCAAGCAAATACACAATTTCCACGGAGACCTCGATATTACTCGTAAAGCTTTGCTGCATGTCAAACAACTCGGCGTAGGCAATTTGCTCGGTGGCTGCTTCGTACGACATCGATTTCCGCAATGTATAAGATCTGCCGATTTTTAAAAATTTCCGCTGTTATTTTGCTTAGCGCGTTTCTCATTCAGTGAATTAAGAGGCAGACGTCAAGGGCGGACGCCAGATTTGAAGCATTTCTTTTTTTTTTCCTCGCGTAGCTATCTACGTATATTTATACTTGTAAGCTGGCCAGTCTTCCTTTATTATGTGATGTAGTAGTCCACTTATACCTTTACTGAATTTCTCTTTACTGTCGCACATTCCTCACTCTCCATCCTCATACCTTCTTCCTCGCCAGACATAAGCCACATGAAGAATCACAGCGACAGAAACTCTAAAATGAACTCTAGGTCATGGCGCAACTGTCTCCAAGAAGGCCCTCGTTCGCCAAGACTATCACTGAAATTAACGGCGGCCACCGCCCCCGCTACACGTGTGCGTGCATCCTCGCGACATACATGCGCGTTGCAACAAGCAAAGCAGGGTCGTTAGCTGCGCCATTGCGCAAGGGAGTTTGCGGCGTACTAGGAGAAAAAGGTGACTCCTAAGAGGCTTCTGCTGCAGGCGCGACCTGTACGACACTGCACGGCGGTTGTCTTGGAAGTGTGCTTATCTTTGCCTCACAGCGTGATCGGTGGCCTGCCTTGAACATACTCCTTTGCAACGTTCACCATTACCTCTTCGTCTCATTTGTATTGGCCATGTTGCATCTGGGACATTAACAATGTGACCAAGGCAAACGAAGCCAGCCCTCTTTTTTTTTAGCTGCCCCACTTGCCTGCTGAGCACGATGCGTCCTTTTATTCTTACAATGGAGCCTATCAAACAAGTGACAGCGGTTTTGTCCAGTGAATGTGTGACGACTTTTTCATTCGCTAATAGCCTACACATATTTTCATCTGTTCTGTTTTATTCTGTTATTACAAGGCTATATAGTTTCCCATAAGCTTTTGCTTGGCATCCAGAAGTTCACTGCTCAGAAGGTGACGCTTAGCGGTATTTGTGACAACAGAATACAAATGTTGCTATTGCGGCAAGTTAACATTCGCTGGTCAGATTATATTTGCATTGATGAATAAGGACCGCTTGCAGTATTGTTACGCGAGTTCTCTCTCTCTCTCTCTCTCTCTCTCTCTCTCTCTCTCTCTCTCTATATATATATATATATATATATATATATATATATATATATATATATATATATATATATATATATATATTGTCACGAAGGTGATCGACAAGGCTCAGCAAAAGTAGCACGTCCTGCTTTAATGATGGCGTCCAACTCGATCAGAACGCTCGCACGATCTCCGCTCTTCGTCGTCTTCGGACTGTAGGAGGGGTGGCCATAGTGGGTAGCTCGCTGCCGGCAAGGAGTAATCGTAGTGGGCACATCCCCTCGCGTCATTACTCCCCGCTTTAAAAGCGACCGTCCCGGTCGCCGACTGGCGTGAGGCAGCAGGAAAAGATGTGGGCGCGATGAAAGCAGGTAGAGGACCGCCTAATCACGGGCATAGTACGGCTTCATCCGTACAACGTGAACGACCTCCGGTCGCGGCCGACGTCGGCTCGAGCTGGTAGACGTAGTCTGAGGGACAACCTCATAGGTCACGTCGCTTAGGCGTCGCGTTATCTTGTACGGACCAAAGTACCGTCGCAATAACTTTTCCGAGAGCCCCGGTTGACGGACTGGTGTCCACACCCAGACGCAGGCGCCTGGTTCATACTGGATGGTCCTGTGGCCACTGTTGTATCGCTGCGCGTCGGCACTCTGCTTGCTGCGGATTCGGGTGCGAGCAAGCTGGCGAGCTTCTTCTGCTTTCTGGATAACGTCGTCAGCATTATCGCTTCTTGGAGTTCCAGTGTCGACCGGTAGCATGGCGTCCAATGGGGTCGTAACGCAGCGTCCGTAAACGAGTTCAAATGGCGTGAATCTGGTGGTTTCCTGCACAGCGGTGTTATATGCGAACGTGACGAATGGTAGAATCTGGTCCCACGACTTGTGTTCTACGTCAACGTACATCGAGAGCATATCGGCTATGGTTTTGTTGAGGCGCTCTGTTAGGCCGTTCGTTTGTGGGTGATAGGCCGTAGTTTTGCGATGATCAGTGTGAGTCAGCGTGACAATCTCCTGCAATAGGTCAGCAGTAAATGCCGTTCCTCTATCGGTTATTAAAACAGAAGGGGCCCCATGACGAAGGACGATTTCATGGATAAAAAATGTGGCAACTTCTGCAGCGGTTCCCCGCGGTATCGCTTTTGTTTCTGCATACCGTGTGAGGTAGTCCGTTGCAACAACTATCCATTTGTTCCCTGCTGACGAAGTGGGGAACGGTCCCAAAAGGTCCATTCCCAACTGCTGAAACGGCGCTGCGGGAGGGTCCAGGGGCTGCAGAAGACCAGCTGGCTTTACAGGTGGGACCTTGCGTCGCTGACAATCGCGGCAGCTGCGCACGTACCGTTGTACAGACGAGTATAGTTGGGGCCAGTAATATTTCTGTCGTATGCGGGCTAACGTCCTGGCGAAGCCCAAGTGTCCAGCGCATGGGTCGTCGTGGCATGCCTGCAACACTTCTTGGCGCAGTGAAGCCGGGACCACAAGGAGGAACGTTTCTTGGCTGTTGTCGAAATTCTTCTTATATAGGACATTGTTCCGGAGGCAGTAAGAAGCGAGGCTGCGCGACATCGGCGGTGGAATAACAGCGTCGCCTCCCTGAAGATGAATAATCAGAGGGCGCAATGAAGTGTCTGCACGTTGGAGATCAGCCATCTCTACAAAGTCGACTATGCCGAGAAACGGGAAATCTTCTTGTAAGTCGCTGGTCTTCAGCGGTAGGGGCGCACGTGAGAGACAGTCAGCATCACCGTGCTTCTGGCCGGAGCGGTACACAACTGTGACGTCGTACTCCTGAGACGGAGGCTCCAGCGAGCGAGGCGGCCAGAAGGGTCCCTAAGGTTCGCGAGCCAGCAAAGTGAGGTGGGTCACTGACTACGCGAAAAGGCCTGCCGTAGAGGTAGGGTCGGAACTTGCCAATGGCCCAAATGACTGCCAGACACTCCTTTTCGGTCGTGGAATAGTTGCCCTCCGCCTTTACCCGCACCTCCACCAGTAAAATGTCACGAAGGTGATCGACAAGGCTCAGCAAAAGTAGCACATCCCCTCGCGTCAATATATATACAGAGAGAGAGAGAATACTTTTTCTTCCCGGTGCCTTCCTCCTGAAAACGCTTGCATGTTCTCCGAGCTCAGCGATCACTGTGTTAACATGTGGGTGAGCTTCAAAAATGCCAATTTTGCCCTCGTTACTCTAGTTATTGTCTTTATTGTTATCCTCCCTTGAAACATTATTTGAGCAATATCATCACCGCACCTTTCGTGATTCTCTAAGCGCACAACTCTTCCTCTTTCGCTCACTACTATTTCTGCTGTTGTTCCTATTACTAGCCATGCTACTCCTATCACAAATTCTTCATAACAGTGTTGTTATCATCATCAAGCCGTGCTCTGAACTGTACACATGGAGGAGAAAAGAATAGGAAGGGCAGGGAGGTTAACCTGGGCTGAGCCCGGTAGGCTACCCTGCAGTGGGGAAGGGGGAAGGGGAGGGAAAGATCTGGAAGATAGAGAGAGAGCAAGAAGTTAAAAAAGAATAAAACAATGACAAACAAAAAATACTGCAGTGTCGCTAAAGTTACAAAAGTTCTTTGTCCATATTCAGAGACGGAAAATGAGCCTAGAAGCGTCCGGAGAATGTAGCAGCACTTTCGTTACTTGGCGTAGCTGAAATGCACAGTGCCATACGGTTTGTAAACAGGTACCGCCGTAAGTCCGATAAATATTACTTCAAGCTTCTCGCATTCCACTAAAGTAAGAACGCGCTTCTGACATCACCTCAAAAACTATTGCAAATACTCTTGAAGAGCCATCGTGCTGGTGGTAGAGTTCTCAAGTGCTGGGCTTCTGTAGGCTTGCTAGAAGTGGACTGATAGCATCCAGAACTTGCAACGCGCTTCGAGCAGTCCGCGTCTGCATCTTATCCAGGAGGACGCGAATAGCACTCGCCAGTGAGCTGATGATGGCTACGACCTGTTTGTCCTCCTCCGTCAATTTATAAGGCACAGACGAAGTGTCCGTTGCTATCGAAGGCTGGCGTCGCTCATCAGGCACCTGTAATTTAGGGAGCTCTGGCCGGGCGTCACGTGTCTCGCTGCTGGAAACTGGCTTGTCCTCAGACCCAATCGCATGTTTCCTGGGTGGCAGCGGTGGCGGTAATTTTGGACCACGTTGACGTGGTGACGAGGCTCTGGAGGGCTTGGAACACCGTCGCCGGCGAGATATTCTTCGTTCAATCGATGCGGCCGCTTCCTGGTGAGACCAGTGGTCTCTAATCATTTTTTTTCAGAATGGCCCTTTCCTTTTGAATAACAGGGCAGTCCTTGAAAGACACATCGTGAGGACCATTGCAATTTGCGCACTTAAGTGTACTGGCCTGGCATATGCTCACTGTGTGGGGCCCAGTGCATCGCGAGCAGACAGTGCTGTTTCTGCGCACGCTGCTCTCACGTGACCCAACTTCATGCACTTCCAACATTGGAGCAGTTTGAGTATCAACGAGCGAACAGCATGGCCGAAGTGGCCCACCTTGACATGTGATGGGAGGTGCCGAGGCGAGACACACATGCGATTACGGTGTCTTCTGTTGCGGGCTTAATTAGAACTGGGAGGTCAGTATTCGAGATGGTCTCGTCAACATCATGAATTACTCCCCTGCTGACATCATTGCCGAGTGGAATACGTGGGCAGACTCACATCCCGTTAAGTTCCGTCACATTGTGCAACGTCTCCAACGTATCCACACTGTTAATGTCAATTATCATAATGTTCTTGTGTGTGTTCACTCTAATGTCTTTAATTGCATCAGGCACCAGCGCCTCTAGCTGTACAGAGACTGCTTGCCTGTTGAGATGTCTCATGTTGTCGGTGGCAACAACGGGCACGAAAAGTATCCTGAGTAGCCCAGTGTGCTTTAACGACCTCACGGTGGATGCACTCGAATTTGATGATGTACTCACAAGCCTTCTATTTGCCTTTCGGCTCCTGACCAGCTCGAAGGAGTCGTCACCGGAGTCTTCACCGCTGACATAGTAGCTCATGGTGTCATCACTGTCAGAGTCGCTGTCGCTGACGGTGCCGTTGCGCTTCCTGGAGGCAACAGCTGCAGGCAGTACGGGGTCCGGTACACGCGCGTGGAGCTCCAGATCCATCACACGTCAGTAGGAAACCGCACTTGATCAAAATTATTCACAAAAGCACATGACTGAGGGACGTAGCGTTCTGCCAGAAAGGCACTTCGTCGTCGTCTTTAAACTGTGCACAAAGTTTGAAACCATCAAAGGGAGCGCCTATTTTCCTCCGCTCTTGCTTGATTTTCGGTCGCACCAGGATTTCATATATCATCAGCATTCCTTTGATCTTTCCTCGAGAGCTTTTTCATTTACAGGTTCTATTGGAGGGTCCCTGCACGTGCGTGATCTGTAGCGTGCTTAATGTGTTTCGGTGCCCTAAGTGTCGCATGAAGCATCGAATAACGGAATATCAAAAACTGCGGCTCCTGGAGTATTGCTTTTTGCACTAGGCATCTTCATCACCGTTGGCAAGCTCAACGATCGGAAGTAATCCTCAAGTGCGACGGCTTCTCTATTTCACTAACAAATACGCGGATCTGTGTGAACGAGCAGACGTGTTTACTTCGAGTTGCGCGCTTTGCTTTAGAGAAATCCTTCTTCCCGACGCCCAGCAGTATCAGGAATTCCCTGCGATATACAAGCGCGCGCTGGAAACACCACGGCCGGATGCTGTACCAGGACGCTCTACAGATAAACATGCCCGTTTGAAAGGGAAGTAGATAGCGTTATTAGTGACTGCCTTATTTCCCGCATACGTCCTCGTCAAATAAGTACGCGGAATATTAACGTATAAGGCCTATTTTTTAACGTACGTAAGGGCAGTGTTATAGGCGTAAAGTTGTTTTTGCACATCGCAGTGTGTGTTGTTGCCCAATGCCTTAAAGAGCGGACTCGTAATACAAGAGGATGTTTACCACCATAGATACCTTGCAAAGATTCAATATTCTGACGGGATGTAAGAAAATCATTGAAAAAGCTTATTGTACATGAGCTTTTTTTTATCCTTAGTGAAACACCAAGAGCTTCACGGCTAATAATGCGAAGCTCCTGAGACAATGGCACGCCACGCCCAGGTTCTTGCTAAGTTCTTACAGAAGAAGCTGGCTGTTGTAACATGTTCAAAGTTTGTTCTCTTGAAATCAACTATTGTTTAAATCGACATTTTAAGATGCGCAAATCGCTTGCCCTCTTTAAAGCGCAAATTTCATGCATTTAAATTAGGCATCTGTCTCACCGTTGATCAATGTACTCGTGTAATAGTAAGACGTTAAGAATAAGCCTACTGTTCGCCTCAGCCCTTAATCGAGATATGACACAGCTGAAGTGACTAACGTAGCCTGATTAGTCCTAGTAAGCCTCCATTTCAATTTGGCAAACAGCACAAACACACGCTTCATGAGTTCTATAGCGCAGGTCCTTAAGCGGACAAACATCACCTGCACGTAGAAACGAGAATAGTTAGGACTGACATCATCCGGTCGCTTTTCGCATAAAACAGACAGCGTGTACTAGAATACAGACCTCCTGTAAAATATTCGTGTGTTCGTATTGTCAATAAGTGCACGACAACGCAGAGATCGTACTCTGGCTACAGCTTTTACGTCGACATTTATTCTATTGTTGCTAAAGTGTTAAAAACAGACATCTTTCAAAACGCGGTGCAGAAAAATAAATACGCGACTACCACCCACATAGGAATAATTTCACAAAACCATTACGGAATGAAGAGCATTAACCACTACAGATTTCAGCGCACTTTTCCCAATGTTACGCTTTTCCCAATGTTACGTAAAAACGGCGGCTTCACATCACCATTGAACGATAATTGCTCTTTGATACTTTCAAGCGCAAAATCATAAATTCTGTTTGGCGTGTGCGTAACCTCTGGACCGGCTGTTTTGTGCTTTTACACAAATGAAAACGTGTCGCAATGTCGATGACAGCCATGTGTTAGATTGCGAAGTTGTCCCACAAAAGTCTAAAAGCTTCAGGCTTACTTGTTTTCGGTGACTGCAGCTAGAACTCCGGTGAATGCTCACGGTAGACTTTCTTGGAGCACTTAGTGCATTTCCAATTCGTTGATGCCTTTTCGCAGGCCATCTCAGCAAATTGAGTCCCAGAGGGAGAGGCTGGGGCTGGCGTTCGTTCTCCTCTTCTAATGTTTCCAATCCAATTCTTTCCCACCTGCGTGATTCAGAGAGCAAAGTTGGGCTTGTACCATTTTCTTACTTCTCTGGTGGAGCTAGCGAAATAAAATCCAAGTTTTTCGCTATATGTTTGCTTTCTCTATAAGCAAATTCTCGTGATGTAATAATGACCTGGTGTCGGTGCTTCTTAAATGTAAGCGTTCCTGTAAGTCGTGTGACCTACAGGCAGCGTTTGCACTGCACAGCTAAAGTTCTCAAGGTTGCTACTCAACACCATACTTACATAGTGACTTTTCCGCACACAATGAAGTTATGGATAATTTTATCGTGCAGCCGAACAGCTTATTATAGAGCTACAAGCTTACAATGCGACTGCGAACAACCACCTCCCAGCAACAGACAAAAGAGGACAAGAACCAGCCGGGAAGACGTAACCGTTACTGTACACTGTGGCTTGCTGCAGGTCCAATTGTACTCGCTTTCTTGCAAGCCTCACTGATGGCGGCCTTTAGCGTATGTACGCTCGTTGCTTAATATAGCAAAATTTCATTAGCTTTTTAAAGCTTATCTGAAGGGCCAGACCAGGGAATAGAGATATTATTAAACGTGAAGCACTCTCACAGCTCACAAAGGTGGTATTCCTCATCTAGGCAACCGCGATACATCTCCGCTCTGACAAGCTTTGTTCCGTTGATTTCAGCGCCCGCCTATGTGAATCTCGGCGGGACGTGTTAGATGCGTGGATTGAGGACTGTGCGCCTCCGAGGCCGTGTCCCGTAATGCAACGGAAATTTCTTACCAAATGGGGAGGTGCCATATACCTGATCCTGCGAAAAGAAAGTCGTTTGCATGCGCATCTCCTGTGAACTAAATAATTGTGTTATATCATGTAATTGCTCAGAATGGTGCGGCATGCGTATATGTAAATAACCGTGTCGAGTTTTTCCGGGGCTGAAGTTAGCAAATTTTCTGTGTACGCCTATACTATACTTTAAACGCACTCACCTTTAATTCCTCTATGTGCAACTACTGGCCCGTCCTGTATTATACGTATGTCACGTTCGATATTCATCATCATCATTACTTCTACATCTTCTACGTACTACCGACTCGCATGTTTACACGCCTAACGTTAGATAATTGCCTGTCTTATTTTCCCAATTACATTGTATGAGTCAAGTTCGAAGGCATAGGCATTATCATCGTCTTGTAAGCCCGTATTCTCCACTCCACACTAGCTTGCCCACTCGTGTTCGTGATTCTCAGTGGCAGACTACAAAAAGCGCATTGCCATCGGATTTCCAAGAATGCCAAATGATACGAAAAGCGTTAAATCTCTTCTCCGCAGTATTGCTTGTCCCGGCATTCAAAATGGCGGGCAAGGACGCTTCTGCTCACGGAGACAGTACGAAGCTCAACAGCGGTCACCAAAAGCCAAAAGTTGCGAAGAGTTGTCACACGGTAGTACTGGAGATAGCGCACGCTTATTGGACATTGCTTCACTGGCGTACGTATAAATTTCAGTGGAGCAAAAGCTTTCTTTTTAACGCGATAGCGTTAGAGAGCTCGTTCCGCAGAAATACCGCCGTCGGTGTCGGCGTCTCTCCGTGAGCGAAAAATCGCCCGTGAGCGAAGAAGAACAGCTCCATACATGGACAACTATGTCCATCTAGCGGAACACATAGCAAGCAATGTCTCGTCTACCATGGCCTCCGAGACGGCGAGCGCGCCCGCCATCTCGGAGGCCATGCGTCTACAGCAGAGCCTTTATGCGGTCTCGTCAGATCCTCTGAATCCACTTTAGCATTTCATCCTCACGATACCATTAAAGAGGTGAAGTACTGCAGTTGCCATTTCACCGACCATAAGGCGATCCTTGTTGCGGTTGGCCGGAAGAGGTCTCCAGAAGAACAAATCGAACAGCTGCCAGATAGTTAACGCAGGAAGGACGACAGAATGTGACCATTTACGAACAAAAGTGTCACGCCTACGCGCAGTTCATAATAGAGGACCATGTGACTACACCACTGTACAAAATTTTCATGAAGTTGATATAAATGTGCTGTTAAATAGATCGAAAACCTCTACTATTACTATAGATACGTCACGCACGAGTGTGTGTGTGTCTGTGCGTGTGTAACAACACACATTAATAAGCACGCACTGAGTGGTTGAAGGGCACACTAGGGGCCGGATTTCGCTATCGCGTTCAACTCTTAAAGGCGAAGCTTAAGGGTCCCCAATTTTTCCTCGCATTGTGGCAGTCTAAGCTCGGGATGAGGAACCGCCCTGACGACGACCAATATCTTCGTTGTGTTTCGTCCGTGGCGAGATTTATGTCTGTCAGCGTGACGGGCAGGATCACTGGATCGGCACCAAAGCAGATTCCATTTGAGGCCCTTAACTGCAGTCGCAGTGCAAGTAAGTACATCTTACAACGCATGAATATGACGCAAAAAGAAACCTAATTTACTTATGCACAACTGTCGGAATTCATCGTGCAGATCTTGTTGTAACTTTTGTACGGGCCACGAGCCTCAAGGAAACGTTGTAAATATTGTAATCTATGTGTTTGTGTAGACGTACGTAATGTTCTCTTTTATGTGTTCATCAGCGTATGCACCATAATCATCACCCAGAGCTTGGAGCATCATGTCAGGCACATAACCAGGCAAACATTTCCCGAACTTCATTAAAGATTCTTTCTCTCTCTCTCTCTCTCTCTCTTATGTGGGCAATAAAACGGACATCACGGTTTCTTTTTTGTATTTGTTAAAGTAAAACTAAGTGAAGGAGTTGTCACCATTTAATAGCGACGGCTACTGTTTATCTCTTAGGAGGTTTCGTAATAAAATTTCCTCTACAGAGATGGAATCTCTAATTACGTCACATGCCGAAGGCATGAAAGAGTTCCGAAAAGTGTTTGACGAAAAAAACACGCCTTCTAGCGGTGTAGCTTTCAGTTTTTGTGTGTCATGTTGAGAACAGTGGTTCGCATGCAGCTTGCGAAGTGCACGCGTTTTACAAAATCTTTATCCGCTTCTGAAATGTCACGAAAGTTTTGATTCGTGCTGCAATGCTGCCATTTCCCTTGAGTGCCTGTCTCGGCCATATGCCTGCAGTTGCCCTTGGCGCTGACAGCTTTGTTGACCCAGCTCGAAAATTACATGCCACTCCACGTCGACAGTCCTCCGAAAACTCCTGCAGCTTTTCTGGCTTTCTCTTTATTTTCTACGCCTATGTTCACTCCTCTTTTATGGATCTGGGCCCGTATTCACAAAAACAACTTACGACAAAAATGCTCGTAAGAGAAAATTTCAGTCAATCCTGATGCTGGACATATCATTATGGAAGCCCGCTGACCAATGGCAAAAAGCACTTACGAAAGAGAAGTTTTGTGAATTCGGCCCCTGGCTTCCAAAAATGACGTAGCTGGAATGATTTTGAGCATTAGGTATTTAAGATCGGATCGTAAATATGATTCGATGCGTTTGACTTTTGGTCGTTCTGAAGTTGCGTAGATCGCACAGTTTTTTACAACCGTACCAAAACCTTATCCCGTGACCTCGAAGTGAAACTACCAGATTCTCATCTAATTTCCACTTTATATTATTAGAATGTTTTAACTACTGGTCGTTGCGATTCGTCTCGTAAATCATAATTGCGCATTTCTTGAACTTGTAAATACCAACAACACAAGGTTTTCAAATAACCATAATCTGTTCATACATAAAGTGCGAACTATAGGTATGGTCGAATGTTAACAAGGTACTCGTGCATAAGGCCGTAGAACATGCTATCCTGTGACTTAAAATTATTGTAGCTTGCACTCGTTCCGCCAACGTCTTCAGGTTTATTTGTTAGATGATATACCCTTTTAATGTGCTATTCTGAATTCACTCTCTTAAACAACTTTTAACCTGCATTTATTCTTACACTAGTTCTTATTTACCTCATTTTTGTATATTTTTCTGCTATTCTGCCACTCTTTGGCAGACTGATGAACTCATCCTCTGCTTAAGTTTTGTAGGAGGTCCCTCGGACAGTTCTGATTTTGGCACCTCTTATTGTTCACTTATAGCGCAAAAATGTATTGTAATACACTACATTGTAAATATAATAATAATAATAATAATAATAATAATAATAATAATAATAATAATAATAATAATAATAATAATAATAGACATGGGAGAATCCACGTAAACAGTTAACCTTGAAGGAAGAAAAGTAGATCATTTCGGCATGTTGCACTGTCATTTAACCATAAACATAGCTTTTTGTATACTTCGAAACCACTTTGCCATTAGAAAAAGAGAATATGCAAATATACAAATGAGTTGTACTGGAAGCAAGACAACTAAATATTTCAGTTCTACCTGACCTTTAACGTACTAAGGCATTGGCCGAGACCTTTCATGTGGTGTCCGACAATTCACGCGTCATGTCCTTGAACCTATGGATATTTGCCTATTGCTTTTTTAGCGTGGACCTCTTAAATAAATGCATCTTAAAAGTACTTTGCATGCTGAAGCGCACGACGTTTGTTGTCTAAGCAGTGGCGCTACAACACGCGAAATCAGGTGGATATATATTGGCTACACAAAGGATCAGCTCATTATACCCTCAGAAATGCGAGTCTAACTGTAAATCTTCGACTGCACGTGCAAACCATCCACTTTTCCAGCGACGGGGCATGGACATTCTGTAATTATTTATATTTTTAAACATGTAATAGTACTTGTGGCTGTTGCTTTCATTATGTGGCGCTGCCTTGACATTAAGGCAATGAACGGCGAAATGGTGTGAATTGGCAAGAAATATGTACTGGAATAGTGACTCTGAATATGTGCCAGTGTCTGTGTCTGAGTGCTTGCGTTCATTCACTTTGATGAACAGTTAATTCCTAACGTTTTGACGAAAACCACCCTGCAAGCGAAGAGGAGTAGCCGGCGCAGTACATTGGCACCAATCTCTCCTTACATTAGGTTTAATTTTTTTTAAAATATGGCACCAAAAAATAGTACAGGTTCCTTTACATACAAAAATACGTGTGTTGAACAAACTAACTTCACAGGAAATCTTCGTTATGACATACGTCGGCTTCTTAGGGAAATGGGGCGGTCCTCGAGCTTACGCAAGCACCAAAACCTCGAAGCATAAATGCATGCATGTTTTGTGGCTCAAAAGACAAGACATTTTCTCTTCGCTGTTTCGAATATTTCGTTCCAAGTTGTCTACCGAGGTATTGGCGCTTCTAACTTGTTTCTTTTTCGTTGCCTTCAATGCTGCTCATGAGAGAGAAGAATGCTCCTAACACGAAAGTTTGCAACTACATCGTACTCCGCATTTAGGTCAACAAGTGAAAGTGTAACGCTTAACATAAAGTGAACCTAAATTCAAGCGCCCGTTTCAACACGTACGAGTGACGAACGTACGTATAGGAGCCACAAGCGAGTGAGTTATAGACGTGGGAACAACGCCACGTGGGCTGGCAAATGCTTATGTTTTAAGAAGCTGCGCGAAACGTTATTTTCGTTTTTCAAATATAAACAGAGCAAAGATTCCAGACGCGGACGCAAAGAGACTACGCAGGACGGGCGCTGTTAGTCTCTCCGTGCATCCGTGTCTGAAATCTTCACGCTCGTTGTGTTTGAAATTGAACTGTGCATGACCAACTAGACCCGCAATATGTTCTGCTACGTTATTTTCTTCGTTGCAGGTATATCACTATATGCTTTTTTTACTGTTCTTTGATTTATTTTTTGATTTTACTGTTCTTTGATCTGTTATTAATTTATAAACCCTCAGATATCCCGTATAGTCACCATGGAAATATGTCGCCATCACCAAATCACTGTAGGCGTGGATGCACAAAATCACAAATGGGCCCGATCGTTTGCTTTCACAAACTGTTATGGCTAAGTTTGCGAAACTTAGCCATAACTTAGACATCTTTTTGCTTTATCTGTCTGTTGGGGTACTGGTGTACCTGACGTGACGCTCGGGCACCTGAACCGCTTCCCCCTCCTTGTATACACAGATTCTAATTATAGGTTACAACCGGAGACGTCGTTATTAAGCGAAGAGTATATAGGGACAAAGAATATGAACGTCTATGCCGTGCGGACCCGGCGCAACGAGCCAAAGAGGCTGCGGTCAGACGGCAGCGCCGAGCTGAGGATGCCGTAGACTAGCGCCCGTCCTGTCTACGTGCATCTTTCTATTGTGTTTGTTCAGCTGCGCTTGCTAAGATGCACAAGTTCTACAACATCCCCACGTTCGAGAATCCGAGAACGCGCGGTAGTTCTCGGCTGAGCGAGTATGTCATTACTCTGTTTGGCATGGTTTGCATGAATGAGAAGTGGCAATGTGGAGCCAACACGTTTTGTGGAACTTGTATCGACCTTGTCTTTGCTAATTTCCGTACGAATGACGTTGCTCGGCTTCGTGAACTGTGTGCCGCAGTGACCAAAAGGCCGTTCTGACCAAGGTGTACAGGGAACGGGCCTGGAAGTGCGTTTCTAGGGCTTAGCACATTTTTACTGAGAACTGGGTGCACGGCTACGACTGTGACACGCCTTGCCAGGATAATTCGCGGGTACCGCATCGCCTGGCCAGAGAGCGATCCGAAGGGCTGGTTAAAGTCTACAATGACAAGGACGGGCTTGCCGAAGACTTGCCTGTCCCGCATGACACGTACCAAGAGAACGACGAGAGAGACGACTGGGAAGACGATTTCTACTACTAGCTTGTGCATAATAAGGTATAGCTGCCTTCGACGACTATTTCATTACTGTGGCGGTGCAACATGGCATTTGCCTTGCATTGATTTGCGTCACTATATCACTTGGCGTTAATTAGCATAACTTAGCGCCACTTTGTAAAACTTAGCACCACTTGGCATTACTTCGTATAACTTATCATCACTTCGTATATAGATAGCCAAGACCAGCTGTAACCGATCAGCCGTGCTGTGTCTTTTGCACCATTAGTGCAAGCTACCGCGGATTTTTTTTCACCTGCTTTTTAGCCCTCGAAGCAGCGAAGCTGACTTGAGGACATTGTCTCAGGACAACTCTTCTGCATTTCTACACACTGTTAGCTTACGCATCCTCCGTTAGCCCACTTTCTGAGTCTCTAGTCAGGCACAGTCTGCCGGTGGCCCGATCTCAATATCCGGGTGCTTCAAGCTTAGTATTTGAACCATTAATAGGAGACCGCGTGCATTTAATTATCGGACGCAATTTGCATTGCTCACCTCAATGTACCGACCCATAGCTATCGGAAGGACATAAAGCATGGAGGTCGTGAAAGGCAGCATAACAATCTGCTCCGCTAATCCACGCTAAATCTCCTTCATTACGTCCTCCGCTGCTTTCTAATCGATGGACGGGAGGAGGCCTTAGTCCGTGGACGGAATGGAGAAGTATAATAATGAATCAATGGGCGAGAGAAACTAATAACCAATAAACCGGGTGGAGGGAGCGGGTGAATGGGTTTTCATGCGGCGAAATTTCGCTCCCCCTATTGGCGAACCCCGCGCAAGCCTGTGGTTACTACAACGAGGTAATTAAGGATAATAGTGACTGGTACAACGATCCACAAGAACATATTTAACAAAAGTGAAATAAGCGGATCTTATATAATGATGACACAGAAGGAGCGTTTTGGCTTAATTCTCAATGCACCCTGCGGTTTATGCATCGCAGTTCTGAGTGCACAATCGTAAATGAATAAAACTTTTCGGTGCAAATGAAACGGAGACGAAGACGCACACAACAGCATTGCAAGCGCCAGCTAGCTCAAACCAACATTCTACGCAAACAAAGGTCAAGAACCGCTTTTGTTTCTTTAGTGAGGCATGTACTAATACTTCATTCATTCTAACCATTCAGTGCGCACCCCAACAAACAAAAGCTGAGAGGTGATGTAAGAAGTCATTCGCATGAAAAATTACTGCAGCTCTGCATATATACAAAAAGGGAAAAGAGATGGGACGGTTGCGAGCGTTGAAGCCGCAAGATAACTGAGACGCAGATGAATGAAGATGGACAGGGTGTCCCACGAGGTACTTCTAAATTTTTTTCTCACATTCTGGTTCCAAGCAAGGGATATTAAGTGGCTAGCCGCACATTCATAAAAGCAGTTGCGAAAAAGCAAGTAGGCTTCCCTTATTTGAGGTGAACGTCGCGACGTTGGAGGTGAAGCGTTGGTATCAGTTTACGCAGGCCATGAATTCTCGAGATTCATGTGCCTGCTCGGAGAAACAGTAGATAAAGGAAAGGAAGGCAGAAGGAAAACTTCATATTTATCGCTTAATACAGTTTGCATCTATCTATAAATTTAAACATTGTTAATGTTTTTTTTTTTTGGCAGACTTGTTGCACCCGTGATTCGACACGCAGCTCACAAAAAAAAAAAATTTCCAAATTCATGGTCTTCAGTTTAATGACCATCCAGGATCCTCTTCCTCCTTTCGTACCGGCGGGTACGCCGGGAGCTACGCAGTCGGGCGGATGAAAAATGGGACAAAAAGCTGACGCGCGTCGTACTATTCAGTACTTTATTTTCTTTTTTAACACGAAAGTGTTTTATTCCGGGGTCCACCAAGAAATCTGTGGCGTACTTCGTAACGGAAGTAGTTGTCTGAAAAATAAACACTCATACTGAAACAGTATCACTCGCTGGGATTCGAACCCACAGCCAGAGACTGATGCGACGGTAGGAGCTGAAAGCGCTGCCGACCACAACACTGCCAGCAAGACGGAGGGGAAAAAACGGGCCCTATATCATTACTACATCTCTTTAAAATTTACATGTAATTGATGTCCGGTTAAAGCGAAGGTATTTAGCAAGCAAAATTGCTCTTAAATTAACATGGCCTCTCTTTCGCTGCACTCTTGATTCTCAGTGGTGGTACCGCCACCTAGGAACTATGGAGCGAAGTTGAAAATTTTGTTAATATGCGCGCCGGCAGTTAACGCTTGAGTAGTCTCGACGTCTGTATCGCCGCACAGGCTTCGGCGTCCGGCCGGTGCGTTGGTGACGTCTGTGATGGCCAGCTCAGTTGCGACGCGCTCTACTCCGATATGAACGCAAAGACGGCTGCCGACAGCGCCGACAAGCAAATGATGCGCCTTTCGCACGCGGAAGTCTGCGTTCGCAGAACGATCCGCTGAAGAACGGTTCGGTTTCGCTTGCAGTGTTTCACCATTTGCGGACGCTCCTGGTTTATGGCACGTGTGCGCCGGGTGCTGGCGCGTACAATGTATTGCCTCCGGAGTAATGTCAGTCGTTCGAGAACTTTCGCTTGCGTGCAAACTGTTCAGGATCCCTGTGCAGGGTCGAGGTGCCGCTCCTCTATGTGTACATGCAAGGGGGTTCCCGTGTCCAGAGTATCCAACCCATCTAGCGCCCCTCCATTCGACAGATTGCCGCTTATGTGCGAAGACAGGTTTCACTTTCGTGTTATATATAATCCTATGACAGAGGGATCAACCACAGTTTTTTTTTCTTTTAACTCTTTCGCGCCAATTAGCGGGTCGCAAGTCACAGTCGGACGCTCACTAACAGGCGGAACCTTGCGTAACACACTCGCGTAATGCATACGCAATCGTAGCGGCAATTTTGCAAACAACAATATGTGCCCGCCAGTTCTGTCGTAGTGGGCTCGGTAGCCCCGCCACGGTCGTCTAGTGGTTATGGCACTCGGCTGCTGATCCGAATGGTCCGCGGGATCGAATCCCTGCCGCGGCGGCTGCATTTCGATGGAGGCGAAATGTTTGAGGCCCGTGTGCTGTGCGATGTCAGTGCACGTTAAAGAACCCCAGGTGGTCGAAATTTCCGGAGACCTCCATTACGGCGTCTCGCATAATCAGAGCTGGTTTTGGGGCGTTAAACCCCACGAATCAATCAAATCAAATCATCGTAGTGGGCTCGGTACAAGAGAATCGACCGACTCGGGCACGTGTGTTTTCAGTTGCACTGGTGGAGGGCACGGGGCGCCGCATCGCATGAACGCAGGACAAAACAATGAGCAGAAGATTGTTGAGTGAGAGCAGAAGTGGATACAATAGTAAATTTCTTCGTGTCTGCAGAGGTGGAACACAAAGCAGACAACGCAGACGTCAGCGCTTATGTCTCGTCTTTCTTTCTCATATGTATATGTTTTCACTCTTTGCCTTCTCTCAAGATGAATTAGCTTTCTATGTCGTTTTTGAAATCGTCAAGAGCATCGTACGAGGGCTACTCTTTTGTCACGGTTCGACTGGTCGCAAAATTCAAACAACGATGAAATTCAAAAACATTTTTATTTAGAACAGTTCACGTACACTTTCCCGCTATCCTTTCACGTAGTCAGCCACTCCGATTGCAGCTTCGGCAAGCAGTAGTGCTCCCTGCTGACCCCTCTTAACCGCAGAGCCACACAATCACACTACATACGTTACCTGAATAACTCCTCCGCAACGAATATACAAAACTGAGAGTCATATTTTAGGAACAATAGCGAATCTTAAGCTAGCTCTACCGCTGGTTTTCGTTTTTGGTGCGTTTCCATGGTCAGTGATTCATTAGCAGGAAGCAGTTCAGTGTGTTTCAGCCAACGAAAGAGATTTAATACAACGCCTTAGGCGCCATTGTACTGTGGTTTCAATCTGTGTGCTCTTGTCCTAGGTTGAACACGAAATATTTCTTGCAGAGTGTTAACATACCTGGGGTTTATTCAGTTCAGGCTAAATCGCAACGCAATCGTTTTCTTCCGAACTAGCGTGACACCTGAAGCAGTAAAAACGCTCTCGCTTCTATAGTTCCTTGTAAGTTTGGCAGCGAATTAAAGTACCAGTAAAGAATAGCGTGCATTCAACAGCAAAACCTTACGGGGCACAAAAGATTCGAGAAAGTTATATTACCGTTTTACTTAGGAACATTGGCTCCTCGTAAGCGTTTCTGCCTGCGGTTGTCGATGCGACACCTAACAGCTGCCTGCTAAAATACAAGCCCCGCGCAATAACAGAGCAGAAATTCGTATTGGCAGTGGAACCTATGTCCCGTAGTTTTGCAACATATTGCACAATGCACCTGTTCATGTAATATCGGAAAAGGGCGGCGCAGAAAATCTTGTACTTGTGCGTGAAGTACACAACAGCACGCACCCAAGTCACATACCTGCAGCCCTGGGCCTATGCACATAGCGGAGGCAAAAAAGCAAAAAGCCTTCGACGTTTACAACCTTGGATATGTTTTCAACGTTAACTGCACTGGCACGTGTGAACCCGGCTGCGCAGAGCAAATTACCTCTCTCGGCGACACGGAGCACTAGCCCTAGCCTGACAGCGACAGCTTTGTGCATTACTCAACGCAAACAGATTGCTGCTTCGCATTCGTACGGCACTGTTGCCAACTGCAATTGCACGGGTGCACTGTACTTTTGGCCATATAGAGCAGGCAAGTAGCATGCAAAGGCGTCCCTTTAATCACGGCTCCTTCTTTTTCGCTGCCACAGAAAGAAGACGGCAGAAATATTGCCACTGCGTCTCGCATTTACGCAGCATAGTTTGCCGAAACGAGGCGGCACCGAGTGCGTGGAAATAAAATCTGAAAGCCGCCAGCTAAATTACCCCAATCTGTATTCGCAACTTCTAGGTGGAACTTAAATTAGCTTTCCTGGCATTTGTTACATCAATCGCGCTGCTCTGCTCGGCAAATGGTGCTCCCACACAACTGCTTCAAACGTTATTCGCGAAAAGTGGATTAGCGTCCCTGTGAAATTGATAGTGAACGAAAGGAATGTCTCACTTAATATATATGAGACGTAAAACAGGCGTCGGTATTCTCCTACACTTCTATACTGCCGATTGTCTGAACTTGGTAACCCGTTGGTGTGGACCTGTTTGCTAGCCACTGTTGTACAATGGCGAGGTAAAATAGTCGGGGTGTAGCACTTTTCCTTAATCTTCCAGGCGTACTTAGTTCAGGTGGCCCAAATATGTACTGCATTGATACGAAATTTCCTGAATGAGAAGCATCTGTTTGGAAGCCAAAAGGCGGCTTTCATTAGATCTATCTATCTATCTATCTATCTATCTATCTATCTATCTATCTATCTATCTATCTATCTATCTATCTATCTATCTATCTATCTATCTATCTATCTATCTATCTATCAGCGCGCCTACTTCTTGGGGCGCTCGTGGTCGTTTCGTTAAAATGGTATGCAGTAAAATTAGCACGGCCTGACTTGAAAGCTTGACGGACATAATTACCCCACCATGACATACATAGCATGACAAGTAACACGCACGTCAGATACGCCATGACAAATATGACACGGCGCCGTCGTGATGCCGTGGTGGTTGTTTCATTACCTCTCTCCGCACCATAACGTGAATTACAAGACGTGCGTGTTTGGCAAACATGCATGGCATGTGACGCCACGAATGTTCGTGACAAGCATGTCATATACATAACATTACGTCAATTACACAAGTTACATGACAATATGTTTCAAAAGCGTCGTCGTCGTTTGAGTAACATGGGATACATAACAATGTGCGTGCATCGTGGACTCAAGGCTATGTTCTACGAGCCAGTGACGAGGTAGGATCTCTCAGAGACAATAGAGAGGCAGAAAGCGAGGAACAGCCCGACCTTTACTGTGGCCCGTAGCACGCCCAAGCCCGCGCCTGCGAACGCTAATCATTGCTGTCTCCATGATGTCATTGCGGGCCATAGTGGGAGCCCCCCCCCCACACACAATCTATGACAAATATACGGTAACGAATGACACTCATTGCAAGAAACGTCAAGGATGTGTCATGAATGACGAGACATTCCGTCATTTATGTCACCACATGAATTGCGTAAAAGTGAAGGTATCGGTACAGTAATTTATTTAACGTGCCGATTTAAAATATGCATTATGCAAAAAAAAAAGCACGACATCTACGCGCAACCTTCATCTTGCGCGGCATAGTCAACGTCACCAACACTTCGGAGCAAAGCTGCTATGATCAGCACAAGGTAATCTGTTTAGAACCGTCCCGTCTGTACAAAACCTAACAGTTGCACTGTCGCAATTATGCGCATGTAGGCCTTCCTATCGAAAGAGGGGGGAGTAGAATGGAATCAAAGTAAAAATAAATTCTTGACGACTCATAGTGGCGAATAGTCAGTTGCTAAAAGAAATGATTGATTGCTGGGGTTTTGTGCACCAAAACCACCTATTATTATGAGAGACGGCGTAGTCGAGGGCTCCGGAAATTTTGACCACCTGGAGTTCTTTAACGTGCACTGACATCACACAGTACCTGGGTCCTATCATTCCGCCTCCTTTGAAACACAGCTGCCGCGCCCGGGATACGATCCCACGACCCTCGGATCAGCAGCCGAGTACCATAGCCACTAGACCGCCGTGGCGGGGCTGCTAATAGGATAACGATGTCACTAAAGATGCCGCTTTTTAGTATGGCCCATTTCGTTAAGAAGCCGCACTGTAGTTTGGTGCGTTCGAATCCCCCTCTCTAGTGCCGACCGAATATCTTGGACTGTAGACAGAACGGTCATTACTGATCATGCAGGCTTGCACTAAAGAAAACTACATAGGTGCCATAAATATTTCACCGTTAACTTGCACAACAAATGAGCATTGGGCGACTTTGTCGCCCAATCGGAGCGGCTGCGCTGTTCATATTTTACATTGTACACGTAATATAGCCAAATATCACTGTAATATAGCCAAATATCACTAATACACGCTTCTTCACAAATTTAAACCAATATTGAGAACACGTCATTGGCTCAAAGACAATCTACTCAAACCAAATCAATCACTCGCAAAGAAGTGAAGATGGCAGAATTACTGAATAGCGAGGAAATTAACAGTCACACCACTTTACCTTCAGAACATACTGAGTGGCAATGCCCACTTGGCAAAGTGAAGAAAAAAGATCAGTCTATTAGCATGCTGCGTGTACAGTTCATTCGCGAACTGCTACAAGCGCGTCTGGAAATTCCTTCCATTCTTCCACTAAATAAACTCCGTCGCCGAGCAAAAACGGCGCCATAATGTTCTGTCTGGCGCGCAGGCATTACTTGAAGCAATGCTTTAAGTTCGGACCTCGCAATTTCGGGCCTAGCTTTCGCGCCCTTCACCTGCTGCCAGCTCTGCCTTCCGCATCAACCAGGCGCAATATATTCGAAAAAATCGTTTCCAGCAGCCGCGTTGGCCCCTTCTAATACGCACGGTACACCGCGTGCGTGCGCTTCGAAGACATTACTAATAGCATTCGCACGGGCATGCGCTCTCCGCAAACACCGCTATACACACATACGTGGATAGAGGGAAAACTTATGTTTGCTCCTACATTTTGTGTCGGGGACTTTGAGAGTGCAGGACGACAAATGACGAGGCTGCCGGAGCGAAAGCACAAGGACTAGAGTAAACGGAAAGTTGCGCACGCAGAGTCCACGGCTGTCATTCCTACGGAGAGAGAAATTCTAAAGCTCGTCTTTCTATATCGGGACGAAAAATAAAAGTGATCGCGTCATTCCTTGCGTCACTGTTCGGACAACTTTGAGTATTTGAAATATTTACGCTTGTCTCTACCTCCGTTTCTTTTTTTTCTTTTTTTTTAATATAGGGCCTCTAAGGTTTTTGTCGTCGACGAACCACGCTATATATAGTCATTCCATCTGCTGCGAATGCTGCGCATTGCTCAATGTTCGATGCATGTCACTTACGCCTCTTCTTGGGTTGCAAGTGACGCAACATTCGGCCTTCCTTGGTTTCTATGGATCTATAGAGCTTATGAAGCTCTGCATTACTGGAGCGTTCTATTCGTGGCTTTTATGGAGCTCCTCCGTTACTATGTGGAGCCAATCAGTTTGACGCGTTTTATGTGGAAGTGTTACGCATTATGCTTGGCTTACTGATAATGAGGGTTTTATCGTTGTATTCGTATATGACGTAGCGTCCTACACAGATAAAAATACCAAGAGGCCAGCGCAGCGTGGGCCAGAAAATAACGGCATGTAATATAAAGCCGCATGATAACATCAGTTCCGTTCCGCCGTGGTATGGTGTGCCGCGCTACAATATGCAGTGGTGTTCCTGTTCAATGTTAACAGAAATGGTTACATCAAGCATTTCGCAACGGTTTCACCATTTTTCATCAAAGCTTTAAAAAAAGATACCTGGAGAATACTGCCTCGAAAAGTACTCAATGCGTAAGTTTCCCAGTATAAAGAGAACGAACATGAAATGATAATTTTGAAACGTGACAACGGTCTATTCGCAAAGTAAGGAATATCTTGTTGTTGTTTTTTGTGCTCCACTTTTGTAAAAACTACTTTAAAGAGCACTGACATTGACGCAAGCACTGATATTGTCAGTCAACAAGTAAGGCTCAGTAAAACTACCAATAAAATTTCTGAAGTAAATAAATAATGTCTACAAGCATCAATGACCTCCCCTTTACAGTAAAATCATTTTTCAATCTTGCAGACAATCATAATTCAGCGTGTAATGATAATCTAATGTAAATGAAGGACTGGGTAAAAGGAGAAAAACCAGGAATCTCAAGATAGCTTAACACCAGAGCTCAACGCTGAATATGCGTTTGCTGCTTTCGTTTCCTGTTTGTTTTTAAAACATAAACAGCGTGATATCAATGCTTTAGCAACAACTCCTCAGCCTTATTTATGCACGTATAAGCACATGCGCGCCACACCGCATTTCTTAGCAGAGTCCATGAACCGTTTTCCCCCTCTTTTCTACTCTCTCACGTCCTTGGCTAAGACATCATCAACATGAATCAACATTCGTATGCGAGTTACGTTAGCGTCCGATTAACGATTTCAAGATCGGGATGCCGCCGTTGTTCGGATAAGAGAGCAATTTGAGATAACTGACAGCCTCCACATTACATGAGAATGGAGCAATCCATTAAGGTGAAGATTCCTTTATCTCAAACATTCTTCTATAAAAGAAAAAGAGATGTTGCGTTCTTTTCTCTTGTCAATCTTCCTTCTTCAATGCGCTGTTGATTTTCCGTGCATCTTCGTACACCAATGGATGTGACTGAAGCGCGCGCGCGCGCGCGTGTGTGTGTGTGTGTGTGTGTGTGTGTGTGTGTGTGTGTGTGTGTGTGTGTGTGTGTGTGTGTGCGTGTGCGTGTGCGTGTGTGTGTGTGTGTGTGTGAAAACAGCACTCCGGAGGTGAATCAGAGGCGCTGAGCAAGATAGACGTCACTAGGCGCTAGCTCCATAAAATAACGCTACATCATAGCAAAAAAAAAGAATCTGAAGCAGCTTCGCTGCTGAGACTGGTTCTAAACAGATTATCTGGGCAAGGGTATCAAGGCATCAAGTTAACTATTATGCAGCACTATCATTCTCACTATCACCATCATCTGTCAGTCGACCGAGGGTAGAATTTCGGTAGTGGGCCGAGATCAAGCACGGGTCAGCTTTACTCTTCAGCGCCACCCGGATGTCTTTCTTCCTTTCTTTCTTTCTTTCTTTCTTCTTTCTTTCTTTCTTTCTTGCTTTCTTTCGTCACTGTCACTGTTATGTACCACTGTCGCTGTCTTGTTCTCTCCGACTTTCTCTGCCTCCCTCCCAGTTTTCCTTTCTCTCACCCATGGCAAGTAGTTTTATGCAATCTCCGGTACAACGTAATCATGTTTCTCATAAAGGAATGTTCCGCAAGCGCGGGTGTACATAGAGAGAGAGGGAGAGATGATGGGAGGAAGGCAGGGAGATTAACCGGAAGGAAAAATATCCAGTTTGCTACCCTGCACTGGGGAATAGATAAGGGGAGAGAGAAAAGTGAGAAATAGAGATATCTAATCGCGCGCACACACAAACACGGCAGCGTCAGAGACCGTCAATGACGCCCATTGCTCGCAAAAACATGAGCACAGCCTTCGTGGCTTTCTGCTGCGAGACTCTGTCGTTCCGGCATTCCGATGAGGTTTGCTCGGACAGCAGTCGATCATCAAGGCATGATAATTCTGCGGCGAGAGACTGTCGCTGGGAGCAGTATCAAGGGCAATCGCAGAAGACGTGACCCATCGTTTCCTCGCTGTCGCAATGAACACAGGCAGCTCTGTCTTCCAGTTCAATGTGATAGCCCAAACTTCTGTTAAATGACGTTCCTATCCACAGTCGGCAAAGCACGGTCCTTTCAGAGCTGGTTAGTCCAGGCGGGACTCGAAGTTGGAGTAATGGATCGAGGCGGTGAAGGCGGGTATGCAGAAGACCAGGAGTATTCCACATCGTTATAGCCATATCACGCGCAAGCGAGCGAAGTTTTGTTACTGCATCCGTTCTTGATAGCGGGATGGCTTGCTGCACTCCAGTTTCGTGAGCATTTCTCGCAGCATTATCCGCGTGCTCCTTGCCGATTATTCCACAGTGGCCTGGTAGCCTCTGAAACGTCATATCATGGCCTTTGTCCGTTAACTGCTGATATATATGTCGTGTTTCAAGCACTAGTTGGTATTGCGGCCCGCGACATAAAGCCGATCAAAGGCACTCAGGGGCTGCCTTGGAGTCTGTAAAGATGGCCCATTTCTGTGGCGGTTCTCCTTCCATCATGCAAAGTGCGGTGCGTATTGCCTCAAGCTCCATGGCAGTCGATGTTTTGAACAGAACATGAGATGTTTTGAAGAGTGCATCTACAGCTTCGGCAGGGAAGGTCACAGTTCCTGCAGATCCGCCTGCTGCTGTTCAGTCATCATCGTAAAGCTGAAGATGATTCCTGTAGTCCTCATGTAGCATTAGCAGAGACAGCTGCTTTAAAGCCGGCGGTGAGAGTTCCGCTTTCGTCCGAATCCCTGGCACCGTCAGCCGGACCTTTGGACGGGCCAAACACCAAGGAGGCGTCTGAAGTCTCCGAGCAGACGTATAGTTCGTCAGGAGGCCCTCGCAGCATGCCGATATCCTCTTACAAAAGCAGGCACCGGACCGGTCTTCTGGAAGCGAGGCGAGGTGATGGGCAGGAGCACGAGCAAGGTGTCGAATGCGCGTCCTAAGCACCTCCAAAGTGATGCGAGTTGTGGCAGCCAGATCTTTGGCAATCGCTATAATATCCGCTGTTGAGATGCAGCGTGGCAATCTGGGGCAGATTTTGATTTCCTCGCCCTGAGCGCTATCGAGTGTGCGTAGGTTACCTTTACAGGTGTCAGTCAGCACCGGTAAGCTCTATCTCAGGTATCCGAGAAAGAATCATGTATAGATGCAACGTGGCTTGCACTGAGGCCCTGCTCACTAAGGTATGCCGATAATGAAGTCGCGGCGTTTTGGGGCCTCGCGCGTATCTGAGGGCGTACAGACTGCGGGTCTACAGACTACGGGTTATGATGCTAGCCTTCGGACCGTAGGCACCAGGGTTCGGATTCCAGCTCACCAATAATGTTTCCCTTATTTCACTCGCTCTCTGTCTGTCTATAACTTCCACTTCTTTTTCTCTCTGCACCTCCTCCCTTCATTTCACACTATTTCCACATCTCTTGGCTTTGTGAGTGATAAGCGCTACTACAGGCGTACCAGTGTGTAGTAGGGCAAAAGCCCTTGTCTTCTTCGTTACAGCTCAGCTGTTAACTGCGAACAACGGCGACTTCTCCCCATTGATCTCGACCTTAAACAGCTCAGCTGTTAATAGAACAAGAAAGCCGTTAAAACGTCGCCCAACATCGCTGTGGATTTTGCAGAAACTCGGAATGTTTCGTACGAATATGTGCTTGGAATTAATGCACGCAGCCTTTTAAATTAACAGCGGAGCATTTCGAGCTGTGCCATGCATTGGGTGATCTCGTTGTGGTTGTCACCCAGCAGAGAGAAGAAGACCCGCTTTTTCCCGCAGCCCACTGCCACATGATAGCGATTACGCGATGGCCTGCAGTGTTAAGAATGTGTAGAAAAGGTTTAGCTCGAGGTTGTGGGTTTGATACCCACAGGCGCGGCTGCATTTCCATAATCAAAAGTTCCTGCGTACAAACTACTGACAGGGAAAAATAACCGACAAGGACAGACCCTTGTCCTTGTCGGTTGTTTGTGCCTCGCTACAGTTCGTGAGCAGAAGCTTTTGATTATGTAATACCAACTAGCCCACTCCCAAACCTCGCTTCAGTTCATTTCCTTAGCGCGAAATGCAAAAGAAAGAAAGAAAGAAAGAAAGAAAGAAAGAAAGAAAGAAAGAAAGAAAGAAAGAAAGAAAAGTGAGTACATTGTGAAAGATCACGTATGGTCAGTAGATAACGGTGAATGGCAGTAATGCTAACATAAGCGATAGAAAAAAAAAAAAAAGCTCCACACCCTTGCCAGTCATGTCCCGATTAAGGACAAAAGAACAGCTTCGGGGTGCCAGCGGTTTTCACGACGAGACTCGAATTTTTTCACATGAACGACGATTCCCCAACACAGGCAGACTGCAGCTCACGTAAATTCCGGGCGCAATTATACCTTCAGTCACTAACAAATTTTGTTCGACGAAATAGGTGAGCTCCGATAACCCCAAGGTATGATCGTTCTATCTATAGTATTACTTTTTTCTAGCGGCAATTCTCGTGAAGAACAGGTACTTGCACGACCTTAATGCGCTGCCTACAAGAACCTGCCCAGTCTTAAACACGGTTAGGTTAGTATTGAAAAAAAAATCAACTCTTATTTTCTTAGAACATAAGTTAGATGTAATTACCAGTATATATAGGAACCCGATATTACTCCTTATAACTTGTGAAACTACACCTTAGCTATACACTGTCACTTTTTGTGGCGTTTTAGGCTAGCTGGCAAGCAAAAACAAACGCGTGTTTAAAGAAATAAAGCGCGTAAACGCAACTAAGGAAAGCAACATTGTGTAAACATACGCGAGTGTGCGGGTACTCCACGTTACGTTGTGCTTTCCTGAAAATCCTCGCCGCATATGGGGATTTTCGGGAAAAGTGAAAGAAAATAAAGGATTCCTGTGTGTTTTGACGTATGTCAGATTATGCTTGCTGCTATCGCTTCTGTGCAGGCTGCCTTCCAGCTCCCTTTTCAGCCCGATGCTTCAACGCGCACACTACGCGTTGCACGTCCTCAAAGCCCGATCACGTTCTCTCGCAAACAGCCTGAAAGAGAGGAACTGCGAGCCTTGTGTGAATGTATATTCTTTTTCCTTTCATTTTTTATTGATCCTTACCCTCAATACTATATACGTTTCTGTATTTACGTCTATTAAGTAGAAAAAGCGGAGATTTTCATGGAAACCGATAAAGTTACTTCCGTTAGTTTTCGTGGAATGTAACCCTACGTTTAATTGATCATCATCGCTGAAACAATGTGAGCAAAAGAAAACACGCGCGCGCGCACTATCTAGCGCATGAGCACGTAGGCAAATGCAGCGCCACAAAACTTACTCATAAGGTCTCACTGAGACCTGTCTTCTGAAGAGATGCGCCACTTTATAGTGCTATAAGGCAAGTACAGGGGCCCAGGCAAATGGCTAAAGGTTCATCCTTATCCGACTTCTTTTTCTTTGTCAATAAAAGTAGAGGTGACGACTCGCAAGCATATCCTGAGACCCTGCTGCTGTTCCTGTTGCTGAGAGCCCAAAGTTTGCGATCAGATTGTAGGTTGCATCGCTTCTCTCGAGCAGCGTTCAGTTCCGCGCTGGTAAGCAGCTTTTTTTTTTTTCTTGTCTCTTTTATGAGTACAGATCTTAATGATGCCGACGGCGGCGGACAACACGGCTACCAAAACCGGCCACACTAACGCGCCCATAACAGCTGAGGCCATAAAACAGCACCCGGGCAGCTATAATCATGCCTACATCAGAAGAATAGTTAGATGAGCTAACACGTAAGCTGTTTTCTCGTGTTCTACAGCGCAAATCAAACTATATGACAAAGAAAAACGGAGAAATATAAAGCAAGAAAACGGTTTGTCCTGTCTTCATTTCCACATTATTGGTCTTCAGTTTTTCTGCCTTGTTCACCGCGCGGAACCATACATGCATAAAGAGTAAGCCTTGAAAGTAACATACGTTTATAGCGGCCCTCTCACACTTTTCCGGCACCCGTTTTCATGTGCGTATTGCGTAGACTGCAGGGTGGACAGACAAATGCTACGGGAATGACAGCGATAGGGGCAGCCAGTGCGAAGTTATTAAGCAGACAAAGATCAAAATACAAGCAAAAAGATGCGGACCCTCAACTCGAGTTTTGCAGGATCGGGTGACTGCATTTCACTCTCCACGAGCCGTCATGGCGAAATGCCAATGGAATTGGCTTTAGGCGCCTGCGTAGGGGAAGTTCGTACACCCTGGTTGCCCGTTCGCTCCAGTCACACAGACATCAGAAGCAGTTCTGACGAGCGCCACTACGCGCTGATGTGGTCGACAGCGATGGGATGATTTCACCGAACGATTAAAATATTAAATCAACTGATATGCATGTCTTTACAGCTGCCAAAAATATCCTCAGCGATCTGTCTACCTCAGCGATCTGTCTCCCACCTGAAACAACAGTTTGCACACAAGCAATGGCAAAATAAACGATGTAAAAGAAGTACATTGGAACCATGCAGAAAAAAAACACACGTAAAAGGAAAATTTCGCGTACAATAATAAATTTTACGAAGGTAATGTAACATTTTGTATTTATGTATAAAAACTGCACTCATTGAATCATTGCTCCGCACAAAAAAAAGGCTATAGGTTCCATGCACAAATAAAAAGCAATATACATGGGAATTTACACAATGCAGACGTATTCACCATTAATACTGACATATGTGCAATAAAAAGTAAGAGAGAATTAGTTGACTTATTTCCCGCTTTATATTTTGCCGGATTGGTGATTTGTTATTATTTCTTCTATTCGTTCGTCGTTGTTCGAGAGGCTCGTAATTTGGTAGCGCAATGTTTGTGAACCATAGCTTGTATTGACTTTATTGCTGTGGTAATTAACATGCCGAAGTGTATAGGTAGGAAGCAAACATCGAAGCCGTCGAGAAAAGGAGGCCTTATTGAGGCCTGTTTCGTTGCATGCAGATCGGCCTTCATTAAGCGAACCGAGGCAGGCAATTCAGGTCATTTTGCGCACCACTGACGTCTTCCCGTCGTAGGCGGCATCGTCAGATCCGGAGACCCGCTGACGTCCCTTATAGCTGTTGTTTTTATCGTTCGATTTCGATTTCTATGAGAGCAGGGTGACTTCGTCACGTAAGGTACTGCAAGCTGCATCGCTAAACTCAGGTTCATTATCTTTGAATGAGCGTTGTAACTATAAAGTCTTTCTTATTGGTGTTTTCATGTGAATGGTGCAAACACGCGGTATTATTTGCTAGCCACGTCGTGGGCATATATGTTCAACTCCGATAATTCGCACTATTGTTCCTCTTGAGACAACTGATGATGTCTATGTCTTTCGGCGCAAGTAAACGTACTGGTCCACAAGTTTTCTTTACTTTGTAATGAAGAATTCGTTTGATGTGTGTGCAATGTACGTTTGAAATTATGTAAGCTTTGTAAATACCCGAAGGAACTCGAATTCCCAACAGCGAAAATTCCTTTCTTTCTTCCTCTGTAGCCTGCAGTTCTTCTTTTAGCATAGTCAGTGGCGTGCTGCTGGCATAGAGAGCTTCCATATCTGTATTTGAACACGCCTTGATGCAGAATGATAGGGAAAGAATGAAAAGAGGTGAGAGAAAAAAAATTCACAGCATATCCACGGAGTGAATGATGATGAGCGGGCGAAGCTCGGGAGGTTCATCGTAGATCGTGCCGAGTTCCGGATTAATCTAGTTAACGCGCACGCTACGAATCCCTATGGTTCAACTACGCACAAGTGAAATCTCCCACCGGCACTTCATTGCAAGATCCAGAGCGCATATATATATATATATATATATGGGTGGCCGGTGAACGGTTCTCCAGCGCGAGCAGTCGGTATTTTTCAATCAAGAAACTCGCTAGAAGACGCTGCCTGCGCCAACGTTGTCTCTCGCGGGTGAGGGCGCGTTCTCCTTCTTTGCGAGCTCGTAGAGCGTTCATCGAAGAAAGAGCGTTTCCATAGTCAACGCGCGCCTTTCGCTCTCTCTTTCTCTCTCTGTCTCTGTCTCTCTCACAAGACAGCAGATGGAAGAATGAGAGAGCTCGCGCGCCGGGAGGCACGCGCCGAGGGCGAGCGCGAGCCTCCCGGCGTTGCATATGGCGTTGCATGGTATTGTGAGTGGTGTAGGTTATACGATACGATACGTGACAACCGACCCACAGCTTAAGGAGCTTCGCCCCTAAAAAGGCATGCCCTCTTGAACACTTAACGTACCCGCTTTGTTTTTCTACCCATGCGCACGTGGAAACGAAAACAGAATGAGGGAAATAAGGCCACGTCCACGCTCAACACAGATGCATACAGTAGTGTGTACGGCTATGCGACGACGGCGTTTCCATTTCCGGATTTCTTCCGACGGTCGGCGTGCATCATCACTTTTTGATATCCTCCTTTATTTCTATATCTCCCTATACACCACTGACTCCTACCACTGCACGATATGCGGTAGCACACTGATGATTAAAGGAAAACAGACCGTCAGCCACACTGCGTAAATATTGACTGTCCGGTCAACCGAGTGTACGTTATCATGGGCCACCAACGTGGCGGCAGACGGACTTCACAGCCACGGGCAAGTAAATGCATAAGAAAAAACACAGAGTACTGACACGTGCCGCGCGCTAGCCCTTTGGGGCATATACCAACTCGGTCTACGTGCGATGTTATTGTACGCTATAGTATCAAACTAATGCAATATACGCAAGACTATATGTGCGATCGGTTATAAATGCACGACGCAGGCCCGGAGGAGGTGCCACAGCGACTAAACGATTTCCACACGTGTACCCTTGTTACGCGTATTGCACCTTTGTGTTCAGACTATATTGGGCATCTACTGCGAGTCTCTTTCGCTCTCTCTTTTTTGCTGGTTTGTAATAATAAGAATTTAGGAACTCCCCTCCCCTTATCTGGATATATATATATAGGCAAGCGAAGCTTGGCGTGCGCGTGCATTTTTATTTATTTCTGTCTGGCTTCGTTTCTCGTCTTCCTTTCGTTCTTTCTTTTGTTTCTCCCTTTCTTTATCGTTTTCTTTCTTGCGTGCTGTCTTCGTTTGCTTCTTTCATTCTCTCTCTTCTATTCCCTTCCGTCGTTGCTTCAGCCCTTACTTCGTACATATGCATTTTTCCTTATTTCTTGCTTTCTTTCCTTCATGATTTCGTAGAAAATCCAAGCGATTCATATGGTTCAGATACGTTGTCGTCTTCCTTGCCGAGCGTACACCCGTTACGTGCGCGCGCTTCGCGCTTGAATACGCGATGTACAAAACCAGAAAAAAGTGCGCGCGCGCTACTTTAGCAGCGATTGTCATTCTCGCACACGGACAGCAATGCTAACACCACCGATGCCGACACTTGTAAGGCAATACAGTTACGCTTCGATTGAATGATAATCACGTTTTACGTATCAAAACCACGATATGACTATGAGACTGTGCCCGTAGTGGAGGGCTCTTGAACATTTCTACGGAACATTGCTACGGAACACAGACCACCTAGGGTTCTTGAACATTGCTGCGCAAGCGTGGCGCGGCAAACGTTCAGCAGCGGCGGCTCGAAGCTCGAACCAGCTTGACCATCGAGGAAGGCCAGGAGGGCAGACGAGGCGACGTAGAGAACAAACAAGAAACGTTTAATACATCGCTATGGATGAGCGAGGCGCTCAAAAGAACATTACAAACGCGCGCACAGCAACGCACTCGAACGAAGGTGACTGACGACTCCGACTGCAGGGCGGCGCCTGCGGCGCCTCCTTTCTCCGCAATTATACCCCTTTCGTGAAGCCTTCCCAGTGTCACGATCGGCGCACGTTATTGCACGTCCTCGGTTCAGCAGACGCACCGGTTCGGCAGACGCGCCTTGCGGGTCGTCGGCAGCGCGCATGGGGCGAGCTTCTGAAGGAGGAGAGAAGGGCTCACGTCTACCGCACATACACCGCACACACACGCACAACTGCCACGTGCGACGAAGAACTTTTGACACGCTGGCTCGGTGGCTGGGCATCACGGGCAAACACCTTGTTTGGAGTTCGATTTAAGTGCCGTTGTCCGCTTCAGTCGTAAAAGCATGCACTTAAATTTCAGGGCATGGCCGCTTTTCCTATTTTTAATTTTTTTGCGTTTCGCTCTGCACTGAGGTGCCGCCTCCATGGTTCCGGGAACTCGAACCTCGAGCTTCGCTAGCCAGCACCTTAATCCCTACCACGGCGGGTGTTTGTACTGATCTGTGTACGCACATGAGCGTTAACTCTTGCTCTTTTTGGATAGGTCTACTAGGTGATCAACAATATGTGCCATCTACTCTCGTGCCCGGGCGCTGGCTGCTACGTCTTATATAATTATCATCCAGACAGACAGACAGGCAGACAGACAGACAGACAGACAGACAGACAGACAGGCAGACAGGACAGACAGACAGACAGACAGACAGACAGACAATGAACTTTACTAAATCCTGAGGATTACTGTACGGACTCCTTAGCGGGAGCACTGAGTTTTATTTTTTTCGCGTTCAGGAAACATTCACAGCGGCACATCAAGGCATAGCTTAGCGCGCATGGCTCTTCGCCCAGATATGTAAGCAGTAACGGCATGGCGGCTCCCCATATCACGCCAACCATGGAGGGTTAAGCATCGCCCCTCCAGCTATAAGGCTGCTAACAACGCTGGTGCGATAAAAAAGGAACTGCACATGGCGAGACACTCATGGCGCTAGTTTTCGCAATCGAACTATCCGCGACCCGAGTACAAAGCCAACGTAATGACTCGTAGGGAGTTCTGGCAAGTGTAACTGTTGTTCGAAATTCTGCGCAAGAGAACAGATACGTATGTTTCGATCGCACACAAATGAGCTGCCAACGACACAAGCGCAAGGGCAACGTCTAACCCCGCGTAATTGGTCCAGGCAAATGTAACTGTTGATCAATGTCTACGCAAGGCGCGACACGTAGGTAGGGCTGCTTTACGCAACCTAACTTCAAATGACACGAAAATAAGCGCGGTGTTCAGCCACACGTAAAGTGTTCGCGCAAGTGTAACTGTTGCTGTTGTTGATCGGCTCTAGACTAAACATAATTAATGCTATTTTACGCAACTCAACCGACTTTAACACAAGCACGAAGTAATATTTAACCTCAGGTCAAGCGCTCAGGCAAGCGTAACCATTGTAAGGCGAGTGAAAAATTATTAGAATGTTTCGCAATTCGGAATACCCGCTTAAAAGAGGCCGCAACGGACATTTCTGAGGGCGTGCACTGCGAGTATAAAATGTAAGGCAATCGCTTGCACAATACCTAACCATGTTCTAAAGGCAAACTCCTTCAAAGATAAACATGACTAGGATGGAAGTAGTATTGTTCTGGTTACATCCAATGCAGAAACAATTTTGGTAAAAAGCAATGCTTACGTCATTCTGACCTTCACTTGGCCGTCATATTCGCCAGCTAGTAGAACGCACGTGTTATCAGAAGAACACGTGTGTGTTACATTATGTCAAAATTTATCTCACGGACACCATAACAGCTACTAACCCAAGGAAGTTAAAACAGTGCCCTGAACTTGACATTCGAGTTCATTCGCGTCATAACCACCACCTATCTACGAAACATAATCACTTGAAGCCATACAGTACGCCGGTAACATGTATCATGTCATCTATGGCCTCGTAACGTAACTTAAACTCGCTATCACAGGTTTACTACAATAGACACTGATTATATACTTGGGGTTCACATATGTTTGACAGAGAACTGACGTTTCAGTAGACGCACATTCCAAGCTTTAGTATTATGTGTTTTAATTTCAATAATATTGTCGTGATACAACGCGAACACGCTACAGTGAAGCGTTCTGCAAGAGTAGCAGGACAGCTTGTTAACACCAGAACACAGCACAGACACAGACACTTCTTCGTCTACTCCGGGACATCCCAAAGACCCTCTAGATGTGAATGTTCGTTGACGTCCTTGTCTTCGTTGTCGCCTGCAGAGCACACGCGTCAATATGCCCGTCAGCGGGTAGGACGTCCCTATTTTTACTTATCCTATAGTTACCGTTTTTGTTGCCGTACTTCCTATCGTCTATCCTATATTCAAGCTTTTCACATATAGGTAAGCCGCGCGGCCGGCAGTAACTTCGCGTCCCCATAGGCCTCACACACTTCATTGAAGGAAAGGTTATAACACCACATTTGAGCAATGTTTCAATGGCCACTTGTTTTTTTAATTTCGAAGCGTATTCTTGGTAAACTTGAGCAACTTTGACCGTGTCTGTCCATCTAGCTAAATGTCGGTCTACCTAGCTGCCTAGGTCTCGGTACTCTCCAGTCGTTTCGTTCACTTGGTTTGCACAAAAGCTGGCGTCGTACGGTTGGAATGCAGCACGAACATTCTCGATTGATATCGGCATCACTAAAGCGGCGTACTTCTCATAAAGGTCGCTATTAACGATTACACGAACACGATGACTCATACTGCCTTGCGAATATGGGTATGCGCCACAGGTAGGTTAAATATTAACACTACAGACTTTGTTAATCAATTGATTTGTGGGTTTTTACGTCCCAAAACAAGCTATGACTATGAGAGACACCGTAGTGGAGGGCTCCGAAATTTCGACCACCTGGGGTTCTTTAACGTGCACTGACATATCGCACAGTACACGGGCCTCAACATTTCACCTCGATCGAAACGCAGCCGCCGCGGCCGGGATTCGATCCCGCGACCCTCGGTATGTTAATCAAGGACGAACACAACTATACACACTGAAAATGACTGATTCTAATTGCACTCTTCGTCAAGCTTGTTTTAGAAGGTGCGGTCGCCTAGTACCGCAAAGGTACAGTGAAAGTAGTCACAAGGATGGATGCAAGTATGCCCCTCTCTCTCTCTCTCTCTCTCTCTCTCTCTCTCTCTATATATATATATATATATATATATATATATATATATATATATATATATATATATATATATATATGTGTGTGTGTGTGTGTGTGTGTGTGTGTGTGTGCTCACATACATACAGAGTATACTCCGTTAGAAAAATTTGTAAGAAGCACGGAACGTTATTTTTCCGAACTTATGATAATAACTCATGAATTGATCTTCATTGATCAGCTGTGCTATCATCCGAAAACCGCTTTTCTGCCCATGCTAACACGAGCGTTTCCTACTGACTGTTTTCTGCGTGCCCTGACCCTGCCTTCCTGGCGTCGTCCCCTGAAATAGTTCAGTGCTTTCCGGCTACTTCTCGGTGATGGATTGCTTCGTTCTCTTTTTGTGCGTTTCTTTTTTTCATTTCTCATTTCTCACGCTGGCCGCGTCTGCACTGGACATCGTTGGAAGCCACGGCCGTGCGCTGCATACCGAAAAACCATGTTTCATTGTGGGCTCGTCGATAGCAGCTGATGCACGAATTTCGCAAACCACTCACGGGCCACCCTCGAAACCGCATTTCTGTACCCGACGTCCAATGCAATCGAGCATTGACGCTTGTGCCGGGAGAATTTGTATTCTCCACTCACCCGACACAAAAGCCACGCTGGAAACTGTCTCCGAACCATTGCAGAAACAACTTAAGCGAATTCACGACCACTTCTGTCCGTAGCAGCAAGCATTAGTGTCGCTTTTTTTTTCTTATACTTTAAGTTCCTTTTCTTTCTTCTTTTTCGTGTGCTTCTTTTTTCACATCACTTTGATGATGTTGGGATACCCGGCTCTCAAGTAGCCAACCTTCTTTTGTTTTTCGCATCTAAACAAAAAAGAACAGCATTAATGCCCCACGACACGTGGCTTACTTGGAGTTTACGCTTGTTCAACACAAAGCTCTGCGCACGGCACGTTTTCCTCAGAAAGACAGCCTCAACGAATGGATCTTGTAGCTTTGAGGAGTCGATGAAACTACAGAACGTGGGAAGCAGACTCTTTTGGGGAAAGTGCATGAAAACAGCCAATAACTATAGGAAAGCCGCGTTTTATAGGGTATATAATGCCCTCTTCTGCGTCTATAGAGGCGGCTTTTACTTGTTTTGTACCACAGTAGCACGAAAACGAAACTTAGTTATTGCACTTTCTCCAAGTGTACGACGCAGTTGAAGTACAGAGCAGATTCAGTGTCTGCTTCGGCATTTCACGAAAACAACAGCGAAATCGACTTCGGCTAGAATGCGTTGTTGTTGTTGTTGTTGTTGTTCTTGTTCTTGTTCTTGTTCTTGTTGTTGTTGTTGTTGTTGTTGTTGTTGTTGTTGTTGTTGTTGTTGTTGTTGTCAGTGACTCTCAGGCACTTTTTCGGACCCAGTTCCTAACGTTTTAGGGGAGCGCTCTGGATGATACGAGCGAAGAGGACTCCCGAATTTATGGAAGTATTGACAACCTAATTCTGATCACAGGTCATATTGCGTGCTTGATTTCATATCTGTGTCTTTGCACATTGCCTGGAAAGATATCGACGATGAAGAAGGAAAAAAATAAGTGTCTCATTTGTATTTTACTTTCCTGTGCTTAGCACCAATCACACCCTCAATGTTTTAGATTTGTGAGATAAGGAAGTGTTTGTAATTCCAAATCCCAAGTGCTAGTTTGTGTATTAATGGGGCCCTTCAAACATTTTGAACACGGAAAACGATGCCGATTAGTCGCGAAGCCTCCTGCGAACATGTGAGCGCAATATAATTGCACAGCTTGAGACTACATGTTTGCTCCTCTCTGACCTCTCTGAGAGCACCGACTACGTTGCTTGGGGCATAATTAGCGCTGCTTAATGTCATGATTGTGCAAATATCTTCAGTAATGCTCTATTTGATTATTTCGAGTTCAACAAATCAGTCAAAGTCAAAGTCAGTTTATTATCGTAAAAGGGTACATTGAAATAGATACAGGACAGTATACAGACGAGGTCAGTCATTCGTGTTCGTCACACATTTATACCCTACCTCCCGAAAATTTTGGTATAACAGGTAAGTGAGGCGACTAGGAGAGCACCGAGAAGTAGATAGATAGATAGATAGATAGATAGATAGATAGATAGATAGATAGATAGATAGATAGATAGATAGATAGATAGATAGATAGATAGATAGATAGATAGATAGATAGATAGATAGATAGATAGATAAAATAATATTCCCTTTCAATAAAACAAACCCTTGTGGTGCCCGTTATTACAAGAGCGTTATTAGTACCCGGTGCTCGTCCATAAACCTCCATGTCCCAGCTAGTCATTGAACGCTTTAGTCCAAAGCTCCCCGACCATGTCCGTTGACCTTGGCGTAGCTGTGCGCCACCACACATCAGCAGCAATATACTCCCCACGTTAATGTTGGCCCAGACTAATTCAGAACCGGGCCCTGAATAGTGCACCACAGAAATGTAGAAAGCGAAAATATGCTCATCAGTTCTTATGAATTATGTTCTGCACAGTAGCAGCAGGCAGATTTGGGAGATCTGGTGGTCATTCATCTTCGTAAGAACAGCGCCCTTCTTTTTTTGCTTCCTTTTGTCCCCGTTTTCACCTTTCCGCGCTGTTCTTACCAAGATTATTTTCTGCATGTTGGTCTTTTCTTTCCTGCGCGCACATCCTTAACTTTTTCAGGGACGATGCTTAGCACTTCGTGTACGTAACCACTCTGTCAAGAACCGCAGCAAATCAAGATAGGTAGAAGGAACCAAATGGGAGAAAGGCCGGGAAGTTAGCCTGAATTGAATCATCCAAACCAAGCCAAACCTAACTTATTATTATTATTACGAGATGCATTCTCGGAAGCAACGCCATCCTCGATAATGCTATTATCATAAATCGTGTTATACAACGGCACACATGTTCTGTGGTCTGCGACAGGCTCTTCTTTGACTACGTGGCGTCAGCTTCCCCGCCGAGTGCTGACAACCCTGATTACGCTTAATTAGTCGGCCCTAACAACGATTAATCTTTATCGACGAAATCTCAAAGTTGCAGATACATGTGTGCGATGCAGTACTGACAGAATAGAGAGGGCTGGATGAAGCTCGTGCAGCGTCTTCTCTTGAGTGCTGTCCATGGCCTTTGCTAACGAGTCATGATTAAGTGCACCGTACGTGATCAATTGAGAACACGAAATTGCTGCAGGGGACGTTGATGTCTTTATACTTATACCGCAGCTTCGTTAATCATGCTGGTATCCGCGATATGATTAATTCCATTTGTCCGACATTAACCCTAATGAGAAGTGAGTGGCAAAATCGCAGAGTGCTCAAGAGGGTTCTGATTGCTCCAAAAGGCGTTTTGCATTCCCGGTTATGAAGTAGAGGCTCTATTTTTGTTATTCTTGTACTTAGTGTAACGCTAAAGTGCCTGGATTGATCATGACTGTTAAAAGAAAGAGATTCGGGACTAATTAAACGACAGATAATTGCCTGCACAAGAAACACAAAAAGCAAGCAGAAAAGGTGCTCTGCTGAAAAGAAAAATGGGGTACTACAGTGCATATTTGCAACAGCTGAAAAGACGTGCCTCGACTTACGGACGTTAATAGACAAAGTGGCTGAAGCCGTATCGTGGATGCACAGACGGCTGAATCTCTGCGATATATATTATATATATATATATATATATATATATATATATATATATATATATATATATATATATATATATATATATATATAATATATATATATAGTGACAGTCATATTATTTAGGATTTATTCTGACGTTTCGGCTGGAGACCAGCTTTTTCAAAGATGAAAGTTTTTCATGGGCGCATGGTTTTTAAGTACACTTCACGAACATGCATAATGGGCGGTGGATGAGAGCTCACAAAAAAGGGGGGTTTGGGATACCGGGGGTTTAGGATAAGAATAAACAACCACAGAGCACACATAAAGACCCTGCCACACCTTCCTCTCTCCAAGCACGTAAATGATCTTAGTCATCCCTTCCATACATTCACAGCTGTGGTGCTCCAGTCTGATTTCAAAACTCATTATGACCGGGAGGTTCGCGAATGTTACATTATTCACAAATTCAACACTGTGCCTGGTGGCATCAACGAAAGTACAGGCCGACTATCTTGCTTGCCCTGTCAGGCAACTAAACCAATCAACGACGCAAGCGATTAAGTGTCTTTAATATTTCATATTTTATCTGCGTTTCTTTTTATTATTGTTGTTGTTGTTTCTTTAGGGCTCCACATGCAAATCTATGTGCACTATGAACTCGCGGAACTCTTATTTTTCCCTTGTTTGCTTTCTCTCTTTTTTTTTTCTTTTGGTGCACATTCATGGCGCTCCTGTTGAGATGCAGAAATGATGATCGATTTGACTCTGTACGCATTGTTAATTTTTTGTGTGTCCTGATTCTTTCTCATTGCTTTTATTTTCGTTTGTTACCTTACGATATTTGGTTCCCCATCATGTTTCTTGCTGTATTTCTCTTATTGTTGTCTGATATGGTTTGCTGAGTTCATCCTGCACTCGCACAAGGTGCAAATTTGTCTTGTGTGCCCTCGGCGCTCACTCGGGCATGTGTCTCCAGTTGGGATGCGAAACTGATTATCGATGTCCTCCTGTTTTATTTTATTCCTATTGTTAATTTCTTGTTTGCTCTGATTTCATTTATTTTCATGTATTATCTTAGGATATTTAATTCCCCATCATGTTTTTTGTTGTCTTTATCTCATTTTTATCCATGTTTTACTCAGTTCGTGCTGCCCGCGCGCAAGGTGCAGAGATGTCTTGTGTCCCCTTGGCGCCCGCTTGGCCTGAACATCACGCACTTTCGCTAGAGAACGGGTTTCGCTGCGTATGACTCGTTAAACTAAACGACTCTCCTTTCTGTGTGATGTTTTCTCGTTGTATTTTTTTCTCTGTCTCTTTTTCCTTTTTTTCTCTGTTTTTTGTGTGTGTGCCTGTGTGCACATGTCTTTCACGGACCAAACCATTCAGGGTTGTTCTCGTATGCTGCACGTTTTTCTTTCTCTCCTACATTTTTCGTGAAACGCAGCTCGGTGATGATCCTTTGGACTGTACTGGGGCCGACCGCGCACAGAGCAACCTGCTTTTCCCCCCTTTCCCCCCCTCCCGCTTCTTTGTACTCCGCACACAACAACGACATTTGGCTTCAGCTGTTCTGTGCTGCACTGCGGGGGTTGTAGCAGCATAGACTAAGGTGACCGCGGCGCGAGTGTCTTCTAACGAGGGCTTACAATCTGCTGCCAGACGACCTCGGCCCACCCGTTCGGTATTATGGAGGCGCCGCACAGACGCAGATGTCATCTTGCACTGGCGTTTGATTCTTGGACGCACCTCTGTATCCCAAACCCCCCTTTTTTCTGAGCTCTCCCCTTTCCACCCCCCAACATATATATATATATATATATATATATATATATATATATATATATATATATATATATATATATATATATATATATATACGGTGCTTCGTGGTAGATAGCAAGACAGATGATGTAAACTATACTGAGCTTGCACGGCCTACGGTGTTGGCCCTGCTCCCCTTCAAACACGGCAGTCTGGTAGTCCTTGAGATGATCGATCGTATCGATCCCGACTGTACCACCGATTAGGCAGAGCGGTTGTTTGTGCTTCACTTGTCATTGTGTGGGTGTTTTGGTACAGGCATGGACGCGACGAGACCGTCATGAATGAACGAATCAGACGAAGCTGAGCTATAGTTAGCAGGGATTCACGCTAACACGTGCAAATTCAGAAGCAAGTTGTGTTTGCTGCTTCTCTCCTTTCGTGCCCTCGTTTACGTGCCTTAGCTTCTTTCTTTATAAAAGGATCTCGAGTACGTGCATATAAGAATATTACGAAAATAACCTCGCATAGCTGTGTATAAGGTAAACATACCTGCGGCGTTGCTAGCAGCGTTTATCGAGCGCTTAGAGCGGTTGCGGTGTTTCTTAGGGTCCTTGTATTATACCTAGGGATTCTAGAGTTGTTCGCACAATTTTCTTTATGGGTGTTTGTTGCAAAGCATTCATTTAACCCACTTGCGGTTCAGTGAAACAATAAAAACAGTGAAATGTTCAAGAAAAGGTTTTAGGATTGCGTTGCCTTTTGCGGGTGCTAAATAACAAGAACCACTTGAGGTATGCACAATTGCAGGCAGTATCACGACACCGCGCCTGCTTGGTAAACAGACAGCGGTACGCTGTCGGGGGCAAGAAGACGGCACGCAACGAACCAAAGGAGCGGCGATTGCTCACAACAATACCTTTTGAAGAATATCGTTCTGCGGCTCATTCTATGCTTTGGGTGTTTGAGAAGTGCCGTAAACACGATGATACCGTGACTGCGATCATCGCAA
The DNA here is from genome assembly GCA_013339685.2 of Hyalomma asiaticum. Classification (NCBI taxonomy): domain Eukaryota; kingdom Metazoa; phylum Arthropoda; class Arachnida; order Ixodida; family Ixodidae; genus Hyalomma; species Hyalomma asiaticum. The sequence goes on along the minus strand of CM023482.1, from coordinate 91,859,308 downwards.
CACAATCAGCAAAATCAGCAAAGCAAACATCAAGAAAGTGCAAGGAAACAACAAGCCCTCGAAGTGTGAAGGTCACAGACGTATGTACCTTTCCGGGAAATGAAGATTCAAAACAACTCGACAAGCGTTTTGAAACCGGTACTTTCGTAAAGTTCGCGAGGCGGAGCACATTTCAACCCAGTTCTGGTACTGCTTGCTCAGCGACCGTGTCGAGCGGGAAAGAATGACAGACAGACAGACAGACAGACAGACAGACAGACAGACAGACAGACAGACAGACAATGAACCTTAGTGAATCCTGAGGAGCTACTTTAAGGACTCCTCAGGATCGAAGAGAGAGAAATGCGAAATGTCCAGTTGTCACCCAAGTCTAGTACTAGATCAGATACAAACTGGGTGCTGAGTAAGCGTTCACGGGGCGTGGTTATTTGCCTGCAAAACTTGACTCGCTACTTTTTAAGGCGCTCATCCACATGGGAGGATTCCTTCTCCTTCCACAATTTCCAAAATACATTTTGTGTGCAGATGCACGCAGCGTGAAGAAGTGATGCGGTTCTAGGCAGCCCCAACTTTGTTCAACGGTTATGGGTGGTTCAACAGGCCCCCAACGCGGCAGAGACGCTCGGCCTTTCTGTCCCGACGTGAGAGCGGCCCGCTGCGCGGAAAAGTATGCCCTAACCAACCAAAACAAAGTTTTTCATCCATCGATCCTTCCATCGAGACACGCAGCAAAATCAGGTGCTTGCCTTAATTTCCCTTTAGTTCAGCAGCTCAGTGTTCAACGATCACATCGAAACAGCTCACAAACATAACAAAATGACCGGAAACATAACAAAACACGCGACAGCGCTTGCTCTCCTAGGTAGGTCCCACGTTGTAACTTCCGCTTGCCAACGTTCCGAGGTGACACGCTACGTCAAAGTTGCGGACACGAGTTTGTTGCATATTATTGTCAGATTAAAAGTAAAGATATGATAGCAAACCTAATATTCTAAAGAAATGTGATAGAAAGGGGCTATATATATATATCGCTTTGTAATCTTTCGTTCTCGTCCTCTGAGCTTTTCACTTAGCAAACAGTGTAGCGATTTAAGCGTTGCAGTCGAACCGGCTTTTGCCCCAACGGTGAGCTTTATAAATCAACGCAATAACTTTACTTTCCCAATACAGTGTCGCCTTTTAAATTTCGTTTACTGATCACACATTCGGACATATATGATCCGAAAATTAGTTGATAATTCCAAACATGTTTTCATTCGGTTATCAGTAGCTGCGACATTTTGCATAGCAACACGGTAAGTTAATAATAAACGTGGGTCTTTTGACTGCTACAACCACGATATGTTTACGAGGCACGCTGTAGTAGATAGCTTCGGAAATTGCGACCACTTGCGACTCTCTGACATCCGCTGAAATCCCGCACTACACGAGATCCTAGCATTTTCGCCATGGCAGGAACAGAACCCGCGTTTTTCGTGTCAGAAGCCGAGTACCGTACACACATGTACCAGGCTCGCGTAGAGCAACTCAAGACGCACAAAAGAAGCGAGGCGCCTTACAAATGCAAACACTAAAGGCGTTATCCAGCGCTTCACGCCTATGCCACGCCACGCTTCGCTTCCTCACCTTAATTGCGTTCTACTGCGAGTATTACACGAAAGTGAAGGTGTTCTCACTTAAAAAACAAACGCGTTAGTTTCCACTTCCCGATTCACTTAAAGCCCCCCTCTAGGCGCATCCCCTGAAGCGTACAAATGCGCTCTGATAATTTTTCCTATGATCCACGATGCGTGCCGAAATCGGGTTCGTCAGGCTGGTTTGTGCAAACATCGAATGCCTCAAGTTTTTGCCTGAACGGCACCGCGAGCAATTTACAAAGTCTATATCTTCAAACAACATCCTATAAAACTTTTTTTTTCCAGACTAAAGAGAGTTCCGGTGTTGTATGCTCTAAAAATTTACATATCTGAGAGCGCCCTGCCGATTCGCATTAACGCGAACTTTCTTCTCGCCTCTTCCTCCCTCTGATCAAACTTACCTGTTTGAGTGAAAAGATATTCTACTTTCCTCCACAGGTGCTCCTAAGAGCTGCGAGGAAACGAGTGTTCCATATAATTTACGGCGTTCCACTTTTCAAGTTTTCACACTTCGTGATGCGCAGCCTTCCGCAGCGAATAATTTAGCTGTGCTCTTTCTGTATAGGCACTCGCCTCTATTGCCGGTTGTAGAGGCCTGTATAAGTTTAGAGAGAGAGAGAGAGAGGGGGGGAAAAATCCTCCTGAATAACTAAACGCCCGGATTTTCGGCACCATTACTGAATTGCAGGTTAGTCGTTTTTTTTTTCCTCTTTAATGATTAATTCGGCGAAACTGAATAACTCAGTGCAACTAAAAGAGAAGAAACGCAAATAAAAAAAGAACAGTTGGGCTATTAATAAATCACTATGTAACAATGTGAAAAGTCTGCAGATTCTTTCCGCACGAATGTCTACAATACATAAATAAAATCTGGGCTGCCATTCTGCTGTAGACGTTTGAACTGTTTGAACATTTATATAGCTCTCACTGATATCTTCTCATTAGCACGGACGACATGTTCAGTTTCTGAAGTTTCTTGAAAACCACGGTATAATCAGTGGTCTCGTAGGCTAGTTTTGATAGCTTTGCAAGCTTTAGTCAAGCCCGAACGATTCCTCCAGCACTGGTTCGCTTTCTTTTAGGAGCTTCTTGAAAGTTCTTGAAATATGCCACGCGCATTTCGGAAGAACATTTTCGAGAAACAAGACATGTGCACTCAATGCTGACATCCTTAATATAAAGACATGCAGAGGTACAGGGACCTGGCGGTATGGCCGAGTACCGTAGCCACTATACCACCATGGCGAGGCTTCATCCATCGTTCATGTTCCACGAATTATAGAAGATAATTTTCTGACCTTGCATCCCCAAAGCCAGAATCGTCTTCACTGGACACACTTTCGAACAGTGAGGAATCAGCTATGTGTTCTAAAACGTCTTGGTGCCAGCCGTGTCTGTGAATTCCATACACTACACGGGGAGCGCGCTCTGTCCCTGCGAAGTGGTCTCATGAAGAAAGCAGGATATTCCGACAACTGCAATATATAAATATGTATATATACTTGTGTAAAGTGTGTGTGCGTTGCACGTAGTACAGATAAGCATTTATCTTGCACTTATAGCAATGCTTTAACCTCTTGAATTGGAACAATAACCTCTAGATATGAACACTTAACGCTGCTTTAACGCTGTATAACATGCCTTTAGTGATCACCACCCTCCCCACTTAGCAAAAGAATAAAACAAAAACATTCATTCATTCATTCATTCATTCATTCATTCATACCTAGTCAACAATATTTAGGTATGACAAATGTTTCAGTTAAATAAGTGCCCTCTGAAAAATCCTGCAAGGCGAAAATAGTACGTTTTCACAGTCGTGGGCGCGCGCACTAAAAGGCTGCAACTGAAACCAACCATCCTCGGTGTATTTGTACAAGTTAACCATCACATTTTTCATGTGTCGATGGTTCACCCTAAGCTTCAATCGCGTGTCAACACCGAAATAAATTTTAATTCTTACGTAGCGTATGTGCAGTTCATTGGTCACTATGCTACACAAAGGTCACTGCGTTTTACCGATGTCATTTACGCCTGTAATGATAGCAAACTTTTTCCCGTCAGCAACGCGGAGCACTTGCTTCTGTCGTATCGCAAGCTTTGGTGTGACGTCTTGTGATAACGTGCGATTAAAGATTGCACACGGCCCTGTGACGTCATGGCGTTCTTTGTATAAGAACAATTCGTTCTTGGCAATAAAGCGAGTTGCCTTTCTGCTCCCGGACCGTTGTCGCTCGTCTGCGTTCACTTTCGTATTCATTGTCACAGCAGTACGAGGAAAAGATAAAAGAATTAAGTGTTCGAATGCGTTTTCTATATGCACACCTATGTTGCTAGAAAGAAGGCTCAGCTATTTTCAGCCTGTACTGGTAAGATAAGACGTGAGCAGTTTCAATAAAACGTGAGCGTTTTTAACTTACAGCGTTATCCATTTCCAATTCGAAGCAACCTTAAAATGCGAGAAGTCTTTGGCGGCGCTGTGGGTTACCATATAAGAACGCGCTTACTGAATTTTTATAGGCTATTATTACATTATTATTAAGTCAGGGTTGTACCCTTAAACAAACCTACGCACATAAATACTCAACGATGCCTGCGGCGAAGTAAGGTGCATATGCATACAAAAAAAAACACATTGTAGAAATCTCAGGAATAAAGTTTTTCCATCCATCCATGTAGAAATCTCAAATGGCGTGTAAGCAGCCTGCATTTCTTTGCAATATGTGATTGAAAAATGTCATGGAAAAGAAAGAAAACACTCAAAGCCTTGTTAAAAAACCGATTGTTCGACGACACCTGAAAAACAAATGTATTTTAGAATGCTATTTTTTTGTGCAATGTTTATGGTTGGAGGTACGGAGAGAGGGAGTTAGATAGGAACGCAGTGGCGATGTTCAACTACACGAGCTGGTCGACCACCTGCTTGAGGTTTCGTAAACAGTTCTATTTACATTGCTCTCACGAACATTTGCCATGTTGACGGCTTAGAAAATTTGATGAAAATTCGGTTTGCTCCTGAACAAATCGTTCCACCCGCAGATCGATCTGGACTTCTGTCCAGATCAGTCCGCCCTATTTGAAGCTCAAATATTAAATTATGATTTGATCTTTCTTTCTTTATTTTGAGCAAAGATTTCCTAATTGTTTTACCATCAAGATGGGTGGGAGTATGCTAAATATGTATGTTAAATATACAATGTGCGCAAACAAAGCCGTTATAAAGACGCTGTAGTTCTACTAACATATTCCTATCATCATTCAGAGGATGACCATTCGTGACATTGCGACGAAACTTCATAAAAAAATATCGGGAAATATGTACCTGAAAAATCGGGAAGACATTCCAAAGCTCGCACATCGTACACTTGGTATGTGCAGAAATTAGCACTGAAAGGTAACACTAACATGACTGGCAGGTCATGGCACAAGTAACGTGACATGCACGTCAGTTACGTCACGATTACCAATACCAAATGCTCCTGTGGCTAATACCCACAGTGGATATGCGAGCATGAACCACACATGATGGAATGCTAAGTTTTTCAGCCTACTCAAATTACATTCATGGGTTGTTCGACTGCCAAAGGTTCAGGGTTCGAACCGCTAGGTCCCGGTTCCACTACGAAGGGCCCCAGGTTTTTCCTGTCTTCTAAGCGATAGCTAAGAGCTACAGTAATGCAAACAAAAAGTTCACCTAAACTATACCCGCAGCTAGTGCCAGAACCCCACCTATGCCCAACTTTTATTCGAAATATGTTTTAACAGGACTGTATGCTGGCATGGTTCGTATTTGCTTAAAGACATAATCAAGCCGCCACCGAAAAGCACATACAATAGGCATGCATATTTTGGGTATACGTATATATGTCCATTTAGTTCGAGCATACCTAGAAGCACCAATGTGTGTCTTGTGCGTTGTTATTTCGTTATAGTTACTTTATAAACCTATATTCGGTATTTCGTTGCTATGTGCGCGTAATTGCATTGAGAATTGCTATATATATATATATATATATATATATATATATATATATATATATATATATATATATATATATATATATATGGGTCATTCCACGCCAACTGTCCCAGCTGTGGCGCTCGACAAAAATAAACTTCTTTCGAAAAATTCCAAAAAATTACACGGAAGTCAGCCTTACCTCCACAGCACTTTCCGGAAATATTTCGAGCAGAAAAAATTTTTTGAGCTCGTGAGGGTCATTTGAATTTCGCGAAACGGCGGAAAACAAGGCAGCAGAAAAAGAATTCCTGAAGATCAACCAATGTGCCAATCGTTTTAAAATATGCATTTTTGCATTCTCATAGCGTGTATCTTCACTTATAAAAATCTTTCACAAATTATTTTCATGTTCCTCACTGCTTAGGGCCGAGGTGAAAATGGTGAAATTGCAGCGTTTTGGGGAATTTTTTTCTGAAAATCGGTTTTGCAAGAAAACTTGCAAATATTTTTGTACAACTGGCCATGAGAGGTACAACAGTTTAAAAAATAATTTTTGCCCATGTCTTCTGCAAGGACTCTGAAATAAATGTCTAAACTTCACAAAAACACCATTTTCTCCTATGTTTAGGCGTTGATTGCACCCTAAGGTGGTCCATGAAAAAATAATCAGAACAGGGCATGTTGTTGAGCAATGTAAGCGCTTTCGAAAGAGCAAGTTTCATCGAGGTAATTTTTGTATACCTTGAGAAAAAAATTTTTGAAGTTGAGTCCCACCACTCTCCTTCTATTGCTCCGAGATTCGCCTTCTCCTTATGGCTTGCTGGTGGGAAACACAAACCACCTTGCCTTGCCGCGTAAAATAAAAGGTAGCGCGTGAGCAGCTTGTGGTTATTCTGTCTTCTCGTTCCTACCTCAACTTCCGTTTCCTACATAAAAAGCGATAACAACAACGGGACACATTTAACGGTACCCTTGGCTCAGAAACCACCGTGCCTCCATAACAAACAACGGTACCCTTTGCGTGCTGCTCTGACAATGAGAAATAATGAACACTAAAGCGTATGTACTTGCCAAGCATAAGAACTTTCAAAGCAGCAACTTTTATCAACGTAATTTGTGTATACATTAAGAAAAACATTTCCAAACTGGTTGTTTGTTTCTTCTTTTCGCTCCGCAATTTGATATCTCCTAACAAGTATGTTGTCGGGCAATACAAATAAATTTACCTGGCCGCGTAAAATAAGAGATGGCTTTGGAATCTTTTCGTTCCTACGTCAACATTCTATTCTTATATAAAAAGCAATATCAAAGGACGACATTCAATCACATGCTTGGCTTAGAAACCGCGATTCCCCTTTAATAAGAGTGGTGCATTTAGCGTGCTGCTTTGACAAGCAGTTCGCTGAACAGGAAACGAAGAAAAGCGGGACCGTCAGCGTAGCCTCTAATAGTGAATCCAAACCACGAAAACACAAGTTCTTGCCTCCATAGACAGCGCAGCACGTGATGACCCTCCGCGTATTCATGCTATCTGTACGCGGTCGGCGACCCTCACAAACGGAAACCATCAGGATTTTGGCGGTTGCAAGCCGACTCATCATGCTCGAATAGAATATCTTAGTGTTTTAACATGCATCGTTTCTATATAGCGAGCATGTTTCGCCTTTACAATCATAGCACACCACTGATACCTGTGTGAGAAAAAAAAAAATCACAGCATATCCACGGAGTGAATGATGATGAGTGGGCGAAGCTCCGGATGTTCATCGTAGATCGTGCCGAGTTCCGGATTAATTTAGTTAACGCGCACGCTACGAATCCTTATGGTTCAACTACGCACAAGTGAAATCCCCCACAACCACTTTATTGCAAGTCAAGATCCAGTGCATATATATATATGTATATATGGGTGGCCGGTGAACGGTTCTCCAGCGCGAGCTTGTCGGTATTTTTCAATCAAGAAACTCGCTAGAAGACGCTGCCTGCGTCAAGCTTGTCTCTCGCGGGTGAGGGCGCGTTCTCCTCCTTTGCGAGCTGTTAGCGCGTTCATCGAAGAAAGAGCGTTTCCATAGTCAACGCGCGCCTTTCGCTCTCTGTCTCTCTCTCTCTCTCTCTCACAAGACAGCAGATGGAAGAGAGAGAGAGAGAGCTCGCGCGCCCGGAGGCACGCGCCGCGGGCGCGCTTCCCACGCGTAGCATCATTCATTTCTTTGAAGGTAACGCGCTACTAGGCACAACGGACGGACAGACCCAAACCTTAAGGAGCTTCGCCCCTAAAGAGAACAATTTGATTGCAGGACCATCGCCAACCGTCGTTTACTACAGCTGTCATTACTTTACTTTCGACGCAGGCTCTTCGTCTGCCCTTGCTTGCTTGCATAACAGCTGATTGTGACTTTAGATTCGTGCTCATAGTGACGCGCGTGAAACGCTGAAATTGATTTGACGCCCATTGTGAAACTACACGCGTAGGAAGTTGCATATGAATATTTACTGTAGCACGTGAGGTACTTCCTATCGGCTTAACTCAGTGTTTGTGAGGGTCGCCGACGACGTATAGGCAGCATGAATACGCGGAGGGTCATCACGTGCTGCGCTGTCTATGGAGACAAGAACTTGTGTTTTCGTGGTTAGGATTCACTATTAGAGGCTACGCTGACGTCCCGCTTTTCTTCTTCGTTTCCTGTTCAGCGAACTGCTTGTCAAAGCAGCACGCTAAATGCACCGCTGTTATTAAAGGGGCATCGCGGTTTCTAAGCCAAGCATGTGATTGAATGTCGTCCTTTGATATTGCTTTTTATATAAGAATAGAATGTTGACGTAGGAACGAAAAGATTCCAAAGCCATCTCTTATTTTACGCGGCCACGTAAATTTATTTGTATTGCCCCATAACATACTTGTTAGGAGATATCAAATTGCGGAGCGAAAAGAAGAAACAAACAACCAGTTTGGAAATGTTTTTCTTAATGTATACACAAATTACGTTGATAAAAGTTGCTGCTTTGGAAGTTCTTATGCTTGGCAAGTACATACGCTTTAGTGTTCATTATTTCTCATTGTCAGAGCAGCACGCAAAGGGTACCGTTGTTTGTTATTGAGGCACGGTGGTTTCTGAGCCAAGGGTACAGTTAAATGTGTCCCGTTGTTGTTATCGCTTTTTATGTAGGAAACGGAAGTTGAGGTAGGAACGAGAAGACAGAATAACCACAAGCTGCTCACGCGCTACCTTTTATTTTACGCGGCAAGGCAAGGTGGTTTGTGTTTCCCACCAGCAAGCCATAAGGAGAAGGCGAATCTCGGAGCAATAGAAAGAGAGTGGTGGGACTCAACTTCAAAAATTTTTTTCTCAAGGTATACAAAAATTACCTCGATGAAACTTGCTCTTTCGAAAGCGCTTACATTGCTCAACAACATGCCCTGTTCTGATTATTTTTTCATGGACCACCTTAGGGTGCAATCAACGCCTAAACATAGGAGAAAATGGTGTTTTTGTGAAGTTTAGACATTTATTTCAGAGTCCTTGCAGAAGACACGGGCAAAAATTATTTTTTATACTGTTGTACCTCTCATGGCCAGTTGTACAAAAATATTTGCAAGTTTTCTTGCAAAACCGATTTTCAGAAAAAAATTCCCCAAAACGCTGCAATTTCACCATTTTCACCTCGGCCCTAAGCAGTGAGGAACATGAAAATAATTTGTGAAAGATTTTTATAAGTGAAGATACACGCTATGAGAATGCAAAAATGCATATTTTAAAACGATTGGCACATTGGTTGATTTTCAGGAATTCTTTTTCTGCTGCCTTGTTTTCCGCTGTTTCGCGAAATTCAAATGACCCTCACGAGCTCAAAAAATTTTTTCTGCTCGAAATATTTCCGGAAAGTGCTGTGGAGGTAAGGCTCACTTCCCTGTAATTTTTTGGAAATTTTCGGAAGAAGTTCATTTTTGTCGAGCGCCACAGCTGGGGCAGTTAGCGTGGAATGACCCATATATATATATATATATATATATATATATATATATATATATATATATATATATATATATATATATATATATATATATATATATATATATATATATATATATAATTGTGTGCATATGTACGTGTGCGTACAGATCTGTTACTCCATTTCTTTTGTTGTTAACCCACTTTCTGTTTACGGTCGCGCGCATTATATAAGCCAGCCACTTGTTCCACAAATTTCGTTGTACCAAGTCATGTACGGTTCATCTTCCCACCTTACCAAAATCCCAACCAGTGATTGTAGTATTTATAAATAAATAAATAAAAATAAACAAACACAGGAAGACAAGTGGCTTGTCCTCTTGCCGTGTTTCTGCCTATTGTATATGTTTTTCAGTGGCCGCTTCGTTGTCTTTACATAAGATATTGACATAAGCTTTCAAGAAATGCGTCACACGCACACAAACAAGTCTGAGAGCGATCCATGGTATGGTAAGGTTATCCACTCTTGTAACCCGGGTGAGCGACCCAGGCGATGACCGGTAGGTCTGAGGTGGCGAAGACGAGCAGGGTGTAGGGTCTATTTCACTAGTTCAGTACAGCAGAGCCAAGGCTACGATGCCATAGTGCGCAGAATTCGAGTGCATCTTCCGAGCCGGTACGGAATTTCATTGGTTGGTTGGTTGGTCCTTGGGTATCTTGGCGCAACCCACTCTGGGGGATCGGCCATGAACCGGAAAAGAAATTTGTGTGGGAGAGAACTCCTAATAAAATACAAAAAAAATTGCAGTACGAATATGATAATCAAATTTAGGTTAAAGGAACAGTTTTCTGCGAAGTCTGAAGGCATATAATTATAAAAGAGAAGCGAACGCTATGGAGATTGGTTCTCACGTACTGAGATCATGATAGAAAAAAAAAATAATAAAATAATGAACTGAGCAGATCAACATTTAATTCTTTTTGTCTCACGAAGAAAATCGCATACGGCCTTGCACACGTTCCTGTGACTAAATCCGAGGATAGTCGCACCAAGAGAGAGCACTACTGGAAGAGACAAATTTAAACCCATGTTTCTTAAGGGTATTTCCAGAAACCTTTTCCGTGGGATGTTGAATCTTCGACATGACATGAAGAAGTGCTCCAGAGACTCATCCTCATCACAATGCAGACACAACGGTGATTGAGCCAAACCAGACCTGTACATGTAAAAGTTCAGTGGGGGGACTCGGCATCGTAATTTAGTGATTGAGACTTCTGCTCTTCTAGTTTCGCACCATCTATTTTTCCACGGATAAGCCAAGTGTCCGAAGTCAGTGTTGGCTAGTGCAGATTTCTTAAAATTATTGCAGGTAGTATATTTTGAGAAGCGCGCAGCTGTAACAAACGCCGAAGTCGGCAACACAGAAATTACCGGGCCATTTAGACCTGACACTGCGAGCGCGTCCGCATATTCATTGAGTGTTATACCTTTGTGCCCAGGCACCCATATCAACCGAATGAGGCGTAAATGTCTGGGCAGAAGAGAATAGAATGCTTCTAGTGCACTTGATAAATTAGGCGCGCTGAGAGATGCACACACGGACAAACAGTCAGTTAGAACGGCGACTGATGAGAAGGACTGGGGCAATTTTCGTACAGCTAAGACGATTGCCAATAGTTCCGCTTGGAAAATGGGCGTGAAGTCCGGTAAACGAATTGAGAAGGACCAATTCAGAGATGAGGACACAATACCAACAGCTGCCTTCTCTTCCCAGACTGACGCATCAGTCGCTATCACGATTTTTGTGTCTATCTGAGCCAGGTGATCTTCTAAGAGGCCATTGAGGTAAGAGTGAGACAGGTGTTTAGCGTTACTTGGGAATATATTATCAAATTCAATTGCAATTGCTTGCACAGTGTCATTTAGCACGACAACTTCACTTAGGTGCACTTGTAACGGATCCAAGAGTGACTGCGCAAAAACGACTTGGGGGCAACGTAATCTAGACCAATGATGGGTAAAAAATGTGGCCGATTGATTAATAAAAATATATTGAGACCTCCTCTGGGAAGATGCATAAATTTTTAGAAATGTTCGCACTGTTAGGACATTGAACCTTTTATGAAGAGAAGGAAGGCGTGATTCCTGATATAATACACTGATTGCGACAAATTTCGGGAGCCCAAGGCATAAACGTAATGCCTCGCGTTCTAGAAGTACCAATGGCCTGATTTTGTAAGCAGGTGCCCCAGAAAACAAGACGCAGCCAAACTCAAGTATCGGTCGGATATACATGCAGTAAACCATAATGAGGACGTCACGACGAAGCCCGGAACGAATGGAGCTGAGCCGACGAAGAATCCCCAACGCACGCGCTCCCTTAGCTGCTATATTTTCGATGTGTTGACTCCAGTTCAGTTTTTCATTGTAAGTGACCCCTAAATACATTAGCGAGTCAACTTGCGGAATAATGTTTTGTTTATACGACAACGTGATATGCACCGGAACACTTTGGTGAAAAACTATAAGCGCACTTTTCCCGATGTTTAAGGATAAGTTAATTCCTTCCAGCCACGTCTCAAGCCTGTCCGTGTACGCCTGCAGAGTTTGATACAGTGTATGAATATCGTTTGCTGCCGCAAAAAATGCGATGTCGTCGGCATATACGTATACCTGTACATCCTCTTGGATAGGGATTGAGCGCAAGAGTATATTAAAAAGTAATGGGGACAACACCGACCCTTGGGGGAGGCCTCTAGATTGTTGATATTTTAAAGACGACTAACCCTGTTGCCAGCAGTAAAACTCTCTGCCCTCTAAGAAAGCGTATATCCATGATATAAAATACTGTGGTAGTCCTGCGGTATGAAGTGAACTGACTATATTAGAGTGTTCAACACTGTCATAAGCTTTTGTGATATCAAGAGTCACAAGAGCGGCATATTGTTTGTGATATCGAGCAAGCTGTATTCGGCTTTCTAGGTCTACATGAGCACACCAGATGGAGCAGCCACGCCTAAAACCAATTTGGTATGGGCTCAAAATCGTGTTCTCAATTAACCAATTATCCCTCCGGCTGTAGAGGATTCTTTCGATGAGTTTCACTAGATTAGATGTAAGAGCTATTGGTCTAATGTTATCTAATGTATATCCTGCACCCTGTTTTTTTAATAATGGAATTATTTTAGCAACTCTCCAGTCAGGGGGGATCCATGAATTCCTAATCGAGTGGTTAACAAGTGCAAGGAGGTCCTGGGGCAGTACCTTATGTATTGTTTTTAATAATGATGTAGTGATGCCATCAGGTCCTGGCGCAGAATTGGGCAACACTCTTATTAAACCAGCTAATTCCGAAGCTGTGACTTCATCAAAGTCATCACCGCGGGCAGGAACGTGGGCGTGAGTGGTCAAAGTTGAAGCAAAACGGGTTTCAAGCCCTTTAGCTATTTCTTCGAGCAGATTAGCCAACTCTCTTGGCGTAGGGACAACTGAATCGACATTGATCAAAGCCGGAATTGCTTTCTTAGTCCTATTTGTTAGAAACATTAAGTTAATGAGCAAACAGACAATGAAGCCTAGGAAAGCATAGGGGAAGTTACTTGTGGTATTTTAATTGTGGAGCCATGAGTGGCGCTGCCTAACACTCCCAGGATAATATGTACATAAATACACAATAAAGTGGACGGGGGGACGGCCGCCTTCGTAGCTCAGTTGGTAGAGCATCGGACGCGACATCCGAAGGTCGTGGGTTCGGGTCCCACCGAAGGCAGGTTTGTCTTTTCGTCCACTTTAATTCCTTTCTACTTTCTCCACAATTAAAATACCACAAGTAACTTCCCCTATGCTTTCCTAGGCTTCATTGTCTGTTTGCTCATTTTCTTAGTCCTAAGAAATTTAAAAAGCTTTTTTCTGTTGTCTGACTTTGATAAGAATTCAAATCGCTGACTATCATAGTTATCCTTCGCCTTGGCGACTGTACGCCTGAACGTTCCAGCCGCGTATTTATAATCATTCCAATTCCGAGGGCATTGGTTATAAAGTAATTTTCTCAAGGCTGCTTTTCTTAATCTGTAATCCCGTGAGCATTCAGGTGTCCACCAAGGATTAGCAGAGTCCACTTTCGAGACCTGAATGGAAAACGTGGATTCCTTTAAGGAATCTTTCACCACTGAATTGAGGTTTAATGCGGTCTGCTCCTCATCGCCATCTAACTGATTAGTTAGAGCTCTGCATAAAAGCTTTTCAAAGACATTTATATTGACATGAGTGACGCTGCGTCTATTCAACGAAATCATAGGGCAAATTAGTTCGAAAATTATAGGAAGATGATCACTACTGGTACCTGAATAGACAGCACTCCACGATGATATAGAAAGACCGGCACTGCAGAACGTAAGGTCAATCGCTGACAATGTCCGGTTCCCAATAAAAGTTGGTGTTCTTGAGTTAACACATGTTAAATTATTCTTCGCAGCCCAATCCCACAACCGTTTCCCGCTCAGATCTGTTCTGTAGCCCCACGAAATATGGTGAGCGTTGAAATCTCCAGCCAGTAGCATATCCTTCCTGCAATGCGAGACGACCGAGTCTAGCGCATTACTATTATGAACACCGGATGGGAAATACACGTTAATTAACGAGAACGGCTGAAATCCCGGGAGTGAAATGTCTACAGCTAGTATTTCACTGTCTGGAGTAGTTGTCTGATACATAATTTTAGCCCGGTGAGCAATTTTGGATGAAATAAAGACAGCTAAACCGCCACCGCGAGAGGGACGGTCTAAACGAAATGTGCGGTAATTTTTTAGTCTAAAACTCCTGTCTGTTGAGAGCCACGTTTCTTGTAAGATTATAATATCAGGGCAGTGCTGAGCACAGAGGTAAAATAGATCAGAAGCTGCTGAAAATATTGAACGACAATTCCACTGAAATATTTTAAGACCTATTTTGCTGAGATACCAGCAGAAATAACTGCTTTCTCCAATATGCTGTCTTTCAGGAATGATTTTTTCGAAGTGATTTCTTTTTGGCATTTTTTAGTTTTTGGCTTGAGCCTCACTGAAAGGCCCTGAGATTCTGGGGACGCACGGCGCTTCATGGTCCTAAAATCAAGGTCCATTTGCGAATCGAGAGATCCAGAGTCTGAGCTCCAACCTTGTTCCCGTTCGACAGGGATTATTTTCTTTAAATTGGTTTTTGATGGGCCAGGTTGAGGTAGCTCGCTATGGCTGACCTCTGAAGGTGGTAAAACTGGCATATCTGGGATCGCCTCAGTCGTCCGAGTGATGGTCTGCAGCAGTTGACTCATCTGTGCATTTACCATTTGCGCTAACGATTCTGTCAAACTCACAAAAAGGTTCTCCATCGCCTTCTTCATTGACTTCTCTACCGCTGAGGCAATAGCATCTGACAATGATGAGTATATCCCCTGAGAGAAACGATTCGCAGCACTAGCATACCCACGAGGTCGCTCAGCAAGGACAGCGCGGGCCTCGCGTCGTGAACATCGCCTCTGATCGATAATTTCTAGAATTTGAAGTTCATAAGCTCTCGCAGAGCAGTCTCCATTATCGGCCGCGTGGGCTCCACTGCATAAACAACAACGCACTTCCTGTGTTGAACAAACGTTAAAGTCATGCGCTTCACCACAGGCTCTACATCTCACGCCTGATCTGCAGCCCTTAATGCTATGCCCGTATCTCCAACATTTAATGCACTGTAAAGGGCGAGGAGACAACGATTCAACCCGGTAAATGAGAGGCCACGCCTTGATTTCTGTAGGGCGAGTAATGCCGGCAAATGTGACAATGACCGATTCCGTGGGGATCTTACTGTTTTCGACGGAACGAGAGCATCGGTAGACTGAAATAGCTCCTGCCACTGAAAACATATCCAGTATCTCTGATGGTGTAAGGCTCGAGTCCACCCCACGAACCAGCCCCTTTACGCATGCTAAGTGGGGAGGAACGAAACAACTCACCGGATGGGAAGCGAAAATTGAGCACTTTAGCAGGTCAGATATACAGGCCTGGTCTGGCGAACAGCACAGAATACCTCCACGTCCGAATTGTCGCACCTCAGTGATCTGCTGGTAATGGGGAGTAGCGGTCCGGAGCTCTTCCTGAATCAGTTTGGGATTTTTCATTCGAATTGTCTCTCCATTGGTCGGTACCAGAGCCACAGGAACGCTGTTCAGACCGCTGCGCAGAAAGAGATCGATTGGCAAATCATTAGGTGCAAGGGAAGCCGACCAGGCAGGGTTCGCCTGGCCGGGAGACGAAACAGACATCAGGCTAAGGAGCCTAGATCAGCACCGCGCAGTTTGGCCGCACCCCCCAGGAGGATGCGCCAAGACACGGTTGGACGACCAGGACAGGACGGCTACGAAGAAGCGGCAGCCTTGAGAACACAGGACGCAGGACCGTGAGCGGGAGGTTGCAGTGAGCTGGCGTTCGAAAGCAGCGAAGGGGAGCCTTTTCATTGTTCGGGCACGTACACCCCGCTTCATCTTCCTTCTTCCTGGGGCTGCAGCTAGCACTGCTGCGCCCGCCATTGGTAGATGGCAAGCCGCGGGAGCACACGTTTAACATGCGTTCGCCCTCCTGGTTGGTCAAAGAGGGCTGTAGCTTCCATAGTGCTGCACGGAACTTCTGAAACAGACTATAGACCCGAGCAGGGAGCACAGCAAGTGTGTCACGTCCACAGCAGCGATAGAAGTGTCACAAAAAGGGCATATAGTTCCATACGCGGCGTGGTAGCTTTGCGGCAGGTGGGGATAGCTAAAAATTTCGTTGAAAATACGTACAGTTGCGGATATTAGGAAATGAAAACTTACATATACAGACAGTTGGTTGGGTATGCCGTACGGCTCAATAAGTTACAAATTCTAATTGCGTAAGTCGAGTAGATAAATAGGTCTAAGTATGCAAGAGTGTGCATGATAATGGTAACTGCTTTGTGCATGTTACAGCTCATACATACCACATTACAGGTTTCGGCTTGACCATGTTCTCCGGTGATATGTGTTTAAATGTACCATTGTGTATTGATGAGAAAGTATACTTCTTAACCAGATAAATGCAGACGATGATTGGTTGTTTCGAGCGAAAAATGTTCAGGCGTGACGCCGGCACTCAGAGATGTAGTGACGTTTAGGATTTATTTATATCACGGTTAGTTCATTTCTTCATGAACTCAATATTTTATTGCTAACTTTTAACGTCAATCCAGTAAAACATGACGCGAAAAACGGCACTTACAGACTACTAATAGCTAAAACGCCGCGATAACGGTGCTAATAATTCAGTACGTTTCACAAAACGTATTCTTTTTCTTTTGTGCTACTTAATAACGGCCACTCAAACAAATTTCCACACTCTGAGGTGTGTTCGACTGCCAGTCTTTTAACGAGCACGTCACCACACTTTGGCACTCTCCTCCACACGGCTAACTCCCCTACTGCGCTGTACAAAAACAAATGCTGCTCATTACATAGCCGTTTACGTAGCTGCGATCCTTCCATCGACCCAATAAAAGTAGTTTGCTGAGTGCCGTGACAATAGCTATAACATTTCTTTCTTTTTCCTTCCCGTTACAAGCATTTCCTTCGCACGTACATGTGAGAACAGCCATGACAGCTTGCAAACAGATTCAGGAAAACTCGTTACCCTTCGTGATAATGATCGACTTATCTTGTATTTTCTCGTTTTTCTTCAAACCCGTGCGATCCATCATCAGAAGATACTCAGCTTTGCCTAATAAAATAACCGTAGCAATAAGCTTTGAAGGCGGCATATTCGACCAAATATTGAACGAAATTCGGTACGCAACCAGCGCGCCACCTGCCACCGTAGTGGTCCTCGAAATTCCCAGCTCTGAATGACGGAGCAAGCTAGTGTACAAAAAATGAGTTCAAGGAGGCAGCGCAAGTATTGACTACGACATGTGAAGTAAAAGTAGACAGGTTCAAGTGCAGTTCGGTCCGGGTTTAGGCTGAGAACGCCGACTCTTCTTCAACTTTTCGTTTGCCGGTCGAGAGCCCTCTCCAAAAATCGGCGCTCGGTTCGATGCCACGGGAGACACCGATGTCTGAGAGTTGTGCAAGTTGTGTTCGGCGAAATTTAAGTTTCCTTTTTCTTTTTCTTTTTTGCTTATTCGTTAAGCACCTTCTACGCACTCCACCTTTGCTTTTAAAAGAACGCCTTGAAGACACCCCCGTGAATAGGAGAAAGCAGAGCATGTAGATTCGACACCTCGCCAGTGAGCACTCTAATGCTGTGAGTGACAAGACAACAAGGTTGTGATGACGTGCACTGCTTTTCCGGTTGTTTTTAATGCGATAGCGTTAAAGAGTTCATTTCCCAGAAATTCTGGTGTGGGCGATGGCATCGGTGTCGTGGGTTGTGAGCGAAAAATCAGCGTTGTCCGTGAGCGAAAATTCGCGGTGGATGCAAATAAAGAAATTAGAAAAGAATTGTGGGACCCTTAAGCTTGGCCTTAAGAGTTGAACGCGACATCGATGCTTGGTCCCATGCTCTTCAGTCGCCTAGCCACGTAATTGTCCCAGCACCACTTGGCAGAAAGTGCGAGTTACTTGCGTTACTGCGTGGCCTTCCTCGTCTTCTTGCGCCATTTGAAATAGATGCGCCATCAAACCTCGCCGAGGAATAAGGCGCCATTATAACTGAGACTTGACCTAGTTGGTAATGGTTCATCTTAAGGTGTGTACAGCGCTACACGAAACACAGACAAAGAAGAAGACGCACCTGCGCGTCTTCTTGCTTTGCACTCATTAATTCTGAAAAACATGGCTAAGATATCACAGCGAGAAGCAACTAGGTAACAACTACCAAGGGCTATCATGAAGGTAGTTGTACCACATAGTCAACTGCTGTAATCCATTCGAAATTAATCATGTGCAATGGTGTGAATGGCAGGCAAGCATGTTTCGGTTGCCCGTTAAATGCCGCAAGCCTGCTTAAAGGACGAATTCTGAAAAACATGGCTAAGATATCACAGCGAGAAGCAAGTAGGTAACAACTACCAAGGGCTATCATGAAGGTAGTTGTACCACATAGTCTACTGCTGTAATCCATTCGAAACTAATCATGTGCAATGGTGTGAAGGGCAGGCAAGCATGTTTCGGTTGCCCGTTAAATGCCGCAAGCCTGCTTAAAGGACGAATTCTGAAAAACGTGGCTAAGATATCACAGCGAGAAGCAACTAGGTAACAACTACCAAGGGCTATCATGAAGGTAGTTGTACCACATAGTCTACTGCTGTAATCCATTCGAAACTAATCATGTGCAATGGTGTGAATGGCAGGCAAGCATGTTTCGGTTGCCCGTTAAATGCCGCAAGCCTGCTTAAAGGACGAATTCTGAAAAACGTGGCTAAGATATCACAGCGAGAAGCAACTAGGTAACAACTACCAAGGGCTATCATGAAGGTAGTTGTACCACATAGTCAACTGCTGTAATCCATTCGAAATTAATCATGTGCAATGGTGTGAATGGCAGGCAAGCATGTTTCGGTTGCCCGTTAAATGCCGCAAGCCTGCTTAAAGGACGAATTCTGAAAAACATGGCTAAGATATCACAGCGAGAAGCAAGTAGGTAACAACTACCAAGGGCTATCATGGAGGTAGTTGTACCACATAGTCTACTGCTGTAATCCATTCGAAATTAATCATGTGCAATGGTGTGAATGGCAGGCAAGCATGTTTCGGTTGCCCGTTAAATGCCGCAAGCCTGCTTAAAGGACGAATTCTGAAAAACATGGCTAAGATATCACAGCGAGAAGCAAGTAGGTAACAACTACCAAGGGCTATCATGAAGGTAGTTGTACCACATAGTCTACTGCTGTAATCCATTCGAAACTAATCATGTGCAATGGTGTGAATGGCAGGCAAGCATGTTTCGGTTGCCCGTTAAATGCCGCAAGCCTGCTTAAAGGACGAATTCTGAAAAACGTGGCTAAGATATCACAGCGAGAAGCAACTAGGTAACAACTACCAAGGGCTATCATGAAGGTAGTTGTACCACATAGTCTACTGCTGTAATCCATTCGAAATTAATCATGTGCAATGGTGTGAATGGCAGGCAAGCATGTTTCGGTTGCCCGTTAAATGCCGCAAGCCTGCTTAAAGGACGAATTCTGAAAAACATGGCTAAGATATCACAGCGAGAAGCAAGTAGGTAACAACTACCAAGGGCTATCATGAGGTAGTTTGTACCACATAGTCTACTGCTGTAATCCCTTCGAAATTAATCATGTGCAATGGTGTGAATGGCAGGCAAGCATGTTTCGGTTGCCCGTTAAATGCCGCAAGCCTGCTTAAAGGACGAATTCTGAAAACATGGCTAAGATATCACAGCGAGAAGCAAGTAGGTAACAACTACCAAGGGCTATCATGAAGGTAGTTGTACCACATAGTCTACTGCTGTAATCCATTCGAAACTAATCATGTGCAATGGTGTGAATGGCAGGCAAGCATGTTTCGGTTGCCCGTTAAATGCCGCAAGCCTGCTTAAAGGACGAATTCTGAA